>VWZX01005792.1:1915062-2373896 GCA_013399015.1 Galbula dea
GGGCGGGGGCCGCGCTTGGACTCAACACTGCATCCTCACCGGCACAGGAACAACCAGCCCACCCCCCGCCCCGCCTCGGCACAGCATCCCCACCTCCGCCTTCAGGCGTTCCCCGAGGAGATGGAAGGCAAGGGGAGCGGCGCAGGCAGCCCCGGCTGCCGGCACACCCCACCGTCCCCCTTAGGCCTCCGGCAGCGCTCTCTCCGGCAGCGGTGTCAGCCTCCTCTCCGCCACAGAACAGGGAAAGCCTCTGCGGTCTCCTGACCGCATCAAAAAAATCCACGTTTCCACGCATAAAAGTCAGCCCCGGCCCTCCCTGCTGACCCGGAGCCGTCCAGGCAGCAACTCACGTTTGGGTGCCAGGAAGATTTGCTCAAACACCAGAAGACCATGTGCTATGCTCATCCTCAGCGTTACTCATCCTGCTCTGGGCGTGCGAGCCTGAGAGGCAAATGGGATATCACAGAATCACAGAATCATTACGGTTGGAAAGGACTCTCAAGATCATCTAGTCCAACCGGTAGCCCTACACTACTCTTATCCCTAAATCATCCCCTGAAGAAACACATCTATCCTCTTCTTAAAAACCTCCAGGGATGGTGACTCCACCCCCTCCCTGGGCAGCCTATTCCAATATCTCACCACTCTTTCAGTAAAGAAATTTTTCCTAATATCTAATCTAAACCTACCCTGGCTCAGCTTAAGCCCATTCCCTCTAGTCCTGTCACTAGTCACAAGGGAGAAGAGGCCTCCCTAGAATGACCTTTCAAGTAGCTGAAGAGAGCAATAAGGTCTCCCCTCAGCCTCCTCTTCTCCAGGCTAAACAACCCCAGCTCCCTAAGCCTCTCCTCATAAGGCCTGTTCTCCAGACCCCTGATTAGCTTAGTTGCCCTTCTCTGCACCCTCTCCAGTACCTCAATGCCCTTCCTATACTGCGGTGCCCAAAACTGCACAGAGTACTCAAGGTGTGGCCTCACCAGTGTCGAGTACAGTGGCAAGATCACCTCCCTGCTCCTGATGGTCACACTATTCCTGATACAAACTAGGATGCCATTCACTGTCAGTGCTTTTAACAGCAAAGCAAGTAAGGGCATCTTCTCAACATCATGTTCACCTGTGAAGAAACCACGACTCTTGCAGGGCAGCTCTGCCACGTGGCTACTCTCAAGGACTAATGCCCTCAAACATGTTGCAGGGTCTGGGCAAGGCTGCATCTGGTCAGAGCTGAGGCCCCAACAAACATGAACTTTTGTTTCTGGAAACACTTCACCAGTACATCCATCCCTTAGCAGTGGTGGCCTAATTACAATCTGCAATTCAGATGTTGCAGCTTCATTTACTGCTGTATCACCCTCCAGGAAGGGAATCACTAACCCTGCACCAGCTCCTGACCAAGACGACACCCACCACTTGCTGAGCAAATGCACTGACCCTGTCACCCTCTTGTTTTTTTCTGATGCTTCAAATCCTCTGCAAGAGCATTTTCTAAAAGCCTTGCTCTTCCTCACCTGAACTCTGGGGCAGTTTCTCCAATCCTTCCCACACGGGTGAACCCAGCCACCACCACTGCTCGACCCTGCTGGACACAGGCATGACCCAGCTGTCAGCAGGATCTGCAATAACCAGAACAAGACCAACCCTAAGGCTGAAAGCTGCTTCTCTCCCAGTTTACATGACTATTATATAAACTAAGACAACTAGGGGAGGAAATCTGTGTTTATTGCAAAATGGGTAGCATGCTATTAGAGCAAACAAGGAGAAAACAGTCACTCAATTTCCAAAAGGGTGAAAACAGAGGGAATGAATGCTGTAGGCTTCAGGCTAAGGTTGTATGAGAGGAAGGTAGGAACATATTTTCGGGTGGAGAGGAACAACTGGTTAATTAAAAAGCAATCTGTGAGCCCCCATAACCCACCCCCATTCTCACTAGCACTCTCCCCAAGAGAGTGAGCAGCACCTGTGTGGACATGACAGCCACAGATCTACCCTGCTGGGGTTTGTTTGTCTCCAGGAGCACTCGAGCACCACATAGTGCAGCCACGTCAGGAAACTCAGCCCTGCTTTTGCCCTTTTGGACATGCCCTGTGATGCCTCTGCAGGAAACTCACTCTTTTGCCTAGGCTAGACTGGTTGCTGCTGGGCTGGTCAAGGTACCAGCCACAGCCCAGCTCAGGAAACAATCAATTAAAAGTCAGGTGACTTCATGTCACAATCGCACTCAGATGAGGCCTTTTTTATCTAGGCTTTCTAATATTTTAATCCAAGCATCATTTTTCTATTGCATATTTAAGCTGTTCTGCAGTAGGTTAAGTCCTGCTCCCAGCCAGTCAGAGATCTTCTGTGTGATTTCCTACTTCCAGGATGCACTCTGTTCCAAAATGTGCCTCTAAGAAGATAGAGGTATTTTTTCCATTAGTTTTCCTTTTACTGTGCCACACTGTGGACTTCATTATCCTTGCAATGAGTTAAAATTAAGACAATTATTTCTGAAGACTGCACTAAATTATGCAGGTTGGTCCCACTTCTCTCAGTCTCCTACACTTCTGTGCTCACAGGACAGAAATACTGGAGCCTGGGAAGTCCTTGCATTTTATAAGGAAGCACTGGATGCAATAGGACCAATTTCTTTTTCTACTCACATAGTAACTTTGAAGCGTTTCCAGTGACTCCAGCGTATTTTCTTTCTCTTAATGGCTCCTAGTTATTTAATTTGTCTTCCTTTTGCACCATCTCATATCCTAACATAAGGTGTTTATAGCAACATGGCTCCTCTGCATTTGAAAATAAAAATAAACTACTTCTAAACTGTAAACATTGCCTTTTTAATTAACTAAAATTGTCTAACTGCTGATCCCAATCAATTGTTAGACTTCACAAGTTCCATCTAGCTTTAGGGGCACTCACTGAAACATGACTAGTAGAGTCATTCAGTTATTTAAATGCTGCTTCCCCAAATATTGTGCAGATTTCACAAGTCCCATTTCCAAGATCCTCTTTTTGATTACACAAGTTTACAAAGCATACACAGGTCATTAAACATGTCTTTTTTTTTAACTTAAGAATTCTCTCACAGGTCCAGAAGAACTTGAAACAAGACTTGTTAAGACAGACCCCTACCAGCTCTGTGCACCACTGACTATATTGTCTTCGTGAATTACCCTGATGATTACAAAATACTTCTTTGCTTGTGATAAACAGAAATATGTACCTCTACAATCTGTACAGAGGCTGCAGTCATCCTACACCGATTCCACACCAAGCCAAATCCATGGCATTTTCACAGCTCCTGTCCATGACTTTTGAGTTGCACAGATAAGACTCGAACTTCATTTGAATAGACTCTGATTTTTAACAGCGTGAGAGAAGAATCATGTCTGTACAGATAAGCTGTTTTTAAAGAGTGTGCTGAAGACAGTGGAAGTCTAAAAAGGCATGAAGAATCGTAAGTGATAAATATCTGAGCAATTTTATATGTGCTGGATATTCCCTCAGAATAAGAAAACTGACCATGAAAATTGACTTCTGACAGTCTGCAATCAAAATCCTTGTTTGCAGAACATCGCTATAGAAGTAGAAAGGTTTGGCAATCTGTTACTTAGATTTCACAATTTCCAACTACTCAAGTTTATCCCTGAAAATAGGAAGTTAACTAGTGGCCACACTTCCTATTTCCGTGACATGTACCCACAAGTTATAGGTATAAGGAGACTGCTCAGCTATGTGGCAATCGGGGAGATGTTTCTCTTCCCCTGCTTGAGCACAGGGATCTAAAGAGCCACTGTTACAACTACCTACATTTCCCTGGAAACACATGTGCATACAAATCTTCTTTCACAGCTAAAACCAGGTACTACTCACATTACACTGCTGAGATATTCATGGCAGAGGGTGTAACAGCGACAGTGTTACTTGTTTAATGTCCTTGCTGTTGTTTACAATCAACGGCTGGTACTGATGAAACACTAATGTCCGAGTAGCTCAAAGCACATAAAGGGGCAGAAAACCAAAAGCATTGTAGGACAAAGGACACACATTCCCTGCTCTGCAGTTGTTCCAGACCATAAAACGTGTGAGGCAGGAAACAGAGCAGAGTTCAAGGATGAAACCATGCTCCAAGTCTTAATTAAGAAAAGACAGATGGGTACAGGGGCTGTGAAGGGCCTCCTTGGTCCATCACCTCCTCACTGCACTGATGATCTGGGAGATTTTTAACACATGTGCTGCTGGGTGGATATGAACTGATTGACTGGCAAATACCTAGAGAGGCTGTAAATCTAGATTTAGAAATCATCCAGAGAAACCAAAGAATAACCATCTTGTGTATAACAATGTAGTGGAACTCAAGTCCCTTCTAAGTTTTTAGGAACCACAGTGAATGCAGAGCCCCCACTGAAGGTATAAGGTTGATGCCATAAACATTTCACATGCTATTTTACCAAGCTTTGCAACTCAAAAGAAGAATGCCTTAAACATGTAAAATGTCTTCAACCCTAGAACAGGCAAAAATACATAACACAAAATTAACAAACCTCACAAGTCTGTCATGAAGCTCATGTTTAAATCTCAGAACAGCAGCATAGCTGGACTCGTGTTCTTTGCTCAGCACCACGTGGGAACCTGTTTCAAGCTAAAAGCAAGAGATGTGTTTAACAAACTGACCTGTGACTGTGGCAGGCAGAGGGGCTCTCGATGGACCCATCACATAAAATGCCAGTGCCACAAAGCCAGAGCAGGTTTTGCCCAAGTAACAGATCTATGTGTAATTACGAGATGGATTATTATGAGATGCGATTTGCACTTTTTCTTTCAAAGAAGCATTGTCTTTTAGAAGAAATTTAAGGAGTTTGTGCCTCTTAGGTGTGTAACAGAGAAGAATAGATCCCCATGCTGAGGGAAGGGATTTGTCAACTATTGCTGCAGTATATTACACAGAAAATTACACTTGTAAATCATCCTGACACTGAAGTTTAAGTTTGAAGAAGAGGGATATAAATGAGAGACGACACATAAACAGAGAAGAGAGAGCAAATGAATTCTCAGAAATCTCAAGACTGAGCTGCTTTTGAATGAGGAGCACTGAACTGTTTCAAGTCTCATGTTATTTCTCTGCCAGCAATTTCTGCCCTTCTTCAGAGGGATTGCCAGATGGAAAAAGAAGACAACTACACTGCCTATGCAAAATCAGGACTTCTTGAAAAAGAACTGAAAAACCATGGGCAGTGCCAGCCCTACTGCAAGGGTAGTGTCTCTGTTAGGAGACACTGGTTTTCTGTGCAGACAGGCATCCCCAAATGTGGAGCAAAATTAGGCAATATTAACCAATTGGTATAGAAATTTCATGGTGTATTGTATGAAACTGTAAAATGTCATTAAAGCATCACTGTATTCAATAATCCATGTGGTCTGACCGTCACCAGAAGCATCTTATGCTGATTTTTTGACACAAATGTGTCCTGTCTTTGCCATTATTAGAAGCTGCAGACACTTTTCTTCCAGGAAGAATTCCAAACATTCTTGACTTTATATTTGCATGTCAAACACCCCAAGAGAAGCAAAAATGCAACTCTGCCAAAACGATGAGACTTTAAAGTAGGGAAAGGCAAGGAAGACATGGCTCGAGGACAAACAAGGGCATTCACATAGGCTACAGACCATCACCTCTACTAATGCATCATTTAGGCACTGAACACTGGTTGAGCAACGTTATGCTGAGCTATTGCTGTCCTGATGCAATACCAAATGTAGTCTTTCATCAACTAAAGCATTTATGGTAAGGGAGGAAGATATTTAAGCTATCAAAGACTTACAGAGACAGATGGGTTGAGAGTGTCTTAAGTTCTTCCTGGTCTGACTTACCAAAGAGATTCACAGCTGAAAACTCCTCCTTGACCAGTTCTGTTTTCTTGCTTGTGCTTGTCTGTAGTGCCAACAGTTAAATTTCTTCACAAGATGCTAACACACTAGAGTGGCAAGGCAGAAGACACAGCACGGGAAGAAAGCAAAGGATGATGAGATACATTACAGTAATGATCACCTGTTAAACCATTACAATTGAGGGTGAGAATTAAGTCTTCTGCTGAAAAACTAATTGTAATTGCAGCTGCTACATGTCAAATCCATCTAAATTGCATTAAGATTTTTTTTTTGTTTCCACAACTGCTACACACATTTTTGTTAACTTGGGAAACTCGTATCTGGCTGACAGGCTCAGATTCCAGGCAGAATTATGCTATAGGAGTTCAAATCCACATAAGTCAATAAAAAGTCTGTGGTGAAGACCTACAATCACCTACATACATGCATGAACCTGATCAAATGGAAACATGAACGAGTCCAAAGTTAAAGACAGTGCAAATACACATTATTGTCCACGTGTGTAGTACTCCCAGGAGGTGGAAGAGAAGTCGCAGCTGGCTTCGTAAGAGATCTCTGCCCTGTTGCCAGGAGCTGCGTCTGAAGGGAAGTAGACCAGTCTTCAGAAGAAGAAACAAACCAAAAATCCAGACTGAAGGGCATCTCCTTGAGGAGATAACATTGCTTGCAGAATGATAAACATGACCTATCCTGGTCTGTGGGACTCCAGCAAAAAGTCAGCAAGCTAGGGCAGATTGTTTCCCTTGGGCTCTTCCTGACCTGTTGTTAATGAAAGCACAGCAGACCAGCTTGTTTTCCTCAATGATTAACTTTGCTGCCTTTTCTGCTCAGCACATCAGATAAAGAAGTTTATTCAGTTAGCCTATTTGTTTACATTCCTTTGCCAAAGATCTCACCAAACAAAGCCTATTTGATGATTTATTCTTTACTAAAGGGGAAGCTTATTTAATAACCATCTTATCATAAACTTCTGAAAAGAAGGATTTGGAACTGGAATTCATAACAACAGAGAAATCTGACTTTTCCAGAGAGGTCATTTTTGTTACCCACTTCACACCAGAGAAGAAATGAAGCCAGCTGAGCCCATATGAGGTTTGATGTGGTATAACCACTTTGAAGGCTTGTTTGTTTTCACTGATTGACCCACTTCCCATCAGAAGGGATCACCTTCACCTAATTGGACCTCTTCCAAGATACGAGGGACATAAAGGATTCAGATGCTGAGACCCACAGAGGGTGCTCTGCAGCGCAGAAGCTGCACAAAAGGAATCACCTCTAGCGCAAGCAGAGAGCAAAGAGTCAAGAAAGCACAAAGACAACTTCTCAGCAAGGCCTCTCCAGCGACCACCATGTCAGACTGAGAAGGAGCTGCCGAGAGTGCACTGCACTCTGCCCATCTTTTTAACAACCTCCAGCTATTTCAGGTAGCAGCAGTAATCTGATTGCTCTGATGTCAGACTCCAACCAGTCCCATCTCCCCTGACCCCACACAACTAGAGTCTTTTGGCAGACGCTGAGCCAAAGTCTTAGAGAATGGATGACAAACTTGCAGAGAGGAGACAAAGCAGATGAGCTCCTTACTGCTTATTTGGCACTGGCTAAGTGCTTTGCCCTTCTCCAACTGCTCACCTGCTTGTGCAGAGCATTTCGCAGGGGTAATGCACTCAGAGACAAAACTTGTTTTATACAAACAAACCATCCCTCAGACTCATTTTTTTGTTACAAAATAAAAGGTGCTTGAAATCCATAACCTGGTGCATCTCTCTCTCAGTAGCCAACAGGTTTGAAGAGAGGGTTTGGGCACACCTGGATGATCTACAGCAAAACCCCCATATACAGTATATTAACAGCAAGTGGTGTTTGCTATACTTCTGTACTTGCTCCTTATACAGAACAAACCTCCCCTGGCCTGGGAAAAGGATATAGAATAAGCACTGTCCTTTATCTGCATTCAAGCATATCCTCAGAAAGATGTGGTCCACTAAGTAAAAAAAAATAATAAAAAAAAATTATCACAGAACGGTTTGGGTTGCAAGGGATGTTAAAGATCATCTAGTTCTGACACCCAGCAGTTAACAACTTGTTCTAGCAGCTTCAGAACAGGGAGAAAAGCTCAGGATGGGTTTGTTCCTTCCAGGTCTAAGGGCTGCTCCATCTGGCAGGCAGTGCGGTGCCTCACAAACACCTCAGAAGGAATTCAGGTATAAACGTATGCAAAACATGTCAGAGTTCAAGAAAATAAATTGTAAGGAGAAAAAGCAATTTTCAAAGCACAATGCACAGGAAGCACAGGATGATTTACAGAAGCTAGAGGTTGCAAGCTGAGAGGGAAATAGCTCCTCACAAATTACTTATCTTTCAGGTCAGTCAGTTCAGAGAAATACAGGATGGTCAAGAATCACCACCAAGGTGTGATTTGTATGCAGAAAGGCTGCTGCTTGTTGCAACATCTCTCTTGTGAAATATGGACTATGAGTATGTACATTCCCTAGAACAGAGTTGCTTGTTTCCCCACTTTGTATAGATCTGCAGTTCTTCAAAGATAAAGCAATATTTTATGGCCACAAAGGCTGAAAAAGCTGAAGCACGAGTATTTCCTTTCTACCCGATTAACACATCAATGATAACAACAATGTATTTGCCCCTGTTTCTCACAAGTTAGAAAAAAAGGCACAGGGTATAGCTTGTTCTTGACCCTTCAAACTTTCCCACAAATCACCATAAACAAAAGTTTCCACAGCTGGAATACAGCAGTAGAAGCAGACTGCACCGGTGCAATAATTTGTCTACCTTTTGTCAGCACTAATTGTGCAAGATGTGTAAAATAATTCAATGGCTATGGCTGTAACCAGAAGCTGTAATAAAAATGAAATTCAAAATTAAAAGTAACATGCCAGATGCACTCTGCCCACATATATAAGACAATAAAACCAGCACAGCTTTTTTATCTCTTCAGAATTCCTAACTACATTTGTCTTCAGTGGCTGATCTGAGCTCTGGAAACGTCAGCGGTCGCAAGTAAATGGAAGGACTGCCTGAGCAACAGCCCTCCTCACACAGAGGTGATTAAAGTTCCTGATGAAACCTTCTTTTTGTGTCTGAAAAATGTTATTTATGTGAAAGATTAAGATTTTGGTTGCATTCCAAGAGTTTCTAACATTAAGAGGTTAACCGTAGCTTAGTCCTTCTGTGCTGATCAGCCTGTAACAGAACAGTGTCAATGGGAAGCAGCACAGCACCCTGCAGCAGGATCTGTAGGTGGCCACAGCGACTTGGCTCTCTACCATGCAGCCTTGGCTCCTCCAGCAGCAGCCCTCTTTGAAACACCAAGTCAGATCAACCCTAGTCACATAAACTGGCTGCTCTGCAGCAAAACCTTATTCTTGCTGTAACTTAGAGGCCAGACTTGCAGTCAGATCTACTCAGGAAGCCTGGACTGCAGCACAGCGTCTTTATTCCACTGCTGTATTTGTCTCACTTTTGAGGGATTAACTTGGTAATGAAGCTCATTTTTTCCTTTTCAAATTAACATCTGGAATACCTTCTTTCAGCATTACTTTTGGCACAGTATATGCTCAGGTCCTTTCAAATTCATAGACAACACTGCACTTTCACTCCAATGATGAAAAACAAAGGAACAGCTGCAATCTTCACTTGATAACATTTATTCAGTGTTTTCTGAAATAAGCCAGAATTTTACAAGGCCCATAAGCAATCAAATACAGACACAAAAACCCCCATACTGATCCTAAATAAGAAGCACTGAGAAATACACAATATTTCATGAAACAATACTGTACATCAACCACCTTCAGAAAAAAAAAAAGAAACAAAGAAACAACTCAAACCATATACTTAGTTTACTCACAATATAAAAAACTTTTAACCTTTAAAGAAAAATATAGATTCAGTCCAATTGTAGGATCCAATCCCATTCCCATTGAAGTCAATGGAAGTTCTCTCATTGGTTTCAATGTTTAAAGGATCATGCCCTCACTTTGCCTTAAGAGGCACTTTAATTATTGTACAAGGACTAGCCTGAATACTATTACAAAAATGATCAAACATCAACTCAAGAGTATGTTTCAGCAACTTTCAGGAAAGAATGGACAAATAGGTTATCTATCCATGCATGGAATAAGGCAAAAGCTAATTCATTCAGATTAGGAATAATAATTTTTACTAGTTTTCTTTTTCACAACACAAACATTTTAGACTTTTTAAATTAATGGATACATTATATATCATATTATGCTTCACATTTTTCCTACCTCTACTGAGAAAGCTGGCACTGACATGTCATAAAGAACTCCTCATTAATTATTTTGTTTTCTGTTCTGTAACAGCCACAAGAAACTCCTCTGGGTTCAGTAATAAGTGTCTACCAAGAAAAAAGCACACACTGTCGTAAGCTTACACTTCCTAGAGATCAAGGTACATTAAAATGTAATTCATGAAGTTCACAAATTCTGTTTTAAAATATTTTTCCAAACTAAAAGCTGCAGAAAATGGTTTCTTAAATATACTACTGAAAATTCCGAAGCATCTAATAGTTTAAATTACTTATGCCTTCTTCTTAAAAATATTTAAATTAGGTTAGAAGCCCATCCTTTTGAAAAATAATCCAAAAAAGATACACTAGATTACAAATCTTTTGTCTTAATCAGTGTAACCAAAGGTTTGTCATCTGGGCTGTAATCTTCATAAGCAATGGGAGTTGCATCATACATTGCAGGTCGGGATTTCTTGCCAAACCTGGAAACAAAAGAAAGCTTTCGGTGACGAACGGAAGTACGAAGAATTAATGGCAACAACCCACCGAGTCACAGCACGAGCTCAGAAACAAACCCAGAGAGCCTAGGTGAACTCTACATTCTATTGCAACATGCCAGAAGTACAGAAGTATAAATATCTGAACTATACAGCAAAGGCTACAGGAATTCTGCCGTGGAATCCATCGGTATCAGAATTACGGGAAGACTGCGGAAGGTGAGAATGAAACTGAAACAATTTCAGCGAGGCCAGAATTTTATTTTATTTATGAGTAAGAATTTATGGCATCTTACTAAATCAAAGGCAACAATGAATTCTAAACCACCCTTTTTCTCCATCACTCTCTCGAGGTTTTAAAGGAAAGAGAGACTCAAATGGTGATGAGCACTCCTCAGCGATTTAAGTTTTGCCCTTTCTGACAGGTAGGGAACACACGGCCTGCTGCACACGGTGAAGCAGTGCAAAATCTCCTCTCTTGTGTAGGTCAGGGTAGACATGTGCCCCTAATTAGAAAATGCTGAGGAAAGACCACAGCACACGTGCTAGCTGTTTGTGGCCTGGCTGAGCCATCTAGCTGGTAGACCACATTGCTTTGATGAGTCGGCACAGAAGCCAGACCCTGCTCCTAACAGCAGAGTTAAGACAAACCTGAGAGGTCCCAAAACAGAACCGTTAAATGGGATGCCTTAGTTCAATGCACGTGTATCTAGCAGGATTGCACAACCATGCCATTTTATTGTTTAATTGGTGACATAACACAAATTACAAAACAATTACCAGTACAAGAGACAATGATTCATGTCTGAGTATCTAACTGGGAAGGAGAATGTTTTTCAGAAAATGCTGAGAACCTCTCCTTTGAAAGCAGATCTCTTAGATACAAGAACTCTGAAAACTCAGACCTTTGTATTTCTAATATGCAGATTTAAGAGTGTATGCAAAAGTAACAGTTGTGCTCCTCTTCCTGGACTGAAATGACCAAAGCAGTGTTTTTTTCTCTTTCTGAAACCAAAATAAACACAGTAATCCTCATGCTAAACCTCGGTGAATTACCTGACATGGCAGCTCTAGCTTAGATTTTTTTGAAGACAGCCATCCATTCTCTGAGAGCCACAGAGAATTATTTAGAATGAAAACATTTATTTTCATTTCCATTAAGTAGAAAAACTTTTCCCAAGACAGGGAAACCCTTGATTGTCAGGTTCCAATAACGTAATTTTTGACTGCATAGTATGGGTCTGAAAAATCATCATGAATATATCCCAGACTAAGACCTTCTTCAGAGGTTATTTAACTCTGATGAAAACTTCTTCCTTCTGTAAGAAACAGATTCATTCAGAATAATCCAACAGTAGTGATAATGACCTGCACTGGTCTGCTTCCAAAATTTGAAAGGTTTCATACAGGAAATCTTTTACTATTTCCATTACTTGCCAGTGAAATTGGAAAAGGCAGATTAAACAGATCTTTCCGTGAGAGTACTCTTTTCCTTGGTACCCTTAGATAGAAAGCTGCCCAATCTGCTCTAGGAAGTAAGAAAGAAACCCCAGGTGTTTCACACTGTTCCTCAGGAGACCCATTCCTGTCCTTGGCAAATTGCAAAATACCACTTCAGCAAGCAGTAACTCTTGGAACAGTTTCCAACTGGAACAGTTTAAAGAGCTAGAGCCCAGTGCTGCGATGTGATTAACTGAGTCTGTGGGAACTCCTCATCCACTTCAGTGGTGGTACAAATTAACCTATTTAATTTGCACTGAAACAGAACTGGAGTATTCAGAAAATAAACTACCAGCAATCACCAACCAATATGCGACATTTCTCCATGTCAGTGCACAGGAAGGTGTCTCCCTTGTTCTGGTTTGTGTTGGAATGGGGCTGATTCTGTTCACTGATTTTACTTTTCAGCTACAGCTCCTCTAAGTCACTGTACTTTCTGTAGCTAACAGCATGTTTTTACAGACACTGTCTTCTTCTAGCAGTGATAAAACCTAATGTTTAGATTTACCACCAGGGACTGCTATGCAAACCAAGGTCACTGCTAAACCTTGTGTCTGATGTTGTGGGGTACAGAGTAAAAGCCCCACCCACAGGGATGAGCAGACAGCCAGGTGACCCTAAACTCACCAACTAAGGATTCCATCCCATATACATTATATTTGATATAAACTGAGAGGCACTTCCTTCCTCTTCTCTGGCTCTTCTTCATTGGCTGGCATCTGAGGAGAACTCTGTCTGTTCTGCCCTTACTCCTGATCCATAAGTTCCTGCATCCAAGCTCCAGGACCCAGCTCCTGAGCCTGGCTCCCATCTGATGCTGAAGCCTTCTGCCACAGTATCAGTGGTGATGGTGACAGAGTTACCATCCAGGAGGGGTTTGGGTTCAGTATTGGGTTTGTACAGATTTGTATATATTTGTGTATATTTCATTTTATTATCATAAAGTAGTTGTAGTTTTCTTTTCCAATCCACCAGTCTCTCTCTTATTCCCTTTCCCTTCCAGCAGGAGGAGGCGAGGAGGTAACAGGGAGTGTGTCACTGGGTTTGTGGTCAGCCCAGCCCTGACCCTTGACACTCCCCTCCATTCCTTTAAAAGCATTTTAATGCTAACACACGAGTGCTCCTGTTGGAATTCAAAGTGATCTTGACAAATCAAAGAAATGCGAAAAAGAAACAATAAAAACAAGTTTCACCCTATTAAGAGATGTTGAATACAGAAGAAGCAATGTAGCAGAGGATCTTGGGGTGAGGGAAAGGTCAAAAAGGTCACAAAATTAAATGATCAGTCACCAGTGTAATGCAAATTTAAAAAAAACCCCCAAAACAACAAATCACACACAAAAAAAGCCCAAACAAACCCAGAAATCACAGACTGAAATTACCCATCGTAACAGTTTTCTTTTAAATTACCATCCCCAGAACAAACCTGGCATGTCTGATAGAAGCAATTGCACTACTGAATTCACTGTCAATGCTTCTACAGTTGTAAAACTCCTCATAGGCTGGCCTGGAAGAGCCTTGATATTCGATGCGGCTGATGCGACATATTCCCACGATTAGGATGATCAGCATCAGGACAAAGGCTACACAGAGAGCCCCAATTATGATGTAGAGGGAGTGACGAGGCATGTTTGTCAGACTCTCTGCCATATGCCCAGACTTCCACTGCAGATCTGCAATAAGAAACAAAATGTTATTATTAGCAATGTATATTCTCCCTGCTTGAATACAATTCTTCTACGATACCCACTTTCAGCATTTCTGCAGAGATTTTTAAAGCTGGGGAATAAGTAATTTGAACCTTCCCAGGCTTTGTTATGGGTATGCCTCTATGCCTAACCTGCAACACATTTGAATAAGACTGTCTGGATCCCTCACCCACCTTTTTTTCAGATTTTTAAGGTCATATAGGAACACTTATTTAGTTTGATCTCCTGTATAACGCAAGTCATAGAAAGTAATCTGGTTATCCTTGCATTCTAACATACTGTAGTCTTTCTAAAGGCAGAGAGGTTTTATGTAAGAAGCTTCTAGTGAACCCACCAATTCTCTGTGTGTTCTCTGCAGCTTGTTCTAATAGTTAGTGAACCCTTCCACCAAAATGCATGATTTAATATATATTAAACAGGCTTGGTTTTTGATTTGAAACACAGGCTTTTGTTACACCTATCTCCATCAGACTGCAGAGACTTCAACATCAGCATTTCAAGGACAAAAAGGGTGTCTCAGAAGGTGCTACAGTACTGAGCCTGCTAGTCTTCTCTCAAGCATTGGTTCCCTGGGGAGTCTCAAAGCAGACCTTTAACTAAAGCCAATCTAGAAGAGGCTTCTTGTATTTGTGTATTCCAGTCCTTCTTTACAAATATTCTTGATGCTCAAACTACTTTGTCTACCAACGCCAAACAGATTCTTCTATTAATTGCCTGTATCCTCAGATCTGTTCTTCTCTGGCATCGGTCAGAGTATTTCAGGTGACTGTTCCATTTTCCAATGGACTTCTGCTTTGCACTGCTTTAGAAACTCCCTTTATTTAATCACAGTCTTGGAACACAGCTATCAAGCACATGATTTGGGGACATCAGGATATTTTTAGAAATCACCTCCTGAGGATGTTGATAATGGCAGATAACTGAGCAGCTAAGCTGAAACCACGACTTCAGTGGCATCTGTGGATGCATTCTCCATCTACAGATAAATACAAGGGAATGCATAGCTACAGAAGAAAAAAATTCCATTTGAGAGGAAGGTAGGGAGAAAGCCTGAAGCTGTAACCTCAGGGATGTACCTGGACAGAGTTTGAAGAAATGGTTGCTCTTTGCCTACAGTAGAGAAGGTTGTCCTAGAGCACTTCTGAGCTTGGGCTTGCTTAGACTTTCTGTCCACAAACGTGAGCTGACTGACTGCTTGTTGGTGTTACCTTCTTCATTGATCAGCAAAGTTTTGATTGGTCTGAATCATTCAGCCATTTAATGTTTCCAAAGTGCTTCTACTGCAGTCTTCCCAGTCAGGATATGAGGGAGAGAATACAGCTGTGCCCTGTGCAGTTTGGGATGGGTTTCTATTTCTGCTCTGCAGCACGTTTATCACACACAGTGGTTTCTGTCAGGTTGTCAGACTAGGCCAAATTCAGATCTAATGTGCACAGATACATGGCAGGACAGTTCTGATTTAGATTCCATGTCCTCCATTTCTGGGTGATAAGGATGACAGAAATTTCTTCCTTTCTTCCTCACCAGATAAAAATATGAAGATTAGCAGCTTATACTCCAAAGATTAGAAAGAACATACGACAGCTCAAAATCACAGTATTCTCAGTTGTCATAGTAATGTTCATAAAACTAATTAAGAACTAGATTTCAGTGTGCATCACACAGTCTGTACTAGAAATTCTACATAATGTTAGTTTTCAAGTAACCACATGGTTTGGCTTATCTTGGTAATTACATGAATAATTACAAAAGGTGGCAAAGGTAATGACATTAACAAATAGCCAGCAAGCCTTAGAGAATACATAGGAGACATTTTGCAAGCATTTTTACAGTGAAGGCTCCATTAATTTTTTAGGCAAATACATTTCACTTTGAAAGGGAAAATATCCTCTTTACAATTAAGACCAATTTAATCCTATTTAATTGGAATTGCTAACACTGGCAAGGACCATAAGATAAGAATAAATACCACAGTTCATCCAGGCAACACACATCTTGTTGAGCTGTATATACAGCGCTTGAAAATTAACTTACACAGTTTGCATGCATGCAATACGAGCAGAAAACTCAAGCTCGTAAGCAGCAGGCAAGGCCAGTGCAGTTCAGCTATAAACAGATGCTCCATGTGAAGAAATATATTTCTGTGCTAAGCAGAGAATCTCCTCGCTCAAGAGAACAAAGTTTTAGCAGAGTTTTATCCACTCTCACTCATACACTTAAAATGAGGTCAGAAAGGAGGAAATATTGACCAACCACAGATGCCTACTTGTCACACAAAGTGCCTAGGGGCACGTGTCCCTCACAGGGGCAAGCAGGAATAATTGAGTAGCTGGACAGCGAAAAAAGGCTCCTTCCACCCTCTGCTTCTTTCATTTTCTCATGAGTCTATGTACATCTCATTCTGTGTCTGTGGTGCACACAACCAAACCCTCAGTGACTGGAGCAAAACAGCCAAAGGAGGACTCCAGAGCAAGCATCACCGATTTCATATAGCACATCTGCAGGATGAAGAAGTCATGCAAGCCTGTCTCTTTCCCTTTGACATCTATTAATTCCATAACCTAACAGAAATGTAATTGTTACTACACTGAGGTACATTTCCAGGATGATTATTGCTTTCTCCAAGAACTAAACTCAGCTGTCTGCCAGCCCACTACTTATTAGCTGAGGCAGGCTGAATTACACTACAAAACTTACGTATTTCACAGTTTGCACCGACCCATCCATGCGGACAGTGGCAGATGTAACCACCAGGCTGATCTATACAAGTTCCAGCACGGTGACATGGGTTGCTGTCACAGTCATTTACATCAATTTCACATTCTTCACCTTATTTGGGGAAACAAACAAACAGAAACAATTAAACCCCAATCTTCTATAGAGCAGGTGCCTCCTGCAGCACGTACATCATCAGTCATTTGATTTTACTGTAGCCACAAAAAACCTTACAGCTCAGTAGCATCTTTATTCGCAGAACACCAACAAAAGTATTCTATAACTGTTTCAAGAAATAGCCTCCAAGAGGGAAATATTATCCTTACTCAACCAAGTGATAAACAAAGTCTGAGGGCTAAGTGACTTGACTACCCTCACTCATATTGTATGTGTTTCATTTCTTTAAATGTAATTTCTGTCCCAAGAAAGTGTGGTATAACAACTGATTGCATTCTTCTGAAGAGCTACACAACAATAGATAATCAGTGCCTCTTAGAAACAGCCACTGTACAACAGAAAGCTAATTCTTTTCCAAAGAGTGCCCTTTAATTAACACAGATCAGAAAGCATGATTGAGCTACAAAAACAGCTACGAATGGATTTATCTATTACTATCACGTTGGATGCTACCTTACATGACTAACAGAGCATCAGGTGGTAAATTATCTTGACAGCAGGTATTTGTACTGCACCAATCATGTCAGTTCAAATACAAGTCCAAAGGATTAAGTGGGCTGCTTACCATTACTCAAAGTGTAAACTGCCTCTTAATAAGCACTTGAGGGCTTTTAGCAATTGTATGTAAAGGTAATGGAACAAGTTGTTTCTTTAGCTTGCAGTAACTAAGGTCAATGTTAAACGTTTTAACAGTTTGAAAGTGCCCAATTAGTATGTTGGCATTACCTGGAAGTCTTAAAAATGTTATTTTTAAAATACAGTCTAGTCTCATGCAGTAAGGTCACAACACAAGTTAAAGACCTGTTAGCTTAGTGAATTTTCTTTATTAACAGCCTTTTTTTCCTCCAACGTTTTTAAAGTTCAAAGCAGCTGCTAGCAATATCAAGAACTTTTCATTCTCACAAGACTGATTACAATTCAGATAAGTCCAAATTAATTTGTTTCCTTGGGGAGACACAGTCCTACTTGGTATTTGTCTTCTTTCAGACACATTTAACACCAACAGCTAAGCATTCTGTGGAACAAATGACTTGCCTGTATATCCAGGTGCACAAATACATGTAGCATTTAGACCTTCGCTGTCACAAGTGCCGCCGTTCTGACAGTTGATGTTAACACAAGGATCTTTGTATAATTCACAGTGCCTTCCTGAAAGGTTAAATTAATGATTGCCATTAAAATAACCTATACTGACAGCATGACACGAGCACATGCAATAATTTTGCCTAGATGACCACAATGATGTGCAGCCTCCAAACCAGTCCTGTTAGGCTAATGCCACAAGACTAAAGCTATATATTTCATGTGCCTCCTCCCTTCTCCTTCCACCCACTGAGGCTTTGGGAGAAGATAGGTAGGGCAATTTCTGGCAGCAGGAAGTGCTGGAGTGTCTGTGAAGAAAAACAATGTTACAATAAAGCATAATCTGCTCAGCTATCTAATATTGTTCAAGAAAATGTAAACAACAATTGTCTTTAGTAAGAATTTTATGTAACCATTTCTTTAATAACATACATAAGCATTCTGATGCCTCTCACTGGCTTTTGCAGGAAATTGAGAAACTAAGGAAAGAAGAATAAGGAATAATAATATTAAAAATAAGGAATAGGAAACTAAGGCAATAAAAAGAGAAATTAATTTATTCAAATGTATAGCTCAAAGTAAAAAAATTGGATGGCTCCACTTTGTGCCACTACCTTCACTCTTCCCTTCTCAGGTGCAGGCTACGTGAATTTGGCAGCTTTTCCTTGCAGAAGACAGCGCAAGCCATAGCTGGCATGCAGAACAAAGCAGAGCAGACTCCCACCTGGGCATGGGGAGAGAGGCTCTACAGCTACTGCTCTATGCTTCATTTTTCTCTGGATCTATTTTTCAGATAAAATTAGAAAAATCAATACAGGACTAGTCTAATCAGTGCATGGATGTCACTGAAACATGAAAAAAACCCCAAAATGTAGAGACGCAAATAATCAGTGACTGGTGGAACTTCATTTATAAACTTATTTACTACAGTGAAATTAGCTTGTGCTTGAAATACCTGCTTAAATTGATTCATTAATGTAACCTTAAGTCTAAATCCAAGTCTTATTACCATTCTTCGCTTGGGAATGAATCCTAAGTGACCACTTAGCTAAGATTCTAAGTCATCTTCAAGTTTTCCCGTGCTTACACTTTTTACAAGCATTTCCACTAACTGTATGAGCAGGACAGGATTCTGAATGCTTTCATGTGACAACCCTTGCAAATTACAAACACATAGTTCACTTTTTAAGGTAGTTCATGTTTCTAAATCCTTACTGCAAACTGGAAAGATCCATAGTCAATAGAACCATAAACTCAAGACTCTTTATTATGTATAAGGACTGTGATATAGCTTTGGCATCAGGAAAACGTTCCTAATCATGAGGTAGTGAAGGACAGTGAAGGAATTATGTTGCTGGTGGAGATTACAGAACCTGTAAATGATGAAGGACTACAAGAGGCAAGATAAACGTGAAAAGTGGACAGCAGCTGATCTTGCTTTACTCCTCTTCAACCTCTTTCACAAATTCCTATTGTGTTGCATTGGAATTGGGCAGCTTGCGAATTTGAATTTGGAGACCGAGACACAGAACTATACAGAGGTAAAACCAATCAGAAAATAGAGTCTTTTAAATGAATATGAGAGGGGAGAATTGATAAAAAGGAAGAAACTGCACACATAATATAGCAGATATATGTATACAAGCAAATTAATGAGTGAACGATTGAAAAGATTGAACTTAGTTCTCTAACAATGCCATCACGTAGGGCAATGCAAGCTTACCTGAGTTCAGTAAAAACTTACATTGTGAATAGAGATAATTAGGAATATATCAAGGCAACTTATTTTAAGTATACACATATATATTTTTATAGATAGACATAGATACACACGCACACATGCACTCACTGGCTACAGAAATGCTGAAATCACCTGGTCAGTCTGCCAGAGTACTCTGGTTTGTGCACACTACTGCTCAGCAGCAGAGCCAGAAGCCCTCAGATACCTGCTGGCAGGTTCTTCAGCCCAGAGCAGCAGTAACACCTCCTGTCTATTTGTCAGTGGGGTTTGGATGCAGAAAGGGGGACTGCAGGCAGGGACAGCTGGAGATCTGGTACCTTAAGTACTGGAATGAAGAAACCTCAGTCATCAGCAAAAGCTGCCCACAGGACCAGGTCCCTGGCTTTCATTTAAAGCAAAATGCGCTATGCACACATTGCTCTCAGCTGCGTGTGTAGGTCAGATCAGAGCAGAACACAAAGTCATACCGTTATGGTTAAGTGCTCTTTAAAGTGTCAGGAAAAGCTGAGGGTCACTTCCCACTAAGCTTCTAAAATGATGAATTCTCTATCTATTGTCAAAGAGCAGTGCAATCACCAGCATGAAATACATACTTAGCCTCAAGCAGCTGTTAAGTGAGCATTACTTATCAGTGCAGATAAGGATGGATACACTTAATGAGAAAATGCTGGGGTAATGTTCCTTAAAATATAGTCATTCTATACATACAGAAAAATGCATTTTAAAACTAATAACATACAAAATTACACTCAAAATGTTTTCACAGTATGATCCCAAACAGAATACACCAAAAAAACCTTGTCATTTTAGCAGAAGGACATGTCACAGACAGCCGATACGTGCTAGCCTGTGTAAAGCCGAAATTCACTGCAAGATAAAGGATGGCAAAGCACACGCTTTTCTCCTCTGTTTTATAAAGAAATACCAAAGACTGATTCCACTCGAATGTATTGAGGAACAGCTGCAGTTATCATGGGAAAGGAGTCACAGGACTAACTACTGTCTCTGGGCTTTGTAGTCTTCTAAATGTAAAATCAACACGAAACTTTCAATTTTACTCCTTTGTGCTAATGTGTTTCAAACACTAATCTTTTATCACTACGGTTTGAATTCCCTTCACCAGAGAAAATTAAAAAAAAGAGAATTGGAAATCCCTCCATGTAATGGGATTTAATTCTGCTCAATGGAGGATACTGTTTCTCTCTTTGTAATAAAACCTACCAAAACAAATACAGAGAACACTTCAAAAACGAAGAGGCAGACCCCATCCTACCTTCATACTCAGCAAGGCACGTGCACTCATAGCTGTTGACGAGGTCTCTGCAGGTGGCTCCGTTCTGGCAGGGGGCAGAAAGACATTCGTTGTATTCCTCTTCACAGTAAAGGCCATGGTAACCTAAACGACACGAGGAGGACATCAAATGAGCAAGGAAACACTTCCCTGTAAAAACATTCCAGTATTCCCCTCGACCTCCTGTTAGCATGATACAGCATCAATAGGTACTTGTAATCTAGGACACAACACCATGCACCAGAACAGTGTTGATATGCTTTTCTTTTTGCAGTAATGTGTTAAAAACCACTTAGGGATCACAACACCTTGATATATTTTGATCATTCTCCTCTTTGTCCATAGTTACAACAGATCTCAGTAGCTTCTCCACCCTCCGCAGAGATTTTTATTGATCATGCCCTAATAGCTTGTACCATTCAACAGCCAGAAGACCAGCAGTTTCCTGTTACAAATCCAAAAAAGGTAACAACATACTTGCTACCCAGACAGGGGATAGGTTGATGCTACCAAGTAACTCTCATAGTCCCATCTGCTGAGTGCTTTTTTCCTGCCTTTTTCCAGATATTTTTAAGCGTCAAACCTTTTTTTTTCCTGTTCTCTCACCCTTGCTATTTAGTCCTTTTGGGGGCTAGGTGAGGAGAAAGATACCCAAAATGAAGGGGTAAATATTAAGTTATTAAATACTCAGTTCTACAAATGAAATTAGGAAAACAGCACCAGGCAATTTCAACTATCTGCAATCAAAAAGATATTTTGTCAACCTTTGAACTAATTATCAACTGATATGAATTATAGTTTGTGCTCTCCATAAGAGAGGATATGCTAGCTCCATTTAAACACACTTAGGCTTGTTGCTCTTATCTCAGTACCCCTTCCTTTTCTCCAAGGATTCCTCTATTATGCAAATGAACAGCAAAGCAATTAAACACTTCAAAAAGGAAGACTGCAAATTTGTAATGAAAGAATTTCCATCTTCACCTCCTGAAATATATAAAACAAGCCACACATTAGGAAATACTCTTCTGCATTACATAATGCTATTCTTCTGTTTAAATGAAAACTGCCCACATGATTCACATTTCAACATCCAAGTGGAAAACATTTGCAGTCTCTTGAACATCTGGAAGCAGAAACCTTTGGAACAGAGTTCCAAAATTACCTTTTTCCAACAGGCTTTAGAAAACTTAGTCAAAACAGACCTCAACATTACACCGTGCTCTGGATGAGGATAATTGTATTACATATGCACAAACTTTGTGACTGCACTAAGTACTACATAATAGGTTGCCTAACCTATTACTGAAAGTATTTGCATTCCAAAAATCAAAACACACTGCAAGAAGAGCATTTCAGCAACAAAACTGCACAACGACACATCCATGTTGTGGCCTCTCTCTCAGGACAGCACACATCAGCCAGAGCCTTGCTACACAACACAAAGCCTCATGAAGAAGTATTTGTAATGCAGAAGCCTGTTCTTCCCACATTTATTGATTTAATGAGTGATGGCATATCTTCAGAAAAATCAATCCATTATTCCTGTGAAGAGATGAATGCTTTCATCCTGAAGTAGTTTTGAACTTTAGTCTCAACATCTGCAATCTCCTTGAAGACTGCATACATCACTTACTGAAAGCAACACTTTGAAGTGTGCATTCAATATACTGCCCAAGACAAAGACATTAGCTGGTAATCCCTGTGTGTTCAGGGATCTCTTTTCAGTGAGATAGCAGCTTTACAGGCTACAGAATCTTAAAAGCTCACTCATTTCAAGGAAAATAGGGAGAGTTGTCATTTTTTGCCTCAATCTAAAACAATAAGAAGCAGAAAGTAGTGACTTCTTTCTTCCTCAAAATACCAGTAATAAAGGAAAGTCAAAGTAAACAGTTATTTTACTTTCTTTTTTTCCTAAGCCTCACTGTCCTAACCTGAAGTGTTCTAGGAATAGAGTGTGGTCATCTTTCCTGGGAGGAAAAGGAGAAACTTCTTTTTGTAAGAGAAAAGCAGAATTCTTTCTATGCACAGGCAGAAAAAGAAAACATCTGATGTGGCATGTACTAATGCTCAGACTTACCGCTTGTAAGACTACTTGCCTACTTCACACAAAACCTTTGCCACTAGTAGGATATTTGCACATCCTGCTAACTCAGAAGAAAGGGAAAAGAGCTGGAGAACTGTGACTGGTTTCCCATAAAGCAAGGCAAAGTATAAGAGAGAAGGTATTCCTCTGAAAGGAACTTGGTAGAACAACATGCAAGTCACAGCATTACATATATGTACATCTTCTAACTAGCCAGTATCACTCCCTAGTTTCTCTCTTGTAGGCTGGGAATTTATTTTCCCTTTCAGTTCTACAGTTTTCAAGTTTATAGCTTTACAGGAACAGACTTTTTTTAAAAGTGCCAAAATTATTCAAGTGAAAACAAAGATCATTGGTTTCTACTTCAAGTGCTTAAGTATCAGTGGATGCACAGCACATGTTATCAATCATTCTAACTGCTCCTCACCTACTAAATAACATTCCTAAAATGCATAAAGTCAGCTATTAGCACCCTGATATTCTGGTACAATGAAGAAAAGAAAACAACCTAGAGCTCTGCAAAATGCACTCTTAGGCTCTGCTGTCAGCTACCAGACAAGCCTCTCTAGCTGTACTCACCTAAGCAAACTCACTGAAGCTTCTGAAGAGAGGGAAGTATGTAAACACAGATGGAAGAACTAAACCCTTTGGAGTAACCAATATTTTTTCCTTCTCTGCCTTTTTCAGCTACCTTGTTTGTTTCCAGTCCTTCCCCAATGATCAGTGCCACATTTTTCCAGTCTCTCTATCAAATTTTGTCATTCCAATGACACTGATACCTCACCTTTAAAAGACTTATCCTGCAGAAAAGGGTTTTATAATACAGCTGTAGACATCAACCAAGCCATCTGGATCTCAGTGGGTATTTTCAGTGCTCACTCTGCAATTTTTGGTTTTCCCAAACGGAATGTGTAGGTGCCTACCATTATTCTAAATAAACAGAACATCTGCTCAATGTGTTTTATACACTGAAAAGAAAAAAAGGAAGTACTTTTAAACTGTATATGAAACCTACCCAGAAAAACATGAGAAGACTTACAAAACATGTAAACGTTTGGTACAAACCAGGGATACAGAGGCATCTGTAGCTGGTTCCAACACTGCGACAAATGCCATGCGCACAAGGATTCAGAGCACAGAAGTCGATCAGTTGAGCACAGGTAGGTCCTGTAAATCCAGAACTACAACTGCAGGAGAAGGCAAGTCTGTCTGCATAACAGGTTCCATTGTTCTGGCAGGGAGATGATGCACAAGGGTCTATTTTGTCTTCACAAGAGGTTCCCAAAAACCCTAAAAGAAATGACTTGTTTTGATGAGTAAGCATTCTGCGATGTCTAAAATGTTAACAAATAAAGCAAATTAAAAGCAAGCCATCAGTAGATCTATATTCCTTTTTAATTCTATGAAAATTACAAAAATATAGACTTCCTATATATATTCAACTCTAATTTTACCCATCAAGATGATATTACAAAAGGTGTTTCAGGTAAAGTCACACTACTACATGATTAAGGTAGTGAGCTGTCAAAATATTTGTTGAAACTGACAGTGTTTATCCACTTTAGGAAGCTCCCATGGCTAGGAAAGCAGGAGAGATTTTCTAAAGATCAGAAACAGACTAGGCTGTAAAAAAAGGAAAAGCCAAAACTGACCCCTTTTCATTACTGTTCATGTATATGTTAAGAACAACAACTTCTAAAGCAGCAAGGACTTCTAACTATCTTCAGGAGATCAGCCAGTGAATCCAGTGAAACCTCTACACTAACTTTGAAACTGGATTAAAAGTGATCAAAGATCTGAGGTCACACAATGACACTAATGCTGCTTCACCACCACTTTTGCAACAGTCTTCCCTACAAAGAGAAGCTTACTGGCAGATGGCTGACGTTTCAAGTGACAAAGCAATTCAAGAACATATGCAGGTTTAAAATGCACTAAAATATGTTGTCCTTGTGCTATCTTTGACTGCGCTGGGAAATTTGTTTAGTTGATTCTGGAAAGTTAAATCTTTTGCACGAGTTAAATATCTGAAATTACTCAAAGCAGCAGTAGTTACACATCTGAATTGAAGATCTATTATCTTGGCATCTCTGAATGTACATTTAAGTCCATATCAATAAAACTTACAGGGGAAAAAAAAGCAAATATTTAAAAAAATATATATCAAACTCAGTGGCATCTTGATCAAAAACTGAATCAAATGCTGAAGGAAAAAAAGAAAAATCAGGATTATTTATCTGTGGATAAATATCCCCTGACCTGCTCTTCAGCCAGGTGACACGAACCCAACCCTGCCTCTAGGTCATTATTAATGTAATAGGGACATGACTGAAACATACAGACTACTGGTGATTTGAAAGATCTCAAAGCAAAATTTACCAAAGGAATAACACAAAAGGGAAAGGAAAATACTCAGAAAATATTTACACTGCTAGAAAGCACAGTGCAATATTTGCCCTTACAGTACCAGATCATTTGGTTAGTTGCCAAGAAGAATAAAAGTAATACATCAGGTTATAGTCCTTCCATATTACTCCAGATCTCCAGAGCAGTGATAAGAAACTAGATCAGAAAATGCTGGCATAGACAGAAAAGTTCGGGATAAAAGCCAGACTGCTCATCATGGCAGGATTTTAATTACTTGGCTATTGAAGGCCAAAGACCCATGTACAAATCAAGGAAGTTAAACATTCTCTGAAGACACTCTGCAACTGCTTCTTACCCAGGCTGCAGAACAACCAACTTGTCTGAATGTTGTTAGACCTAATTCCAAGATGTGAAAAAAATAATTGAAGTGTGAATTGCTGGGACTCAGAGTTACACAACTTTTAGATTTGAAATACAGAGATAAATATTTAAAGAAACACACACAACTTCTTATTATCCCTATAGAAAATTGCTTGGTGAGGAAATACAAGATGCCTGAAGGTATTTCATCAGAATTCTGTAAAGGGAGAGAAAAGGTACTCATCATAAGGAAACTCAATCATTAAAAAGTAGCTGCAAGACTTTGACTGAAGCTCACCCCAGCTAAGTATTTACAGATAATGATGAACAGACACTAAACCCATTAAAGCATTAAGGACAAGTCTATTAAAAATAAGAGCAATTTGGGAAGATGCCAGGTAAAAACATCAGACTAGCAGAAAGTACCAGAAACTAAACAGCCATAAAATTTTTTAATTAACAACAAAATGTTCTTCAGGTAAATTAACCTCTTTTATAGCAACATAAAGAATTCTGTACTTTCTAATCACCAGTAACCTTGGGAAATCTTCCATATGCAACAGGTGTGTGACCTAGTTTCCTGGAATCAAGACAATAAATAGGTTTATTGTACATAAACCTAAAGAAGCCAGAACCACATCTGCAAGATACAATATACAAGAAGCCTTCTACATGAACAACAAAGGCCAGAAAAAGTGAAGACCTTGAAACTTAAAACGATTATTAATCTAGGCAAATAACTTCTGTTCTCTCAGCCAATTAAAATTCACAGTGACAACATTCATTTTCTAGCTGCTATTGCAAATCAACACATCTGAATCACAACTTAGTATCTTCTGTAGCTGTCAAACTCTTATTTTTTAGACCACAGAAACCACAATAAAAGCACTCATAAATTTGCTGCTTTCCAGTATTTCCAGAAATACCAGCAGCTATTTCAGGGCACTTGCTCAGCGTGTTGCCTAGCTATAGTTACCTGCAGCTTGTCACATCAAACTGTCAATAGTAAAATAAAATCAGTCCTGAAATGTCAATTTCAAGTAATCTGTTTGTTCATTGCCTAATCATAGCATTGTTTTCTCTCTGTCTCCTTCTACAGGATGGCTATGAAACCCAGTATTGCTGGCAACTCTTTTTCAGAAATGCATTAGTTTGAATGAAAAGATTTCTGCCACTTCTTCCAAAGCAGGTGACCTCCACATAGAGAAAGTAGCAAAATCCCAAGAATCCAAGCCAGTTTCATGTGGTTAGCCAGCTGAATGCCTGTTCTTTTTACTGAAGATTAAGGTTTTCCTGTAACCCTGAATGCAATTCACCTGTACATATCACCAGGACATTAAAATTGCACGTAACAGAAACATCTTGCAGCAGAAGTTTATTTCTTTGTTCTGATAACCGATAGATGCTTTGCTCATTATTTTCTTTGTTCAAAACCATATTCCACTACTGAATTATTTGAATATTATCTTATGAGCAAAATTAACAAAGACTCTCCCAATGTTTAAAACATGTAAAATACACATTACACAAGTACTAAGTCTTTCACTCTATGAACTTCACAAAATATGCATGTGTAAGGCACAGATTTGTGAGGCTTCCATTTCCTCACCACATGATAAGGCAATTGCTATAAACTTTTGGGGTTTTTTTAAGTTTTAACAAAGGTGCCAGTGAAAGAATTTATTATCTACATAGGGAAGGATAACTAGTTTCCCCACGACTGAAACATTTACTGTAACTACATTTGCTTATTTCAGACAGTTTCTGCTATGTTTCAGGTTATTATTCGTGTACTGAATTCTGCTGCAGGGTCCTAAGTAACAGCTTAGTGACTTAAAGACAATGAAGTAGCCAAGTTTAAAAATAGATGAGTATAACCCAAACCAATCCAAATAAAATGAATTAATATTACTGTCAATACAGCAGTATGTTATAATTACAATAAGTGGAAGAAAATCAGGGGAGATATTTAAGAGTGATATGGGTATTTATGGAATCATTCTACACGCTCATGTTGAAGTTGACAGATGTTTACAATGTGTGGGTTTTCAAGACTGTCTATCAATTTCTTTGCATGATAATTTGAAGGTAATATTCATTAAAGGTATGTTTATTACCATGAAATTTTAAAGAACATGATCAAAGATCCCCACCCCATTGTAAGTACAACATCCCAAGGATCCTTTTCATAATAATAAAGACTCAAAATTTTGAATAAATTCCTCAGTCCTTAGAATTGCTTAAGCTTCTTCACTATAAATTTGAGTATAAAATCCAATTTTCTCATTAGTACAGGTATATTTTTATAACTTCAGATATATTTTATGACACATTTTGGACATTAAAATCCACAATGCATCACACAGAAAATGGAATATGCATGCCTGAAGACATACTCTTTAGTAAAGGACTCTTAAGACAGTAAAAGTGTCTACAGAATAACCATCATCTCTGATCTAGGCTTTTCCAGTGCCTCAGGTTTCACCTTCTGTAAGTTATCACAGGCTACTTCCATGAACCACAGATCTCATTTGTAAAAGAAATGGACAATCTCACGGTCATTCCCCATTGTTTCCATCTCATCCCCATTTCTGCCATCTTTTTCTATTCCCTTTGTGATGATTTCCATCTTGTCTTATTCTTTTCTGCCTAACCACATTCCACTTCCAGTCCTTTAGTTTTTACACATACATAAGCTCCCTGGCTGCCTTTCCCCCACTGTGCTGGATTAGCACTACAGAAAGGACGGACTCTTCTCAACAAGCAATTCCTAACAAGCACAGCAGAAGAACAGCAGCAGAGCAAGAGACTTGACTTCAATTAAAAACCTGTTTTCAAAACATTAAAATACATAACTGAAACATCAGGCCAAGTTCACCCTACAAAAGACCGTTTTGTACAAGGTACTGGATAGGTCTTTCCTCTTTACCTTCTGGGCACTGACAACTGTATCCATTGATGTTGGATGAGCAGGTACCTCCATTTTGGCATGGCTGCTGGATGCAATGATCAATCTCTGACTGGCACAGCTCTCCAGTGTAACCTACAAAACAGCACAAAATGTTCAGAAAATACAGTGAAAATGATGTTTTATTGCTGAACGTGTTACTAGGTCATTCAAAGAGTAGCATTAGTTTTCTTGAATAAAATTAACCAAAGTTAAGAATCAGATTCCAAGACAGTCTTCAAATTTCTTAGAAAATGAGGCTTTCAATTAAAACTTCTACTTCACTGGAGACACATAAGTAAATAGTGGAAATCTAGTGATTTTATCAACTGTATTTTAGCAGCAGCAACATTCTGACAGCATTAGTATAAAGGAGGTTGGTGTTTGGTCCTCATCAGCACCCACACAACCAGAAAAAAAAAGAAGTCATTTTTGAATGGTTTTCCAACACATCAAGTCAATAATCTTTACCAAGACTTTAAACAAGACTTGACATTATGAATTGTTTGGGTGTACGCTGAATGACTGTCATTTGCTCCTTCCTACTTCTGGGCTTCAAAAAGTGTTTAAGTGGGAGCTGGGAAGAACTGCTCAGCACAGTTGGAAACTCTTCCAAACAAGCTCTATAAGTTCACAAGCTACAGATCATGTTTACTGTATTATCTGACCACAAGTGTATTTTGTTCCATATGTCTGATGTCTATAATTCATCCCCCAAAAATGAACAACCTTACAGAACACCGTTTACTGGTTACAGTGAAAGAAAGTTTATTGCAAGTTTAGTTATAATAGAAAAGGAAAAAAAAAATCACAACAGATTAAGAAAAAGCTGATGTAAACTAAGTTTTTATCATGTTTTCTTAATAGACAAAGTTCTGTTGCTTATGAATAATTCACTCATCCAGTTATGGTTCAGATGTGTCCTTTCGATGGATTTTTTCACAGATGAAGAATATTCCATATCCTTTTAACCACTGCCTTTATGTTATTTCTGTATTTTCCTTCTTTTCTAGTAACTGAAGTTGCACAGTTCACTGCTCTGCAAAAGATATGCACTGAATGTTAAAACAAAAATGCATTATTCAAAGAGTAATACACAACCTACCAGCCAGGCAGCTGCAAGTGAAATTGTTCCTGCCGTGTTTTTGTGCTACATCGGTGCAGGTTGCATTGTTCTGACAGGGCTGGCTATGACAAGCATCAAATTCTTCACACAGGGAACCCCGATACTCTTCCTCACAAACACAGAAAAAGGTTGCCTGGAAACAAACAGGATATGTACTTCACAGTAAATTTTCATCTTCAAAGACTGCTTTCACTGAATACTCTACTGAACAAAGATGGTTTTGTTGTTTTCCTGTTCGTAACAACAGGAACTGCTATAAACATATCAACTGCACAAAGTTACTGTTTGAAAAAGTAAACCTGCATCAATTCCTCAGCTAACATTTTTAGTGATGTTAAGTAATTTCATCCAGATAAGGAGACTGGGATCAGATCCATAATATCTAAATCACTATAAATGTTTTCTTCTGTTCCAGAAATCACATTTACAGACTGGAATAACTGTTAGAGTAAGTACTGTGCAGATTTACCACAACACAATCAGACTGCAAAGATGCACCCTTCACGTGAAGGGTAGGACTGGGGTCCCAGAAGCTCACTTCACTGAGTGACTTCAGTAGTGACACACTCCTTCAAACCTGTTAAAATGTGTCTTCTCCTGAACATACTTGTTACTTTTTCCAAACTCTGCTACTTAATAAAAGACCAAGAGCATGACACCTGTTAAAGATTTAAAACATCTACAGTAGATGTGACGTGGCACATTCTTATTAGTAATAAAACAACTAAGAATTAGGTTTAAAAAAATCTTTTGGTCACTAAGATTGCCAAGGAGGTCTCAAAGAATGGAAGCATGGAAATCTCTCTCATCTGTAGGACACATTCAGATTAAGTGTCTTACTTTCTTTGTTCATTAAACACTAGATGGCAACATCACTCATTTCAAAGCCAGACCACTAGGGTGGAACGCAGCTGTCCCATGTGCACACACTGTAATATGAAGTACAGAATGAGTATGAAACTAGAAACAGAGAGATGGGGTTGGTATTTTTATCTTTTTTTCACTCGTGTTTGCTTCATATGAATAAATAGCTGTGCCCTAAGTAGAAAAGAAAATAATTGTAGTTATCCAAATAAAAAAAACCACTTTACTCAGAAAAATCCAGATTTCATTCTTCCTTACAAATACTACACCGGTAGAGTTTGAACAAGGATTAGTACTATACATCTCCAAAACTCAAAAAGAGGAGCAGGTTATTTATTAGGAGTGCCAGAAGTCCTGCTCAGTGTACAATCTATGTATGTCCTGGCATTTACCCAAGCCTCTTCACAAAACAGCTCTGCATGTCTCACACATTAGCAATAACAGGTTTCCAACCAAGGCTGCTGTTCAATAGAAAGGAAAGACAGGCAAGCAAAACACAGTAAAATTATTATAACCACATAGCACAGCAAGTTACTTTGAAGATAATTCATAGGAGCTAGAGAAGGACTGTAGTTGTGCCATTTAAAGAGTCCTGATCTCATTTAAATGTATTTTTTGTCCTTGTCTATGCACCAAAAATGAGAACAGGCTGATCTACATCTATCAGATGCTAAAGAATTGCCAAGCAAGAGGTCCAAGGAGTTTAACATCCCATCAAAGTCTGGTCTGTCAGAACAGAGAGGTACCACGTTTGTTAGCCAGGTTCAGGTCCATGGCTGTTTTATGCTAGATCTGAGAGTAAGATGTAAAGTACATAATTACCCAAATGATTCACCAGAGAGGAAGGTAAGATCTGTGCTGTCCACACAGACACAAACAGCAGGACTCCACCTGCTCCAAAATCTCATTTTAGAGCATGGAAGCTGATTGCTATAGCGTGAGTATTCATATGTTTAAATAAAGCAACAATCAGTCATTGCTTTAACAACATTAATGAAATGGGAAGTTAAGTAAAGCTTACATAATGTTGATACCTCTTTAAGTGTATGACATAGGGATCAATTTACCATAAAGTGTAGCTCACAAGATGGGCTTTGAAAACATTGAAAAGCATTGTAACACTTCAAACTGAAACGTTTCATGACAGATAATGGGCCAGAGAGACAGACAAGTTATTCTGTAAAGAAGATTAGGTGCCACTGTTTCTATTAGGCATGTTGTCTTCACTCTTCCCAAATGATATTATTACTTTTTTTCCTGAATAGATGACATGTACTAGCATATTTGAAGAAAACTAAGTCAAGAAGCAGGTACATGCTGCCATAATGCTAGTACTAAAGTCACTATCTAAGAATTGCAAACCCGTTTACTATCAACAGCCAGCTCATCTGTGTATTTCACTTGATTATAGGAACGAAGCAGAGGTACAATGTTCATACAATGGAAGGAAAAGGCATCACTTTGACTCAGCATCACTGCAGTTCACCGCCTCTTCAGAACTGTTTTCAACGTGATTTTTGTGTCTCACAGCTTCATCTACAGGAGTGTTGGTAAACTACAGCATAGTGCAAGTTACATCAAAACCACTACCTTAATACCTTTTCCTGTTAATACTCTTAGGTTCAAAGACAGAACAGGTGGAAAGAGATGAACAATCCTAAATCTGTCTTTTCATTTTCCAGGGAAAGCAACACACTCTATGTGCATGGGGGAGGTGGGGTGGTGGTGAGGGGTGTTTCATTCATCACAAACAGCTCTAGTTTTAACTTATAAAACTTTAAATGTCAAGAGTACAGGGGGGATGTAGGAGTACTGATTTCTCTTTTTCTGAGTGACATAACAGCTCCTCTTCCTTGCCACGAAGCCAATTTTCTTTCTTTTTAAAGATTATTTTATTACTATTATTTTATTGTCTCAATGTTTATAAAACATGGCTAATTTTTAAAGACCATATGTGCATTTTCCTTAATACAAAAAAAAGCATTAATCCTCCTGCATAGACAAATAGTTTTTCTTTTGTGACACGTGACAATAAGAGAAATGGAAAAGCAACATAAAAAAATGGAAAATAAGACTATTTATCAAAGGCTTTAAACTCAAGTTTGATAAATAAATGGGAAGAGAAGACATCTTGATATGCAGTTATATACAGTAAATCTGAACATATTGACACAAATCAAATTCAAGATGCTGAATTTACAGAATAAAAATGTCAAATACAGTAAAGCAGAAAAACTAAACTGGACAAAACAGGATCTGGTATCTGAAGTAATTATTTATTTGGGTACCAGCCAGCTCTCCCAGAATGGTAGAGTAGCACTAACTGCTGAACACATCCTGCAATAGTTGTGTTCGCACATTACCTCAGGCATTTTACAATTCCTTTTTTGAGAAATGAAACAAGTATTCCAGATGTTAGCACTGCCATGCATATATAGATTATTGTACCAACTTAATTATTGTTGTTACACTTCAAAATGTCATTTTTCTACCTAACATGCTTATTGAGAATTCAATCAGAAAATGGTAGCAGATGAACTAAGAGTGAACTCCCTAAACATGCCAAATTTTCTGTGCTCACAGCTGCTACTATTTACTCAACAGTTACTACTGCTTTTATCTTCTAAATGAATATTAATAAACTCAAAGATTAACTGTGCATATCTGTGCCATAAATGACTTTTAATCCACGACATAAAATCAACACACGTTGAAGGTAACCGGCAATAAAGGATCTGATTCACAGAAGGTCAGCCTGGCTTAGGAAAAGCAGTACACAGGCTGCAGATTTAACACATTTGGTTCTTATTTTCTCATGTTACTAGATCACACAAAAAATTTCACAGTGGCCAGTAAAATTGCTGTTACTGTTGTAATCTCTCAATGTAGTACTATGTAAAGGAAACCTACAAGGAAACTACAGGAAACCTTCCAAGCATTACCAGAGTACTCCACTCTGTTTCTCCTCATAATTATGCTCAGACAATTCCATTGCACTGATCAGTGATTTCTGAGTGAGCAATTATAGAAACATGGAAAAGTAAGTACTGGATTGAATCAGAACTAAAAAGAAAAGGAGTTTGAAGACTTAAAGTGGAACACACTGATCTAGAAATTGAGGATCCCCAGCGCTCGCCAGGTGCTCTTCATCCCACAGAAGAACTATTGTTGAGTAATAACAGTAAGATGCTGTACACATTACCTTCTATCTGATCTGAATAACTGTGTTTATTTCCAGGGCAGGGTATGAATCTTTGCCCTTCAGTTATTTTCTTTAACTGCTCCATTTTTAGAAAGAGCAAATAAATACATTATTATTTAGTAACATCTGTGAGCTTTAGAAGCCTATTACACAGCAGCAAGGCGTGCACGCAGAGCAGCGAGTACAATTCACCCTGCGTTCAGATTATCATGGAACTTCCCCACTGCAGAAAGGTTCTTGATAAGTTGCTCTTACCTCATCTGGTTTGGTGATACATTTTCCTTTCCCTGAACACTGGAGGTTATCTGAATGGCTTCCCACAGGCATGCAGGTGCTGACTTTCACTATCACAGTCAAGCGTAAAGCCACAATGCACTTCGTAACCGAATCGTTCAAAAAGCCTTAAGAAGAAAAAAAGAAATCTTAGCAGATGAGAAAATGTGCTAATACCTGCTAATCCCTCCACCACCAGATAAAGAAGTAACATCAAGTTGAAAAAAACCTGTCAGCTAAGAACATTATTGGCACACATTTCATATGTTTCTATCTAAACTTAATGCATGGAAATACATATTAGAACATAGTTTGGAAACAAACAGTTGCATAGATTAACAAAAGGAAGGCATGCTGGTGAGACAGCTCCACCTCCAGAACTCTCACCTGCTGTCAGAATCTTGACTAATCAAATGTTCTTGCCTGCTATCACTTGATATATTAAAAATTAATTTTCTTAAGTTTTTTAATGACAAGGAATACTAAAACCAAATTAGTTGCAGGAAAATGTTTACATCAGTTTCTAAAAGTTACTTTGGAGCTCAAAAGCACACCGATCATAAACTACACCACACTGGGAACAGATGGACAATCCCTTTGGCTGTGTTTTTTATGAAGTTTGCAAGAACACAATACACAGCTTGACAGGATTTCTTTGTAGATGTGCAGTACAATTATTGTTGTCTGATCTGATCACAGTGAAGTGATATACCAGGTACAGATGGACGAAACATGAAAATGAGAACACGTGACAAGGAGGAGGAAAATTCACAAATCTCTGGCTAGCACCAGCATATGAAAGCATCAAGCATGATTAAGACTACAAGTTCTATAGAAAAATCACATGGAAGACTTCCATTCTTCAGTCTTCATTTTTAGATCTCTCTTCTTAAAATGCTGTATCCTTTGAACAACTAGCTGTTTATGCCAGAAACAGTAATCCCTAAACCATACCTTTAAAACAGGAAAATCTCATGTCTCATGTAGATCCCACTGGCTTGAGTACAGCCTCTACAATTTAGCTAAATATTCTAAAAGATCAGATTTAAAAAAGAAAAAAAAAATTGGTAAAGTCCCAAATATCTCATGGTCTGTTTTGGCTAGTGAAGATTTCTGTAATCTGCCGACCTCTTCAAATCAAGCCAATTTGTTCTGGCCTTACTGCACCCCTCATTTTTCCCCATCTGTTCACAAATGCAGGCAGAATTCCTTTAACAATTGAATGCAATTGTCACTGGCAGTCATGCAACTATATCTGAATGCTTGGAAGAATATGGTATTTAGAAAATGTCTTTGGGTTCACATTTGCTTGTCTGAAGCAGATTGTTACATATTCTTCAGGACAGTTCCCTAAAGGAATATCAAATCAACCTCCTTTGTACTTTGAATTTTGTTACTATTTTGGTATCAAAAGCCCCCAGGCAAACCACTGAAAAAAAAAAAAAATCATTATTCTCACTGTAATGCCACATATCCTCCTGTAATTTCTAATCATCTCCTCTAATTTCCAAAGACTAGAAAAACAAAACCACAGCTATTTATTTTCACCCTATAGAAGCTGCACATAACTTTCTGAGATCTGTAGGTTTTAAGGACAGAAGAACCTTGCCTGACCACCTAAATATGACTCCCTGCTTCACTCAGGTCACAGCACTTCAATTAATTCCTTCTCCAATTCCCATAACAGCAACTGAACTAGAGTGAGTTTTAAGTTCTATTTTTAACTTCTAGGTAGGAGAATAATTTCAGAAGCATGTTTATAGCTCCCTTCATCCAAGGTCTAGAGAAAAACATTATGGCTCTTTACATCAAAAGGAAATTCTGTTCAGCTTAATCTTGCTAGTTTACTAGGGCTAGTCAAAACACAAAAAACATCAGAGCATTTTAAGTTGAAGAATCCAGAGTTAAGCTATTTACAGTAATATTAGAGAAATTATTTTAAGTCCTAATAAATCCTAACATGATGTAAGTAGTCATGTAGATGACAGACAAGAAATTTTCAAGCTTTGTGCACACACACTGGATAGCTTGAGAAATGCCTGCATGATTTCACTGGCAGTATGCATGGTAAAATACACTACAGCTTATCCCATCCTGGTACCTTCACCTACTTATGCCTACAAGCAGAATGTACGTACGCTCCTGGTTCTCTCATTTCAAGAACGTCAAGAAGAAAAAAAGTAGGGAATAAAGTAAAAATGAAAGCTGACAGGTGTCATCATTGTGTCCAGGTGCTTTCAGCAAGACCCTATCAGGCCATTCAGACCAGCACTACTCAAAGATTAACTGCCTGACTGTAGATTTTCTAGGCTACACAAACTGAGTTGCTGCCATTGACAAGCCCCATTTCTGAACAATACCTTCCTTCTGTGCATGGTAGATCAAGGTCAGGAAACTGGTCCACAGCAGACTGCCAAAGCAAGGAAGACTGAAGCCAATAAGCCACCAACTTGGAACATTATCCTGTGGCATATTTCTTTAATGGAAGGCATAAGACTGAACTACAAATCATAACTAACTCTCGGTATGCACCCAGTGCTATTACATGCACACACGCTCTTGCCTACTGCAAAAGGCTAAAACGTATTTCTCTGTATTCTGCATAGTGAATATATGTATTCCAACATCTAGTCATCCACAGCTGAAACAACAGATCATGATTTTACAGCAGAAACACAGTAATAGCTCCCTACATTAAAGCTTCCCTTCACAGAAGTATAGGTCTAAGTCAACTTAAAAGTTTCTTGGGTGAGAATGACTGCCAAGGGGTTTAGGCACTCGCTCACAATGAAGCATCAGTCCTCAAGTTTTCTACTTATTTTTAGCCTGGTTTCCCAAGGAAAGGAGACAGCAGTGGGATGTCTATCAGTTTCCATCTGTTCTCTTTTTCTCTCTCAACACTTTCCCACACCAAAAGCTTTTGGGGTCAGCAGACAACTTCAACATTTTGCAAAGCAGTGGAGTTCTCAAAGACACTATGTGCCTGCAGCTTCCCTGCACAGTACATAGCCCTGGTACTAAGGGCATCGGTAAGCCAAAAAAAGGGCCCCAGAATAAGGTGATGTCATTTCTCCACCCCATACTCAGTGTAGAGTACAGTCAGTTATTCATTATTTGGAAAATGGGAAACTGGGTTTTACCAATGGAAAAAAACCAGATAGTATCAGTCCTTCAGGAGCAAAGCAGTGGTATTGGGTGTGCTTGCACCACATCTCCAGTTCACGTCATAATAATGTAAGAAAGCTATAATACTTTCAGACACAATAAGGCTTGTCTCTGAGCATACTGAACCACAGCTCTCTAAAGAGTAAAAATTATTTAAATGCTAGCTTAAAACATGATGCAATGTATAAAACCAGTAAATAGTGTAACGTTGACATCTACAGATATGTGATACAAGGCACATGTAACTTGATCATGAAGGGCAGAGCAGGATACTGGGTTTTATCATATTTATAAGATATTCTTTTTTACCTAGCCCAGCTGCATTCTTCAGAACAGCTTGGATTTCAGCTGAATGCTTAATTTTCTGCCTTATATGGCCCTCTTTCAAAAAAGTCACTGAAATTAACACTTCAATGAACTTTTCATGCTGTTGTTCTGCTGCTATTGTTTATCAAAAGGCCATTTTCTGCAAGGTTAGCTCTTCTGCCCAGAACCCCAGGGAAATGTTCACAGCTGAGTACAACACTCCACACTGCCTAGGGCCCTTCCAGGCAAACTGCACAGATAAAAATGAAAACCCTATTAACTGGAGCAGTTGTCATCAAATTCTCCCACCAGCAAGGCTGACTTGCAGAGAAGCAAGTAAGTAGTTACACACACGTTCCCGCTTGCCAGCTAAGCGGCACAACTGCCTGAACGCTCCCAACTGTGGCATGTGCAAGGCAACGTGACTTAATTTGGTCCAGGGTCAAAGAGGGTTAAGACAAATGACTGCACATATGCCATGGGCTAGGAGCTCACACAGATGCTCAGCTGACACGTGGTTAACTTGTTAAAGCTAGCGTAACCTGATTTCAGCAAATTCAATTCACACATCTCCTGTTATGGAATAAAGTTGTCCTGTTTCTTTTTTGTCTAAGTAAAAACAACTTCAACATGCAGGAATCTGATTTCTTCCGATGGAAATGTGCATTTTAAAGACATGCAATGATATAGACCACACTGGCCAAAAGACACAGTTACAAATCTACCTCCTAATCTGAAATTCCATAGCCAGATAAAGAGCTAGATAAATCAGACAGACTTGTTTCAAAATAACTCTCTAGATTATTTTAAAATAAATAGTACTTTGTGCACTTTGTAATTATAGTTTAAACCAGTTAGTTAAATTGTATTGATCTAAAAGGCTAAACATCTTACAGAAAACTAGATTACACACTTGGCCTGCAACAGGTTTTTCCTTGCTGCAATGAAAATAAGCAGAATCATGTAAAGCTTGTGCTGGAGGATTTATTTTCTATTCAGATAAAAGCATTCATATTAAACATTAAGACCTTATAAATAATAAGGCAGAAGGTTTATCTGAGAAATAGCAGTCTTTCTTACAAAATAAAAGGAAAAAATTTCTAAGTGGACAACAAACAAAAAACTAACATAGCCATAGAACATAGACTAAAACTAGATTAAAAGGAAAAATAATATTAAGTATCTTGGAAGGAAGTAAATAACACAGAAAATACAAAGAAGTGGAAAATTATTTGAAGAAAATAAATCTCACTGAAAGAAACCACTTCTGATGGTAATTAAATGATTTTACTAACAACCTTCATGGAATATCTTTGTTAAGTGACAGCTCAAGAAGGAGAGAACACGGCACTACTACTGTATTTTTTGTTACATTTTCTGCTGCGTAAGCTACAAACGCAGAATGTGGCCCAATGTTGCTGCATCAGAATGCTTTTAATTATACATTTATTAGCATGATAAGTTGCCAAATAAGAATTTGTGTCAGCTTATCCTTCATTATAAGACATACATCATTTACAGCAGACTATGATAAATGTTATTACAATGACACTGTGTTCATGTCATTGGTATAATAAACCATGGGCCCAGAAAGATCAATTTGACTAAGTCCATTGTGTCTATGCATAAATACTGCACGAAATCAGTTTAAATTATTTCCCATGCACTTAAAAATAACATATCAACCTCTTTTCGTTACTCTCCTCAAAGCTGCTTAACATTTAATTGCCCAATGAAAAACATAGCATATTTCTAAGGTTCCATATTCAGAGACAAAACTAGAAGAGAAAAAGTAGTGCAAGGAAACACTGTTAGAAGATCAGATTTCCCATTATGTTTTAATATATTTTTTCAAGTTTACTGTGTGCAGCTTTAAATTTCCTTCGAAAGTATCCTATGCTACAGTATCCAACAAAGAAACACCTTAAACGTTCAAAGTTATTTACTGTAGCATGTACCAAAACCTTTACAGTTGATTAAAACTGGAGATAAAAAACACTTTGCATCCCCTGAAGGTACTGGGCAAAAAATCAGCATCTAGATGCTGAACTGAGTGGTGCTGCTTCTGCAAGAATTTAAGGCACCTCTTTATCTGTTCCGAATAAATCAGTGTCTAAAACGTGGCCCCAATATCACATCTGGATCTTTCAGCAGCACTTAAAGGAATTAGCTCTTTGTGCCTCTAAACGTTGGGCAAAACTGTCAGCTATCACCTAAAGGTGACAAAAAGTCAGCATGTTACTCACCAATAAAGTAGTTGTTTCCTAATGCAAGCATTTCTTCAGGAAGAACAAGTCCACCCAGGGTTTGGAGAAGTGTGACACTTCGGCCATCAATCAGTGAACACTGTTTGAATCCAGTGGCGGTGACTTTCCATAGCAAGATAAGAGAAGCAGTAGGATCTTGTCTTATTCTAAGAAAAGAAATGGGAAGACTAGTTACACTGAGGGAAATTGGTGCCATCAGGAAGTACCCTCTGCAGAACAAAAGCTTACCAGCAAAGAAGGAAAACTTTAGTGCAGCAAGTATGGAATAAGGAAAAGGCCCAAAGGTTTTTGGCACGTCCACAAAAATAAAAAATGCTCAATAGTAATATCTGCATACCAGTATATGTAATAGCAGATTTAATCAGGGTCTCCATTTCTAATACTTGAAAGACATCATCTCAGCACCCAAGAAGAGTTTTAGTTTTACATATACATGATATAATAGGAAAGCATCTTTCTTGAGTCTTTGCACTGATGCATTTTTAACAGCACCTCTGTTCTACATGTACAATGCCATCATCTCCTGCAGCTGAAGTACCTCCAGCCACCTTGATCACTGAAGAACATTCAGTATTCCTTCAAAACAGGGAGATGGGTCCTGGTAGAAATTCTCATTTGTATAACATACCAGGTCAAAGGTTCAGAACAGTTTATTTTTGTAAATCTAATGAGTCACACAATGCTCCCGAGGTCACCGAGTCCACAGTACCCTCTTGAATATTGCCAGGTTGAATCAAGTACTATCTACAACTGCATATGGACTGTCTGCTCCACCAGAGAACACTGTATCTGCATCAGTCTCTTTCCTCTCAGGATACTTTTCTCCCTACTCACCTCCATAAAGAAAAAATAAAAACCTATCATTTTTCTGGTAAGTTCCCAGCTATTTGCCTTAAGTTCCTCTGAAGGAATCCCAAATGGGTTTGAACAATCTTCCAAATATTCAAACACAACTGCATCTAACTGCTGAGAAATGGTAATTCTCTCCTGCTGAAAACATGCCTCCAAATACCCACAGATGAAGTCCAGTTCCAGTTTTCCGTACTGAAATTCCACTTCTCGATCATGCTAAAAAAACAAGGCAGTTTCTCCCTTGTCACTTCTTATTGGAGTTCAAAACAAAAAATGCAAAGTTTTGTAATCATGCTTGACACAAATTGAAAAAAAGATGTTGCAACTAGTTATCATAAGAAGCAAATTTTGGACAGTATTTTGGGGCCTCTTTAAGAACAACCTCATCGCTATCCCCAAAGCTGACCATGTCACTTTTAGAACAGGAGAGCAATCGGTTTCCCAGTTTAGGTCACACCTGACAATCAAAACAAAATAAAATCATTAAACTGAAATTATTTTCCTTTCATATACAGCCATTGAACCAGAGATGTTACGTGGGCCTTCAGCACAGGAAATACAATGAAATAAAGATAAATATTGTCCTGCATTAACCTGCCAGGATACAAAATGCTACTTAAGATATATAGTGCAAAAAATGACCAGAAAAATGACTTTGTACTCTGCAGCCTCCTTTAAACTGGGGTCCCTCTGTCAATGGTCTTAAATACAGTTGTAGCACCCACAAATGCCAGCTTATTCCTGATTTCAAGCAAAGATGCTTGCTTGCTTACAGATTCCAGCCAGCCTGAGCATCCAAACTCACAGATCTCTTTCTGACTTAAGCTTAATGCTCATGAATGAGCAGGATTCAGAGTCCTGTGGGAAGAGTAGGACAGCTCCCACGTTTAACAGTTACCGCTCCAAACTGCCTGCAGCTTGTCTGCTTGCATCAGTGTGTTTTTCCCTGCGAGCATGGCCTTTTTTAACTGAAAGCTGGGATTCTGAAAGATAAGATGACAGCATGAGAAAAGTAGGATATTTTGGGGAAACTCAAGTCTAAAATTGCAGAAAAGCTGTGAGCCAGAGAACTACGTTGGCAGATTTTTACTTGAAATAAAAATTTCCAATAAAAAAAAAAAACACCTCATCCCAGCTGACAGAATTGGGTCTTTTTAGGGAGTCAGGTTCTGTTAATTACAAGTATTTGACTGAAAAAGCATGAGTTTGAAAAGAGAGTAATACAGAATAAATTCACACCTTTGAGAAATGTGGTTTGTAGGACATACAGAAAGATTTCATGGCAGATGACATCCAAAGCAACAACCCAGAAATCAAACAAAGTCACAAAACACACGCATTTAGAGTCGACAATGACACTTTCTACCTGCAAGTGCATCTTGAGAGTAAAGGTGGAAAAAAGCATTCACGGCCCGTAGGAGAAAGAATACGTTGTGTCTTCTCCAAACTGACATCTTCAACGTCTGCCCTAATTTCTAATGCATTCTCATAGCCCAGAGACAGTTTACATGCTTACATCTTCTAAAGCTTCACTTATGGGGGAATATTTGTACCAACCAAAATGCTGCCAGGGCACTGCTAAATGTCTGAAATCTACCTGAAGTTCTTTCATGTACTTTAAGCCATTTGACAAATCTGTCTATCTGAAAACAGGCAAATTAAAATCAAATCACTTCTATATTTTACTGCATATGACAAATATTCTTACTTTACTGATGTATTCTGTGGAACTTCAAAGGAGATAAGCCGGCCTCCTGCAGAGGTATTGGAACTGGCATTTCCACAAGCCACATCTGGGGTTATCTGAAAATAAGGATAATTAACACTAAACCAGAAAATCTGACCACAGAAAACATGATTTTACTGTTATTTTTTTTAAAATAACACTAACAGTCCAAGAGTCATGCTTTAAAAATCATCAGGATAGACCAACACCAAAACAGTTATGCTACCAGCAAAGGTTCTGAAAAGTCACATCAACATCCTTTTGGGTTTTTGTTTTAACAAAAACTTCCAATGCTTAAGTGTGAACTTCTAAAAAGCATCTTCCTCTAAAAGTGATCATGTTTAGGAAGAGATGAATAGGCTTCTGGTCTTTTAAAATAATAAACAGAGCTCTAAGATTTGCCACCTCCAAGAAATACTGCCTCATTAATTTAGGCAATCTTGGAGAATTTATAACAATTTGCTGATACTGTCTTTCTACTATATTGAAATATGGGGTTCTTTTTCCAAATAGATTACTTAAAAAAATACTCTCCCACTTGCCTACTACTGTTCTTGCCAAGTAAAAGCTGCACGGACAATCCATGCTTTCAGATGAAAAAAGAAATACAAGCAGAGTCGAGAGTGAAAGGATGTATTTGCCAAATATATGATGTCTAGTAGGCATGGAAATCAGCTACTGTATGGACTAGACCAAGACACCACACAGGATGCCGTCCAACATGGAGGAATCACAGACTCCTTAATTATTCATGTCTTGTAAAGCAGTTAAATCAGTCAATTTCAGCTTCAACTTGCTAGGCAGGTTTCACATTGTTATTTTTTTCAGTCACCTAGAATACATGTGCAACGTTTTTACATCATCCTTCCTGGCAAAGTGAAAATGTAACCTGAGACACTTCTGTGAATTAACCATCCGTCAAAGGAAAAGTCAGAAGGTAAGTTTGTGAATTCGAGTAAAACTCAAGTTCATACTTGAAACATTATGAAATACCTGCAAACACATGAACAAAAGTCCATGTGAAGTGCATTTTGTTTCAGACAGAATATTCTCACCTCTGTTTCATCCCATTTCAGATCTACAGCTTTCTGTCCTGCTTTTGGCTGCCACGTAGGTAACATCACAGTTGCTCTTGAACGAGGAAGAACAATGTCAGGTTCCAAGGTGGATGAGACCGGTCTGCTCTGTCTTGGTGACATCAGCTCTCTCTGTTCAGCGTCTGGAAGGCTGTGAAATGAGTGTTCACAGTTTGCTCCCTCATAGCCTTCACTACAGAGACAGAGGTAGCCATCACCGCTAGTGCTGCAGTTACCATGGTGACAGGGGTTGCTGGCACAAGGATCTGAAACAAACTGGGAAAAACATATCATACAGGTCAATTACTGCATATAAAGTATTTATTTCTGAGATTTACAAAGACCATAAACCAGGATTCTTCTCCCCTCCTGAATTTATCTTCTCAACATATTTATGAACCAAGCTCATCTTTGCTGTACCTTCAAGAAAGTAAATTCAAAGGATTAAAGAGGAATACAGATTAATCTGTATTAACCACTTTTCTCAGACCATTTAATGCTAATTCACCGTTGACACGTTCCAGTAAAGTGATAAACATGAAACAGGAACGTGGGCACCGATCATCATCAGGAATTTTCAAAACAGTCTTGAAAGAGTAACCTATCCAGGGTGTCATGTCACCTTAACAGATGAGACGCCGACAGCAAGCATCTAGAAATTTAATGCAGTAACAGACATAGGAATGGGGCACAGAGCTCACGTAGATCACTAGGTCATGAAGCAGCTCTGTGTTGTCAGAGTTAGCCACACCACAGAGTCCTGTTTGTGGACACAACTTCCATTTTAGAACAGCTGGGCCTTTTACCCACACTTTGTTTATTGGACAGCAGTTTCAGAACCCGATTAATTCTCGTACTGAAAACTTTCTAACAGGAGTTAGAAAGTTGGGACAAAAGTGTGCTTATTTTTACAAACAGGACTGGTAATAGTATAGGACAAGAGTGAGCTCCATTATGTAGGAAAAAACCTGTCCTAGTTTTGCCTGCCTCCTAATTTCCAGCTTAGATTCATCGACAGCAAGTTTGTACTTAAGTTTATGTCATCACCAGCTTTCAAGTGAAATGCATTCTATGCTGATGCTTATATCCATAACGTACGTATAGCATAGAACTACAAACCAGTTTCATCTCGTAGACCAAGTAAGCCATGCTTGCTAAGTCTCCTTGTGGAGGACAAACCCATCCATTCATCTGTTTGTTTTTGCATCCCAGACTCCAAAATTTAGCTCTGCCTTTTGTAAATGCACCAATACTTCTGCGTGTCCTGGAAACAGCTTCCCCGATATCACTTCAGAAATGTTTGCCTCAGTCTGAGCTAAATCACACTGCTGACTCACTGTCATCACTGGACCATCTAAAGACAGCCAGGCAGCTCCCTTGATTTGTCTTCAAACCAATAACTCATCACCAGTAACAGACGTTCTTCAAGTCTTCAAATGCAAATTTCACACAAGAGCTCCAGTCCTAAATGTCACTTAGTCCTTCCCTGCCTAAGTAATGCTTCTTATTATATTTCCCAGTAAAGCACCACAGTTACATACTATTAAACACGTTTTCATTAGAATAAGAATTACACAAGCTTTATACATATCATTAATGTCATAAACCCAAGTATTGGGCCTACACTAGGAGTTTGACCTTTCCAATAGTTCAAAGGCCTGGCGTCAGGGACATCAAAACCTACTATTGCACTTTCTTATATAAAACAGCACTACTATTGACCTCAGCTAGAATTCTTTCCATGGCTAGAATTTGAGTATTTCCCAGCCTCTCTAACACTTTTTGACAGAAAACATAGGAAGCATTATTAGGAAAGTTCACTCTGGAGACATATAATGAAGAATGTCAGATTTTGTCCTGACCGATGCAGACGATTTAGAGGTTATGGAAGACAGACCAAACGATGTGGTCTGCTCATTTATCTTGCTGTTCAGCTACAGCTCTGAATGCTATTTACTTTGCATGGGGAAATTTACACTTACCAGGTGATACATCAGACAACAGAGTCAAGTGCTGCCTCTTCTTCATTTTTAAAACTCAAATATAGTAAATTTATGTATACTTAGTGTACTCAGGATTGAGGAAGTACAGATTGTTATGATCAGGTGAGCTTATCTCCTTAAAGTCTCTCCTGCAAATGCAAATTAACAGGATATATGAAGTTCTCAAAGAGCAACTTCTATATCACTTCTTCACAAAATAATATTTAAATGACAAAAAAAAGAACAGAACAATTTCCAGGAGGGAACAAAACCTAGTTCTGTTCTGTGGTTTGTCAATTACGTTCTAAGCTTGCTCCCAGTGCCAAGCAGCAGAGATTTCCACAGCAAATTCCTTTTCCTTTAACAGTGTTGAAGATAAAAAGCATTGACATGTGAACAAAGCCCAGCTCAGAACCTGTTCACAACATTTTTTTTTCATGTTCTGCTTGCTTGGACTTGATCTAAGTTTATTATTGGATAAGCTCTTTACTCATTCTTTCACAATTAATTCAAAATCATATTAACCCATTTTTTTTTTTTTAATGAATCAGCATTTATTCCACTCTGAGGAGATCTAATTGTTCTCATCACACCTAAAACATTACAGTTATTATTTGGAAACTTAACAATAAGAAAGAAAAAAAACAAACCACTTTCAAAGAATCAAAGGGCACTTTCCCACCCCTTAGTAAATCCATCTATTCACTTCATAAGCAAAATAATCAAGTGCTCTCCGATACATTTTATTTGCTGAAAACTGTTTTAAGCTGGTTTGACTGGAAACAGGTGTGCCCAATGACAAGCACTGTGTACTGCTGCTCACACCACGCACAGGGGAAGTGAAAATAATTACAACTGTTGGTTTAGATGAAGAATAAAAGAAGGTGAGCATAGATGTAGAACTTCTGCCATGGGCACTCAGAATTGAAGTTTATGAAATGCTTCACAGGATTTTAACTTATCATTCCCTTTTCTTAGTTACCATTAATTCTAAAGCTCATTTTTCTCTCAGTAAGCCTATCAAAACAAATCAACATCCTCTAAGCATATTAAGTTTTCTGTTGAACTAAAAAAAGTTCAGTTTTATTAGCAGTTAAAAAGGGATGAGGAAATAAAATCGATTCGTTTGTGTCAATTGTGATGTTTTGCAGTTCCTTTAGTTCCCTTCAAGGGCTTTGAGAAACATCTTGACCCAGGGAACACCATAGCTACATCAGAATTAAAAGGTAGCAAAATTTGAAGGTTTAAGCTTCAACAAATTTCTGAAGCTCACAGAAAAAAATAAACATCCTTGGTCTGGGAACTGAAAGCTGAATGGATATAGGTGTAGCATGAGTACCCAATGAAGATAGCCCCCTTTTTAGCCACTGCTTGTGAAAATCACAGTATTTAAAAATGCTGTTGCACAGAGAAAAGGAGGAAGTCACTAGTATGTATCCACATAGCCCATGATTAAATAAGAACACAATGTAATCACTACTAAAAAAGTCCCTATTATTTTTAGGTGTAGAATTTCAATAATCTTGATTTAGAAAGTACATTTATTATCTCAGTCTCTTGGTTCCACCCCTGTTTCTCCAATTAATAGTTAGTCTGTTTTCATTAGACATTCATTGACTAAATAGCAGTTTCAGCTGACAAAGCTGAGCTAAAAATCATAAAATCTGTTTGCATGCAATTATTATTTCATATGCCTGGATAGTTGTAATCTTTGCAGTATTTTTCCAGTGGAATCCTAAAATAGATACATACCAAGGTGCCCTTCACATTGCAGTTAACTTTCCAAAGGCAGACTGAACACAGTATAACCACTCCATTTGTTTAAGAATCACACTTACAAACATGGATTGTTTCCCAGCCAGCCCAATTGTTTCCTAAGGTTTCAGTTTAAGATAAAACACCACAAGATCTTTCTGCCAGTACTCCTTGTGATGACACCAATTTATCTTTTCATGCCCATTCAGTGTTTCTTCAGAGTGATTCTACTTGTTCTACCTGGAAAAAGTCCAGGCAGATCCTTCAGAGAGCTTAAAAAAATAGCATGGTAAGCCTAAACAGAAGGCTATAGATGAGCTCCTAAACACTATGCAAAACCTGTCTTCCACCTGTGACTCTCCTCAAACATGTGTTAGTACAAAACAAACTCTGGCTCTGTTTTTATTGCTGTTGTCTGCAGTGACAGACAAATCATACCAGCTTGCAACTTCAGGAAAATACAAGAAAAACATTAGTAATTCCAGTCCTCATTTTAGGAATTCAATGGATTGTTTAAATCCATTTCACATTGTGAGTATCAACCTATTAACAAAGCCAAGCTGCCACAACGTCAAAGGCTGATGTTTTACATATGTGTCCAGCAGCACCCACAACCTCCAAAACAGCCTTCAGATCTTAAAAGCTGACAAAGTTGAAAAGTTTCCAACACTTTAATGGTTCACTGAGAGAATTTTCACAGTTACAGGACAACATGTTGTAGTTTTCAAATATGTGAAGTGACTCTAGCTGGTTGGCATTTAGACATCTGGTTTCTCTATGGGTTTTTTTTGTAGCAGAACAAAGATCATCTTGGGAGAAATTAAAATCAGTAAAACTGGCTTGGATCTACATTGCACTAAAGAAATTCCCCAACACAAAAGTAGACAACTGTCCTCCAGGAAGAGGACCTGGGAAGATCCACCACGTATCACCAGCAGAGAGAAGGGATCAGACACACCTATTTCATGCTGTGCATAACACAAAAATTATCAACTTCTGAACACTTAGAAAGAAAATTATTAAAGTCTACAGTCTAAACTATTAACAGTTTGTTATTAAAGCAGTAAGCACATCTGAAATATGCTATCTTTGCACATGAATCAATTTATAAAAAAGAGATGAAAACATTTAAATCTTTTACACAGCAACAGCAATAAAGATTATCTAGAAATGTAATCTCTTTGAAAGAAAGGTTTAATTATGTTCAAACTATTATTTAAACTCAGCCTGATTCAATCCTTCATACATTGAAGTTTTAAATCCCATTCTATCACACATTACATATTAATGCAAACTAGGACACAAAAGACAAGAAAACAGAATGAATTGAAATAGGAAAAAACCTGGGGTTCCAAAAAGCATCCACAGAAAAAGAACTGAGATGACCCTATCAAACAAATGCATTTTCTCCTAGTTTGAGAAAAAGACTGGTCTTATGACTCAGTGGAACTCAAGTAACATATGAGGGTTCAATTTCTGGCTCTTCCAGAGACATGCTGTGTGACCTGAGAACAGTCAGGTTCCACCTCTGCCTCTTTCCTAACTGTAGAATGGAGATCACACTACTGTTCTCACACTGCCTGTATTGTCTGGTTAGAAAGCATTTCTTCTTTTTAGGATGGGAAGCACAGAGCCAGCCATAGATAGGAACTCTCAAGCAACAGTGAACAAATAAAGAAATAAACCTCTGTATAGCAAGACTAAATCTGTAACCTGTGGCTACTCAGGTTTGTTTGCTTCTTATTCTTGGTCTTTTTTTTTTGTCTTTTTTGTTTTTGTGGTTTTTTCTTGTTCCCCCTGAGGTTTCTTCCAAACAATTCTTTGCTCAGACAAACAGAAGAGAAATATCCAGCAAAGTGCCTTTAAAGTTAAGAAAAAAAATCCTAAATTATATTATCTTCTCTAATGAACTCACAAAAGACAGCAAAATTTTATTGATATTGCATGTTTAGATACTGTACTCTTCTTCAAACCAAGATATGCTTGACAACAAATACCTTGAAGAATATAATTTTCCAACTGTGACCAAATAGAAATAAGAAGAGTGTCTAATACACAGTCATTATGAGAGTTTGGATGAATAACCTATTTTTGTCTCTTGAGAGTGTGAAAATTAACCAGTATCAGCACTGTGAGGCACGCAGGTGTCTCAAACTTAAATGGCTGTCTGCAATTCCTTTCCTGTAAGCGTTTAAGGATATATTGGTAACTAATTGGTAAGTAACTGATGTACTGCACGTGGAGAACTAGTACTATTTCACAGCAAAACACTGCCTCGCAGGAGGCAGTGAACACCTGCCCCTTGACAGATCCCAGCCAGTCCATACAGGAATCAGAACATCACAATTTGACAGATAAAGGGCCAATATGTTGCTATTTTGGACAAAAACATATCCGTACTCTGTGAATGACATCAACCCGAGCCTCATGTCTCAGAGATTTTAAGAGAACAGGCAGGGCACAGAGTAACAAAGTGCTTTATGCAGAAGCCCTGGATACCAGAGCAGTCAGGGCTTGCTTGCCCATCCCTCAAAACAATGTAAGCAGGACCAAATGTTTATATACACTGCATAAGACATTAATACAGCAGCTACTTCAGTTTTGGTTGTTAGAAACAAACAAGCTGCAACACTGAATTGGAATTAATCGGGGTTTACAAGGCTAATGCCAAGAACTGTATCCTACTGAAACTACAACATTGCTTCTTTCTGGAAGTAAATATTTACTCTTTTCCTTTAGGAATTCTACTCAATGCTCCAACCCAACAGAAAAAAAAATAAATCTAATAAAGTGCAACCTTTATCACATCATTCTGATTTGAAATACCGTTAACCATCATCATTTTGGTTTGGTTGCAAGCTGCCAGTCTCTTTCTATGACTTTTCAATAGTCAGAGTAACAAAACTCCAAGTAATTCTAATAAAAGGCTATAAAACATTTTCTTAACTTCAGTGAAGCAGCAAAAACACGCCTACAGAAATTGTCTGTTTAATTGAGAACCAAAGCATAGCTGCCCAAGTCTATCTGAAAAACCAGCAAACAGAAGAAGGTAAATTTTAAACAGCAGCATAGATATCAAAAGCAGATCTCTGGCAAATGGCTACATTACCTTTGCATAGTAAGTCACTGTACATCAACTACTTTGCTCTAACTTAACCTTAGGCACATTCTTGCTTTGAGGTTATACTGAAATAACTACAAAATAAATTGAGAACTCTTTCCCTCTCCCTCAACACAAGCAAAATATCTACCCCACACTAAGAAGAGAGTGCTGCTAGAGGTAAGCAGGTACATAAATGAACACTATAGGTTTTCCTCAGCATTTATCAAGACTTTTTTCCCCCCCCTTTATCCTGTTGGGAAAAGGTCATTCAAATAGTTTGATATTTGTCTAGATATAGTGGATTTAATCCTACCTTTCAAGGAGACAAGCTAAACACTATGTTCTTCAGCAAGGGTTAAACAGGGGTTAGTTAGTTCTGCTCTAACTCAAACCAGGACCAACACCCATAATTGGCAAGGATGCTTTTTAAAAACAAGATGAAGTCAGAACTTCCATTCTAAAGATAGGTCAACTACTTAGAAGAAAGGATCTAGGAAGTACCAACAGACCTGTGAAGATTAGAATTGAGGTTTTTTTGTCGCAGCAGTAGCATATTTTACTCTCAGTAACGGTTGGCAACTTGCAGCATTATCATTAAAGGAGACCCCGGTGGCATTCTCATTACTGATGGTAAAACTACTGGGTAGTTCTGAAGACAAAGCACTAAACTTGTTACAGTAGCACAATATACTTGTTTGTTCAGATCTTATGCTATTATTTCACCATGAAAACATCATACAGTGAAAGAATTATCAATACTGTCTTCAGTCTTGTTTTTCCTTTCTAGAATATTTTTCTTGAGCAATAACAGAGTGCACAAAGTATTTTTATTATAGGACATTAAGATATGTAATGACAGGAAAAGTCATAACATTTTGATTTCTAGAATGAACTTTCTGCCAGTTTCAAATACATTTTTCACTTGTGAGAAGCTGAAATTAAGTAAGTATACTCCATTTATTAACTCAGAAGTTCTACCTGAAGGTAGCTTTGGAAAAATTGTTTTACTTTTCAGCTATTATACCTGAGATTATCTATCCTAAAAAAGCCTCAATGCAAGAGCTTTGCACATTACATTACTGACAGACTGCTAAAAATTTAACGAGCTGGAATCCAAAACATGTGACCCTAAATTGAGAAGCTGTTAAATAAAACATGCAGGAACACACTCAAAGCTTTCATCTGGAATACTATTGTGGCCATCCTATATTCAGAGCTTGAATGTCTCAAGAAGGTTACCTTAGGTAACCTATGAAAAATCTGCAGGGGGGAAAAAAAAAAGTCTGTGACTTAGGAGGCAAAACAGAAATGAAACCTATTTTGAAACCAGATATTCCCACATCCTACATGAAATGCAGAAGTAACCAAGCAGTTAAAAGTGAGCTTTGCTACAGACAATAGTCTGCCTAACTAAAATTATTTCTCTATTTACATTTACCAGTGTTGCTCTATATACATTTAATAGTGTTTCAGTCTTAAATGGATATCCAGAATGAACAGTCAGCTGACAGAAAGAGGCAAATGAAGAGATGAATGTTAAAGCATGCTGGGAAAAATACTGTCTGAAAGCTTTGCTGTCACATTTAGTTCTTGTGCATGAAAACTCCTGTATCTTTTTTTGAGGGCTGAAGGTACACAAAATAACCTCCTCTTCTACCACTTTTCAACTAACATGTGGTAACAACCACAATTCTAGCCAACATTAGCCAAGGATGGTCAATATTGCTTCCATTATTGGTCTGGGACAGGTACAACTACCCCGGCAGGAAACATTCACATGAAGCCTGACAGACACCCACCAAGGGGCCAGGGCACACAAGAAGAGTGATAAGCATCAGCTTGGCACCTTGCAACAAGGGAGCCAAGGTTTTGCTGGAGACCTGCTGAGGAGCAGATCGACATCCTGTGGTTAAGCAGCATCCCTACCTCTGGGCTTCTTGTGGTAGGTTTGTTTTGGAAACTGACCACAGCACCCCGACCAGGGCAGGAAAGGAGATCCCCTAGAATGGCAGTTTGACCTGGCCATCACTATGTGATGTCACAGTTAGATCCTCCCCCCTTTGGCTGGGAGGCTACTACTGAGGACTGAGTGAGTCTTCACCCCCGCTTCAGTGACTGTTCTCTTTTGGGTACCCTAGAGTGGGAGGTTTACCCCTCTATGGATGAGTGCATGCACACTGTAGTTCATCTTTCCAGAGAGGATATTGTTTAAAGCTTAAGAATGGGTTGCATAGCAGCATATTCCCCACTGACATCTGAACTTACAAGTTAACTTTTGCCAGAAAAGTGCAGAGAAATTTTGTTTACAGTAATTTTGCATTTTAGGTAGCTACTGCTATTCTCTGGGTGCCTCCATGACACAGACCATTCAGTCAATTAACTGACACGGATATATGAACCCATACGTGCAAGAGAAAGCAAATCCTCCTGATAGCCTGATAGAAGAGGTAACAGAAGACACACTTTTCCTAATAGAATGTGCATGGTCTGTGAGCAAGAACAAGACAATGGCATTTAACACAGCCTCTGGTCACGAGCTCCCCAGCTCAGAAACTTCTCCTTATTTTTTCCCTTCTAATAGAACGGAGTTTAAAAAAGAAATATGATCTCTCCCAAAATGCTACTTTGCCCAACTTCAAAAAAAAATACAACAGGCAAACACCTTCTGAAACAATAAAACCTACAATTAATTTATGACAGCATATCAAAAGATTTTGGAAAGCAGTTTCTTCTGAAGATTTTTCTTCTACATGAATTCTGGCAGCTTCTTCAGTCCCACCCCACATTACCTTCTGCAATATCAACACTATGTTGGACTCCTACTCAGACATTCAACACTGATGACAGCCACAATGCTGATTAATCTTAATTAAAATGTCACCAGCCCAATACTAGTGCATTCTGTGAAAGCTGTTTGATGTTTTAGAGGGTTTACCCATTCAACTCAAGAAGTCTTTTCAGTGCCGCCTGCTTCAGTTGGGATCCAGACACTATCTGATGTTCCTACCAAAAAAGAAAACAAAACCAAAAAACCTGCATAAAAAGTCAGTACTAAAACTGTTAGACTTTGAAAGTTGTCTTAGCAGTTGTGGAACTATATGCCAAAAGCAATAACAGCAACATAAAATGCCCTGGGTGAAAGGGGGTTTCATTTCTTTGTTGTCTAGAAGACAAAGCAATTCAGAAGGTTGTCTTTTCAATTTTTATTTTTTACTTACAACCTGGATAAAACTTAAAAAATGTCATTTTTTTGGAAGTGTCTAGGAAATACATCCTTAGTTTATTAACACATCAATGAACCAGTTCACTGGCAAGACCTGCATCTGAGCAAGGGCAAGCATTTGTGAGAGAAATGGGAGGTAGAAAGCTTATTTTCCTGGCAATGGACAGTACAATCTGGCACAGTTAATGGTTGTCAACAGAAACTACCACTATCACCTGAAATTGTGCAATCCAGCAAAATCCCTCACACTTGGTGACAGCACAGAATTCAGACACTGTGACAATAAAGCCAGACGGCCAATCTAGCACTCTAGCCCAAAGTAGTTTCTAGTGTCCATTTCCCAGAATTATTGATTTCATTTCCTAAAGGTAGGTCTGAATAAAGAGTTTAAGAGTTTTTACCCTTTCTGAACATAAATGTGGAGACAAATGCGTACTCCTGTTGCAGAAATTAATCAATGGTTTGAGCTTTACCTGTCAATACAGCTTCATAAAGTAACATTTCTTCCTCACCTGAGTTGACTGCTACCATCCACTGCAGTAATGCTGTAACTAAGTACATGAACTTCCCTCTCTCTCCTTTTTTCACTCCCCCTTCCTTTCTTTGCTGCAAGAGATTGTCAGGCAAATGCAAGACTGAAACAAACTATCTCTACAGAATTAAGTATATGCCAACAACTTCTCTTGTTCCCAAAATCAGCAGATTGAAGATTAAATAGTTAAACATTTGAAATCTTAACCATTTGCACATTTGTAAAAGTAATTTTTTTTTTTCTTCTTTCCCTGCATGCAGCACTTTCAGAGTGACCAGTTGGTACTGTTTATACAATTAAAGAAACTTGGCCAAAACCCCCATTTGTTTCCCCCATTCACTGACAGACAATTTGGAATACCTCCACACCCCACTCCCTGCTTCCCAGCTTCGTAAACCTTTTTCCGTTTTATTCTAACAGAAGAGGTAAAGGTAAATTTGCTTTAATAGTTGTGCACAACTCAAACAACTGCAAAATACAAACAATATGGCAAGGATATTTCAGAAGACTGGAAAGAACGGGTGCAGGCAGTATGGCAATGAGATGAGAATGTGTCCACAGAAGAAAATATTTCCTAGATGGAAATCTTTTGTTAATCGTCGAATTACTACAGTTAGTGAGATATTTTTATCCCCACCGATTCCCCAGCTCCCCTGGGACAGTAGCAGTGCAGCAGCAGGCCAAGGTTAGAGAACTTCACCCACGGTTGCTAACAGCAACGTGCAGCCTTGCCTAGGCTGAAGGACAAAGGGAACAGGATCAGGCAGCCGAGCCAGCGCTGGCAGGCACGATAGGTGCAGAATTAATAAGGTTCTTAACGCCGTAATTCTCTCCTGACAATGGGAAGAGCTAATTTTCCAACCATTATCAGTGAGATTTTTGTCATGGATCCTCTTTGCTGATAGGTGACATTGGAATTTAATTTGCTGTTGAATCAACCAAAGGTCCACAGCTAACCATGCTGGTAACAGTTTTACTTCATCGAGCTGAGGCAAGCCTCGTGCCCCTGCCCTATCACAGGAGATCAAGGACCACAGCCTAACTAAAATTTGAATAAGGGTGAATCTACAGAAAGTGGTGGGTCCCTGCTCAACAGTAGTATTTAACAGTTATCTTCAGCAATACAAAGAGATCTGTGTGCCACTTAGGAATCTCTCTTTGTAAAGAATTGCTCCACATCAAGTCTTTTCTGTTACTGCTTCTCTATTATTAGATTTTACTATTTTAGGTTCTTCCCCAGATCTTACAACAAAGCTATATGAACAGACTTCACACTGATAGCATGTAATTGCTTCACATGTGCATTGGTTCATGCATGGATGATTGGTGAAGACAAGAAAATCGATGTAAAACAAGAAAATACAGTGTCCATTATTTATTTGTCCAGTGCAGGAGGATTTCTTAAGAGAAATCCAATTGTTTTTGTCACTTTTCATCATCATATGAACCTATTTCCAACAGCAAAATAAACATTTTGGTTTTCAGAACAACATATATGCACAAAATGGATAAAACAGTATGCTTATTACAGGAATAAGATGATTCTGACTGTCTAAGAAAGAGTTGAATTATGATTCCAGATAGACTGAACAATGCTTATCATTCAATGCTTTTCACTATAATGCAACAATAGTTTTATTTAATGCTATCATTTAAATGTTAGAAACCAGATAAACAGAAGTACTTCTAAATAATTAGCTATCCATATTCAGAACAAATCCTGAACTTTTTAGGTTAATTTTAAGGAGACAGAGATCTTTAATGGGTAGGACATACTTTAAGCACTACCTTATAGACACTTAAAGTTATTGAAATGTGAGGATAAGTTTGACAGACAGACACCCAGAAGTCTATCAGGGCACCAGCCTCAAATGCAATATCAATGGGCACTAGCCATTGGACAAAGGACTGAACTGACACAGAGGCTGAAGTAAGAGGTCCTGTTGAAGCAGTCCAAGGCACACTGCTATGATAAGTGACTGATGTATAAATCAAAAGACATCGATTGCAGAATGCTACAATTATACCATGATTTTAGAAATGTGCTGAATTGTATTTTAACTTCCCATCCTAATATGCTTTCATAAAGATAGGACATTCAGTTAATAACCATTAAGAATACTTTTTTTTTTTACTACTACAGCTATTACATCAAGTTCAAAACCTTTTGATATTAAAGCAGACTCATTATACCTATACAAAGTTGTTTGTCTAATTAGTTAGATCTCAAATGTACATAATCCATTTCCTAAATTTTGTATGTTTTTGTTTAAAAGCTGTGAGGGATTCCTAATTTGTTAATTAATAAACTAATGCTAAGATACACTTTGTGAATCTACATGATTGCTTTCACAGCTCATTCAAAATTCTTGTTCCAAAGCACTTTGAGAATCCAGACACCTGCAGTAAGTTTAATTGCAGAGAGGTGGAGAATTGAACAGGGTCTACCTTTTCCATAAACACTGTGTCTCTGATCTATGAGCACTGGAGCTGTTATAGTGGCCACACACCAAGACTGACTTCTTTCCAGATGACATGTATTGATCTGTAAGGAGATTCTCCTGGAGAAGACTCATTCTGTGTAGCAGACCAAGCTACAGAAGCCAATGATGGCATGGCATCCAGGGAGCGCAAGAAGAAACACACAGAGACAGATTCTTATTTCCAAAAATTCTACTTGCTTTTTGCAAAACTCAACTCCCAAGAAAAAAATTCTTGACTTCAACTAAGTCCAGAAAAGCTGATTTGCTGACATCCAGATATTGACTTTTCTAATTTGTGGGCAATGAGCTGGCAGAAAGCTGGATGTGCATCAGACTTTATAGTGAGCTGACCTAGCAGCCAGGGAACAACGAGCAGATAAAGATTTCTGCACCTGTAGGTTGATGTAATTAGTAAAAAGCATTCTGTGAAACCTCCTAGAACATAACATTAGAACTGGTTCATACTCATACAAAACAGAGAGGATTTCACGTGGACAGTTTGATGACTACATTCAGCTTTCAGCTGTTTGCAGATTTTTCAGGGTGGAAAATAAGCAGGCTATGGATGGGGAAAACACTGGCGCTGGCTCAGCAGGGTTAATTCTGGCATGATGCTGCATTACTAGTCAGCTGCAGTGCCTCAGCAGCACACTCTAGGGACCACACTAATTGTGCATAGAGCTGGCAGTGAGGCAGGAACTTTCTTAGCTGCTGATCAGCATTAAATATTCTAAATAAAGCTCAGCTCTACACAGACAAATGTAGGTGACTCCACATGATCCTCAACAGTACCCTGGAGTTTTCTTTCGTGTGGAGTATGCTACTTCCCCAGTAATACAGGTAATGGAAAGCTACTACTGGTAGAAGAAAGATTTTGACCAAAGATGTCCCATTCCATTTTTAGCCCTTCTGCCCACACTTCTTCTCCAAAACATGTACAAGGAAAGGAGAAGGTTAAACAAATTAACCTGTAGAAGAAAACATACCCTCTCCATTGTCACAGGTACACAAAAATCCTCAATAAAATAGAGTAGAATGTGTGCCTGGTGTGCTTGTTACTATAGAAGGGAAATGTGTGTTTATAGCAAGATTTTTTGACCACCATTACTGAGCATTCCAGTTTATAGGCTACACTAAGGAAACATTTCTGGGGATACAGAATCACTCCACAGAAATTAAGACAAACTAGATGAACAGTTTACTAGAATAACAAAATTTGTTAGGCAATGGCAATGTCGACATCTAAAATCAATACAGAAAACACTTGGGCACATTTCCCACTAGACACCACTCTACCACACTTCTTACAGTCGGTAGAAACTTCTGACTGAACATAGGCATTGTCAGAAATCAAGAGCTCACTGAATAAAGAGATCCTTGTGCTGGCACCTCTGATCGAAGGAGGCCGTAACATGGTTATATTCCTGATGGATGGTTTCTGGTGAATCTACACTCTCTACTGCAGTACTAGTACACTGCTCAAAGACATGGGAGCACAGTACCTCGAAGAGTCAAGCTGCAGCCCTGCTCTCAAAGGCACAGAAGAGAATTTCAAAGCCACCTGACTGCCAGGGTAACTTTAAGCTCTGAAGACCTCTCGGCTTCACAGAACTGCCCTGTGTCAAGGAGCTTGGAAGAACTTCTACCAGCCAGCAGCTCTCAGGGCTCAATACCTGCTTGCAGTAAAGGTCCCATCTCCAAGTGGGGTCAACTTTCACTATCCTAGGCAAGGAGCTTAAAAAAAAAATTAAAATCTAACAGTACAGAATAGAACTGGATGCAAGTCTGTTTTGAAAAACAAAAATCCCAAGTTGGAAGCTGCTGCAGTACTGATTACAAAGTGAGAATCATATACATCCTGCAGAAATCAACTAAGACACTACACCTGTGTTTGCTGTATGTCAACTGCACATCGAGGTTTGCTAGCATAGCTGTCATTCTGGAGTATCCTTTAAATTAATTTATCTCATACAGACCTAAAATATGGTTAAATCACTGAGTAATATGCTGTGCTAACAGAAGATCATCCATATTCCTGAAAGAAATAGTGAGGTTATGGCCCATACACTCTTGCTTCATGCTACTGCTAGCAGGACTTGATCATCTGAGGGCACACCTGTGACTGATAAATCTACCATGCTGTTCTTAAGCAGGCTTCTGTGAAAAGGCAGAATCACTGTTAACTATGAATCCATCCCTTCTCACTCACCTGCACAAAGTTAAAATCTGCTGTTGCAAGAGAAGCTGTTTAATTGGGGAGAAAGGTGTTTTGGAAATAAGTGGCACACCTGAACTTACTCTTGCATTCTTTCACCTTAGAGAAACCTTTTGCTACATTTCAGAAGCACTAAGAAACTCAAGCTTAAATGGTTACAGAAATAACTAGTTGTAACCTTACAATTACTACTTTCATAGACAAAGAAATGCCTGAGTTTAGCTCACCTTTAAGAAATGTCCTAGGGCAGTCTCAAGCAACCCTTTAAACGAGACCTACCAGATTTTCAGCATGCTCTATACAAGCCAGATCCCCCTGCAGCTTTGAAAAAATTATCAAGAATTTCTGTAACATCAACCCAGTACCTTTCCAGCATAGTTAGCCAAAATTTAACATCAGAATCCTATTAGAGTTATGTAAATTTAGTCAATTTGTCCTTCCTTCAATTAAACATGTTAATTTCCCAGGGGACTCAACACCATTTTCTTCACTTGCCACACATGCGACCACCACACAGTATGCTGTAGCCTTAAAAAGAATCAATCAAGTATCCACTGTTAGAGATCCTATGCCAGTAAAACTCATGTAACTCAACTCACTGAAATTCAAAGGCATTCTCAAATGCAAAAGTTTCCCAGATCCCTCCATACCAGAACACAACATATGCCAGAAAAAAAGCCTCTTACAACTAGACAGCAGAATTAGGACTCAACACAAAAGGCAACTCGCTCTTAAATTATTAGACTTCTACATGGTCATCTTTACTTCCTTCTGTTTAAAAAGAACAATGTTCAGTTGTATTTGCCTGAAAATTACACTACAATAGAAGTACATGCATATAGTCAGTCACAACAGCATTCTAAAACAGCTCCTGTTCTCTTGCGACTTTATCTCCACATCTTTGAACTATTTGCATTTTGAGCACTCAGGGTCAGTGAGGATTATCCAACATACCACCAACAGAACATATAGGTCTTCCTCCCGAATAATTAGTTTATTTAGAATACTCATAGGTGAAATCAGTCCTCCTTTTGTGCATTTGTCAATGAGCTTCAGCTTTATTAGGTCCAGTACAAAGTACTGCATAAGGGCAAAGACTGGAATTGAGGCTTGTTGTCAAGAAAAGGAATCATATATTCATATTCTTTTTACAGCTACTGTTCCTGAAGATACCTGTGAGTTTTCTCAGACAATATCCTTGTTGTTGTAACTAATACATCAAGTAGAACAAAGTTCCCAAAATCATCATCAATCAGTGAGCTTCTCAGTATAACAACCCTACTTTCACAGCCAAATTGAATCCTGTTCTTCTTCAAGCTCACCTGTTCACAAACATCTCTGCTACAGAAGTCTTTAAACTGCTGATCATCTGTCTACTGCCCCTGCTTCCAGTGGGAAAGAACATTATGAAACTAAATCAATCTGTAGACTAGTAGCCTGAATATTTGCCTGACAAAGAAATAGTCTAATAAATAAGGGGGTTTGGCTTGCCTTTTTTTTTTTTCGTAATTAAGAAGGCTTTTTTCTTTGATTCTGATATGCCACTGACATGTAATTCAGAATCTGATCTAGTGGATCGTGTCCCTGCCAGGCAGGGGGGCTGTAACTAGATGATCTTTGAGGTCCCTTCCAACTCTGAAAAGTCTATATGCAATGAAATTTTGTACTACTCAGCCTGAAGTATTAGATCAGTGAGGCAAAAACCAATCATCTTTCTTTGTGCAGTATTTTGCTAACCCTGGATTTCTGTGTCGAGCATTAAATGGCATGTTAGCAGATACCTACTGAAAACAGAAATAAATTCAAAGGAAAACAAACAAAACCCAAACACAGCATAAAAAAATTGGCAGAAGGTACAGAGCAAAAACCTGAAATCACTGCAGTATAGTCTACGAAGATTCAAACATCTTGATCATAGAAAAGAAACAATTCACTTAGCATTCAAAGATACAAAAATGAAGAAGAGAATGAAGAAAAGCTTCAGCTGAAATTCAGGAGAAGAAAAAACCCCAACATCCAAAGAACAACGGTTGTAAGACAACTTACTGCCCATCTGTACTAGGTTTTATAATACCAGTTCCTTCCTTGGCTTTTTTTAAAATGCAAGTTATACCTTCCTAAAATTCTATTTTAAATAAGCTGTCCACAATTACATTTAAAAAATATCTTCTGCTACAAATGTGGAAAGATAGCCATTAGAGTGAACACAACAAATCCTCCACAAGAACAAAGAGAACTCAAAACTACTATTCCATCACGCTCAGAAGGAACAACCCATCATCACTAATCAGTCAACACTGAAGAGAAGGGCTGTGAAGTCAGAATGCTGGTTCAGTATCCTTGGATGCTACTAGTTTTCTAGCTGTGATTACAAACACAACCTATAAAGTAACTAAAAAGCATCTAAGTAAACGAACGAAGGAAAATTATCAACTAAAGGAGACAAGAAAAACATAAAACCACAAACCACAAGCAAAACCAAGAGAAGCAACTAAAACAAATGAAGCATGCGTGATAGTATTTTAAAGTGTACTAATAAAAATGTTTCTTCATGCTATAGTCCTCAAATGAAATTAGCACTAGCAGGGAACCAAATAAACATCGTGCAATTTAACACAATCGGCGGCGTTCAGATTCTGTATTTTTAAGCAAATGACTAAGTCTATAAGGAAATTTTTCATTTCCTATTTAGTTATCTTGTACCTATGTCTCTAAAATTATTTCAACAGAACTCAATTTTTACTTAAAACTTTCCTGATCAAGGAAAACAATTTTATTGGATGACACACATAATCAGAAGTAACAGAGTAGTCATCAGAAACAAAGGTTAAAGATTGCTTTTCGATGTAAAATATAAGTAAAAATTTAGGGAATATAAAGTTTAGGGAACTGTAGTATCTGTAACTCAGTTCATTTCAATTTATTTCATCAAACTGTCTCAGTTTAGAGCTGAAAATTGGCCAATTTCAAATTCCTGCAGAAAGGCAGTTGCATTCGCTGTAATTTTTGTACAAGTTCCTTAGGAATACATGTGATTTCTTTGCTCAGGTTAAAGTTTAAGATACTTCAGCACACTGATTCTATTTCTTCTTTACAGAGTCTAGAAGTATGGTAAAGAGAAGTGGGAAAAAGTTCACAACCATGAAAAGAAATGGCATTAAATTAGAGCAGCGTCCTACAATGTGAAGCCAAATAATCCATAACAAAACAAACCTGAAGGCTGCAAACCAAAATATATTCAAACCAAAGGTAATGCAAGATACCCACATATGCATAATTCATGGCATGGATATACAAAGAGGACCTGGCATTTCTGTTGTTAAATAAATAACGAGTTACTAAAGCACTTGTAAGATCACCAGCTTAGGTCCAAGTTAAGCAAGTCATGTGGTGATAGGAAAGCTCTGGACTTTTAAAAGCATCTCATGTATACCTGGATGTCAGCTTTACTATTTTTCCATGCCAGCACCAACATCATCAAGTGCATCAAAACCAGTCACAGGAAAAACTTCCATAACAAAATTTGTGGGCAATCCCCAACTTGAACCATTAGCAATCCTTGTATGTTACTCACTTCACTGTGCCCAGTTGACTTGTAGGCACATTTAGAACATTTCGCCTTCATTCTATCTCTCAACACATCTGAGCACAATTAGTAAAAAGTTGCCTTCTTCACAAGAAGGCTTGTATTTTTAGGGAAGTGGGGGTCTGTAAAGTCTGTAAAGACTCCAGCTCCACCACAGATTCCAAAAATGCCAACTTTATCTTCCATGATCTGGGTATTTAGGCATACTAATTTCTGTTTCTCCCCACCCCCCGCCTCCAGTGTTCCCCTCTGCAAGTCCCAATGTTCAGTAACAGCCTCAGCAGGAAGATAAAAAACCCTTGTCTAGATACATCCCAACGATCCCCTGACTTAGCCCATAGTTTTCTTTCAACCCTTATGTGATACGAGAAACAAAATCCTTACACTTATTCTAAAACCTTTACAATTGTTTATTAACATCGAAGTTTAAGCCACTAGGCACCTGTTAAGCCTCTGAATGATAGAGCAACACAAGAATTAATGCATTTGCACAAGACTTATTTATTTCCTATTTTGATAAAATGAGCAAAACCTCAGCTACAGATAAATTGTGTTTATATTACCCCCTTAGAAAACCTGCCTCCTCTGTAGGCAATTAAAGTTACATTTCAAATCCATATTAACTTTTCATAGCTAACTGGCAATGACCCACACTTCAACTGGTTACATGATAGCTAGAAGTGCCATTTGTTTATCAGTTTTCCTCTGAAGTTCATTACTCACTATCTGATAAAAAAGAAAGAAAATGAATGACACTGTAAGCCTTCTATTAGCTAATGAAAAGAATAACCGCTATGAAAATATTGCCTCTCTCTTTTATTAGAAAAAAACAAACAGTTCCCTCGGCACAGCCCTTCCCAGGAGGTATGATGCCAGCAAGTGTTACATTTCACTAAGTCTTTAAAACGGTCGTTAATCTTTCGGTCCTGGATCTCAGACACTTAAGTCTAACTGCAACAACCAGAAACAAACATGCAGCCTGCTCTGTCTTTGCCATAAGAGAAACATAGTTAAACTCTTAAGAGGACAAAAGCTAAAATTAGCCAGCGAAACCTATTTAATCCACTTTCATTGCTCTGATTTTACAGAATCTCAATAGTGTGAAAATTTTCACTTTCATTGCTACGCTCAACACTTGAAACATTTCAAGGCAAGCACGGAACTCCACGTTCCTACTCTGTGATGAGTAGCATTTCTCACTTGCACCTTAAGTCTTCAGTAAGTGTATTATCCCTTTCACCTATTCAACAGTACAGTTCAGGTACTAGATGACCATGAAACATTAATAAAACAACCACAACTAAACCCAAAGCCACAACTAAAAAGCAGACTGAATTTGCTTAAATGCATTTGCTTTAATGTGAAATACACTAAAACCGGCGAGCACTGATAAAAAAAGTGGTAACCAATTCATATAGCCCTCTACTTCACAGAAAGTAACCAACCCATCACACAGACATGAGGGAAACAAACCTCTTTCGCCCTTCTGCATGCTCTTCCTCATCTGAAGATTAAGTTTCTGTGAATTTCTGAACACGATAACAAAGATTTTCAACCGTTAACACTAAAGACAGAAAAACCAACCAACCAAGAGCCAACTTAAAATCTTCACATGACAACAATTAAACTTGATTATATTACTACATTAAATCCCAATATGACCAAGCACATCAGGAAGGTAGTGCCTACTGCCTCTCCATGTTTTAGCTCATTATCCCTCCTCTGAGCATTCTGACCTTCCAGAATTAAAAATCCATCTAAGAAGCACCCGAAACGTGGAAGCAAGCCCTTCTAATTTACGAAAATGACACCGGAGACACCATTTAACGATTTATATTAAGCATCCACTTCCAAGGACCGTCCCTTTCACCTTACAGCAAGCCAAGCCTAAATCAATCGCCAGGTCCGGACGGTGGCAGTTGGCTGAGATTAAGTTGGAAGGCGCTGGCTTGCCTCAGCCCCATCCTCATCCCCGAGCCCCTCGCACGCCGCCGCTCCGTTTCGTACCCGGGGGTAACGGCTCCCCCTCGGTTCGGGAGTCAGCCCACGGCACGGCTCCACGCGCGTCGCTCGCAGCACCGGCACCTGCTGTACGCGCCCACCGGCACAAAGGGGCCCCCGGGAGGGTCGAGACCACACCAGCGGCCGCCGCGCGAGCAGCCGGCAGGAGGGAGCGGCCGCGCGAAGGGGGGGAGGGGTCGCCGCCCGCCAGGGGAACGGGCACGAACGCTGCGCGCATCCCGGGGCCGGCGAATGGGCTGCGGAGCGGCTCGGTGCCGGGCAAGGCAGGGCGGGCAGAGACGCCCGCAGACAACGTAGGGGCGAGACCGATGAAAGCCAAGAGGGAGCCGGCCGCAGACCGAGCGGGGACACCCAAGGGCAGGGACGGACGCAAGGACGCAGGAGGGGAGACAGGCGACAGGGCGAGGGGGGGGGAATGGGGTCCGCACCCCTTACCTGGCAGAAGGTGCCCGTGACCCCCGCGGGGCAGGCACAGCTGTAGGCGACCGGAGGCTGGGGCAGGAGCAGCTGGAGGTGGCGGGGCGTGGCGGGGCCCCGCGTCGGCAGCGGCGAGCAGGTGCCGTTGTTGCGGCAGGGCTGGCTGAGGCAAGGGTCCCGACCGGGGGCCGCGGCGGTGGACAGCCCGGGAAGGCAGGCACGGCGCTGGGCCAGGGCGAGCAGCAGCAGGAGGAGGAGAAGCGGGGTGGCTCGGAGCATGACGGCAGGGCGTCTGGGTGCGGCTGCCGCTCTGCTGCGGGCGCTGGCAGAGCGGGAAGGAGGGGATAGATACTGCGGCCGCCCCCCTGCTCCCTACCCGTGTTCCCCGGGTAACGAGCGGGCGGGGACTGGGTGGGAGGAGCCGACCGCCGAGCCCACCCCCGGACCCAGGGCAACGAACTGGATGGGTGTATGGCGGGACGGGAGCCGGTGGTAGGTTCCGGAGGGCAGCAAGACCGGCGTTATTTCGTTCCTAGAGCCAAGGCCGAAACGGGTGGGGAAGCGACGCCGAGCTGCCCGGGCACGGGTCCCGGAGCTCTGCTCGCCGGTGCTCCCGACAGGCACTTCCGACATGCCGGTGCCGCCAGTTCGCGGGACGGGTGGAAGTGGCAATGCTATAGCGCTTGGCACTGCAGAGCTGTCCTGGGTTAGGCAGACACCTTGCAAGGGATACTCATTGCTCAGGACAATTCAGTTTGCATCTTACCACGTCACAAATGTGATAGTGAGAATTACTTCAGAGTTGTATTGAAACCAGAGTAGAAGCAGGTGGAATTAATTTTGCCTTTTTTTCATATTGGGAAAAAAAAAGCGCTGGTTGTTTTCTCAGTCGAGGTTATCTATGGCTGATTTAAAAATCGATTTCTATTTTAGTAGTCTTTTGGGGATTTTTTTACTGCCTCTGGTTAGAACTAAGACACGCGGACTGTAAATCAGTTGACAGCAGGAAGATAATCCACATTTTCTGTCCTTCCATTAATTTGATTCCACAAAAGTGAAGTATTTAAATCCCTCGTAACGAACAACATCTCACCTCTGTATCATAGGATACAGGAAGATTGCTGACAATAACATGCTACAATGTTCATAAACATTCACACTTCACCTGTGGCCCAAACCTATATCACGAACAGAAATAACTGGTGTTGCTAATTGAGGCGAAAATTCATCAGGGTTTCTAGCAGCCTGAACAAGGTACTCGATCCCAAAATTCAGGCTTGCAAGTGAACCGACACAGCTCCTCCATCACCCCACTAGCCCCGTTTCCCACCCCGCCCTCGCAGCAGCCTCTCTGGTGCCGCACTGGCTCCCTCTGCTGCCTCTCCCCTGCCATCTCCTTAAGGTTTCTTCTGTCGGTATTCGTTCCTCATAGCTCTTCACGTGCCGAGACAAAAAACCCCTGCTATAATTAGTTCATCATCTTCTTTTCTTTACCGATCATTATCAAATGTCATATCTCAGTGAAATCCAGGAACTCGGAAGACACTCTTACAATTTGAAACTGAAATACTGCTTACTGTTCTTTAAGCATTATTTTTTCTCCAAACAATTTTGCAACTGTAAGAAACATTTTCTTGTTAATTCATTAAATTTGTTTGTAGGAATGTCCCGGAAGGCAACGCCAAAGGCCTTTCCAAGTCAAGTTATAATGACTGTTCATTCAATTCCATTCACAAGGTCTGTTGCCTTGTTCTACAGGAGAATAATTTGATTTGACGTGATTGGTTCTCAGTAAGTCCACAGAGGCTGCTACTTGTCTCCTTGTTAACTTTATCTTCCAAGTCCTCTGAAATAACTTGTAACTATGTCCCACGTTGCTGTGGCATTTTATGTTTAAGCAGCTGGTCTATAAATCTCCCTATGCTTCTCAAAACAAAACCAAACCAAACCAACAAAAAAACACTTGTCCTTGTGCTGGCTTTGGCTGAGGTAGAGTTAATTGACCATCTGACCGACCTTCATAACAAAAAGGATGCCTGAATAGACTCTGCCTTGTACCCTTTTGCTGTATATCTACACTTTGTTCAAATCCCTTTTGAGCTTATTCCATCCTTGTGACTCCCTGGATCTCTTTAGCCCCTTTGGGACCTATGTAATCCCTGTCATGATGCCTGCTTTTCTGTCCAGACCTTTTTGGAAGCCATCCCTGAGCTCCAGAGCACACTGTCTGGTTTCCTGGGACCCAAACATGTCTGCCTGGGGCTCAGTTCTCCTCTTTAGCTTTTCAGAGAAAATGGTAACCTTCCCCTGTTCCTATCAACACACCTTCCATGGTGGTTTTTTTTGTTGTTGTTTTGAGCACATACTCAGAATGTAACTGGTCCCAAGAGCTTGAAGCTGTCTACTACTCTGTATGAGAATGTTCTTTAATGGCTTGGGTCCTGCATGTAGCCAGGCCGTGGCATGGCATGTATAACAGTGAGCTTCTTTCCCATTAGCCAAGGAAAAGCCCAGGCTACACTGCAGACTGGCTAAGTTGCTCCTTTCCCCAGCATTAGTTATACACCTTATTTCTTTGATTTTCTGTTCACTGTTGAGATGTCACTTACTGAGGAGGTTTCACCATTGCAGTGGTAGTTTACATCTTGGACAGTCTATTTGGGTGCAGCCAGAGGCAAAAAAAATAAAGTCAACCTCTAAATGGGACTTCAGATCTACATGGTCCAAGAACTTCTGCTCTTTTGTGAGTCTTGCTGCAATGCTGACTGCTGTGGGACAGAGTCTGGGGCACTGGCAGAGGGGTGACATAAAGAGCCAGGTACTGTTCTTCAGATTTCATGGCTGTGCAACCACTTGTATTTGCTGTCAGTAGAAGTCAGCTCAGGCATGTGTGTTGGCCTCAGCTGGAGCAGAGGATGTGCCTCATGGAAATTGCTGATGGATTTGTTTATCCAGGCTAGCAAAGGCCTTGTATAGTGCTGAGGAACAAATGTGGAGCTGGATAGTGATTTATTGCTCCCAGGCTAGCGAGCAACAACAGTTGTGTGCTCAGACTGCTGACGCTACACTATAACCTGAAAAATGCCTCCATCTGAGACGCCTTTTGTTCTCACCACCACTTCATGCAGGGTCTCTCGCCAGGCTGGATGCGCTCAACTGAGGGCCGCAAGGAGCAGGGACAGACAATGGCTCAGGTCATCCCCTGCCTCTGGGCAGAGGGCCTTGCTCATAACCCCACTACTTCTTAAATGATAAACTGCTTTTATTGCTTTCTTTCATCTTCATAAAGTGAATCTTTTGACTTCAAACAAGTTCAAGGTGATGCAACCATGTTTGTTGTGAAATTTTGCTCCACGTCACAAAAAGAAGAGTGTTTGTTTTGGTTCTGTGTGTGAAAACTGAACTGATTGGTTAGTTTGTTGTCCTGCTTCAGTCCCACACTGCTGGTATTTCTAGTGAGGGAAGAAATGCTACTAGGTCTACATCAGTGCAGCTTCTCATCCCACCCAACTCATTTACCCCAGCTGATCACACTAGAGTGGCAGAAAAGGAGCTGCCAGATACTGGAGAGAGTCTGTTTTGGCTAATAACATAAGCTCATTTTATGATAGAAGTTTTATTTCAAATGTACTCAGTTTCATCTTTTCACATAGTATAAGCCTCAAAATGGAGTGTCTGTGCAGATGTACAGGAGGAGAGTGGAGCTGTAGAGCAGCTCTCTTGCCTCTGTATCCCCAGCAACCAGTTTCGGTGGCACACACACTCCAGTCTTAACCAGGGCTCAGCGATCTGCAGCAGTGCAGCAGTTTGTAGCCCTGGTCTAGGCTGTGTCCCAGAGGACCCCAGAGCCAGGGAATGTCCCTGTTTCTGGCTTGAGGGCTGAGGTGGGCTGCTGCCATCCCAGCCAAAACAGAGTGTGGCTTTTTGGATGCTCCACCGTGATGTGTCCCTGTACAGCTACATACACAGATCTGTGGACACATACCCAGGGAATTTTATGACCAGTCAGACACTGTGAGGAGTGGGGAAGCTGTTGGCAGTGGGGATGAGGAAGAGACATGGAAATTGGTCTTAAAACAACGATTCAAATTGTCCACAGCAGAGGATGTGAAAGGGGAACTTCCTGCAGGGTAGGCTGCCAGCTGTGTACTATGAAATTATGTTGTGACTGCTTTCCCAGAAATGCACCAGCAAGTTCACTGTCTCCTGACTGGCTCCTGGTCCTTAGCTAGTCACAATTCTGAAACAGTGAAACTGCACATAGTAACTGAGATGTAGCTTTGGATGAACAAATACATCAGGATAGAAGTCTGAATGTATTTGTGACGGAAATCACAGTGAGAGAAAATGCATTAAAATATATGAAATTCAGACTACATGACCTTCCAAGTGTTTGTCCATTAAAAACTGTCTCAGTAGTTCTCCAGTATACATATAACCTGGCCAAAAGCTCTCTAAGCCAGTTTTATAATGTACAGCCATCAAGATACGTATGCTGAGGTATCAAAAGCCTTGAGATAGTTTAACTGAGAAATCCACCTCATCAGTGTTGCCTGGCAAAAAAATTTCTCAACTTTTGGTTGTTTTCAGTATTTATTTCTATAACCATTCTTACTCAGCTGTTCCTTTTTAATCTAGACCTTTTTTTTGTTTTCATTTTAGAATTTGTCCAAAGTCCACTGCCTCTAAAGCTATAATTCATTAAGCAAAGTAGCCAAGCAGAGAAAAGCAAATGCATGTAAAAAAGCATAAAGCTCTGCAGTATCTGTGGCTGTAGCCTACAACAGTACTGTGCAGTTCAGTTCATCAGAAACTTTAACTGATGGTTGCTGGGCTGCATTTCAAAAATTCAGTGAAATGAATAACATACAGTGACTCTGACCTTGCAAAATAAAGAGCAATGCCCTGGAGACACACTAAAAACATACAAGGAAGCAGAAGTGTTTTCTCTCTTTTAAACAACATTTAGTTCAATGGAAAAAAAGCCAAGGAATACATTTTTCCAGATGATTTAAGATGTAGTATGCTGATGCTTGTCTTCCAATAGCAACAATTAAAATAGCTTGCTTGTGTAACCAGACTGCAGACATTATTTTCACTCTTAGTCCATGCTTCTATAAACAGCTTTGGTTGCTAAAAAACTACAGTTCCTTTTGAACACAAAACTATTTGACTTTCCAGGATATGTGTGGGCATTTTTAAACCCTTTTGTTCCAAAACCTACTATCAGGATAGTAGTCAGTGATGAGCCCACACAAGAAAGTTCAGCTCAGAACTCGAACACCTAAGTCTCTAGACTCGACAGTGCTTTTGTGCCAAAGGTTTCTCCAGTGTGTTAGGGAAAGAAGGTCTGACAGATGACAACATCTTGGGTCTTCTGTCAAGGCTTCTCTAAAATGCAGAGCAAAACAACTGCATTAGTTTAGTGCAGGAGGCTGCATCCATGCTCAGAGAATGCTTGGATAAATGAAGAGATGAGAGCAATTCCAGCCCATGCTTCCTTAGGAGTGGTGGAAAGAACAGTTACCAAATTGCAAAATGCAGAAATAAGACAGATTATATAGGGTTTCTTTTCAGCATTTCAGTTTTTCAACAGAAAGTCTTAAAGGGAACTTTTTAGAATGATGGCAGAAACCTTCATGGAATGGGCCTGAAACTCCACACAGAAGATCAGAGAAGCTTCCTTAAATGCTCATGAGCAAAGCTGTGTCCATGTCTTACTGTGGCAAAGGTGAGCATGTGGAAACCAGTTGAACCAGGCTTTATCTTAACAGCAGGTGGTCACTAGTACAAGTCATTATTTCCTAGCATGTACCACTCAGGAGAATAAGATTTTTAACCTACATATTTATCCAAACTTCTTGGCTGCTCATAACATCTAGGGGAGCATGGAGAGGCAGAACTGTCCTAGGACTACTCTACATTACATCAGTAATGAACCGCCCGGCCCCAGAAAGCCAGGAAGACAAACACACTGTTAAGGAACCTTCCCTTCCCCTCCTGTTGTAGGCACAGTGGTCCTACAGATTATGAGCCAGTATTTCCAGAAGTATCAGTTTTCTAGCAGTGATTCTGTTTCCTTTGAGAGCAGCTCAGGACCACGACTCCAGCTGAAATCAGCTCCAGCTGAAGCCATCACCTTTCATATGATTTAGCCCTCTGGTGGCTTTATGTAAAGAATGCATTTTAGACTGGATTAAATAAATCTGAGGGTTTTCTACCAGTTCCTAAATCAGGAAGAGGTAGCAGTTAATACAGCTCCTGTGAAAAATACTGCCCTGCCTCTTCATCTTGTCAACAAGAATTATGAAGGAGAGCAGAGGTCACACAAACTGCAAATGTGCTTCTGCTAAAGTAGAGTATTCCTGGAGGAATAAACACAGACAGCACTGAATTAGTTTGTCATCATTAGGAGCTGTCAGAGTCTCAGAGTGTTCAGGAGAGCAGACAGGTTGGCAGCCACGCAGAGCCAGGAGAAAAATGCTCATGGTGAAAAATGCCATGAACTTTTTAGTCTAGTGCACGTAGCTTATTCAGTAATGAATAAGATGGGCTGCTGGGAAGGAGCAGTGCTTACAGCTGCTCCAGTGGCTAACGTGGGGGAAGGCTGGCTGGCAAAAAGACTCTCCTTGCTGGTGCACCTTAGGGAGAGAATTTCTCAGTTAATGGCCAAGGAACTTCTTTTGACAAAAATGGTAATTAGTATAAGTAATGACTCATAATATGGCATGTAATTAATTGTGTCAAGAATTCTAGAACCTTTAAAATATGTGTGTGTGCATGAATCTGCGTCTTATTTTGAGCAGAGATGAAGTTACTGAATGTTATCTGAGTGACTGCCACCAGCTCTGCAGTATCCCTCAGCCCCACACAATGGCATTGTCTCAAATGAGGGTCACAGGGGAGATGCCTACCCACCATTAGTATTTTCAGTTCTTGCAGATCTTATGGAGATGTGGCATAAAGGGACTACAGGAGGCCAGTTTCACAGTTCTCTAGGTGGCTGGAGCACCATCAAGAAGATGAATGCAGGCATAGCTGAGCCTATTCTTGCCTGTTGCTTGGATCAGATTAGGAAATTGGAACCGTGTGAGTGTTTAACAGGGCACAACATAATACAAGGGGGGGGAAAAGGGAGAGACTACAACTAATAACACAGAAAACTATGAATTTTGATAGTTTCTTGAAACTCACTTTGTCCTAGAATCTGCCAGAACTCTTTCTCGAGGCTTGTTCCTGTCACTGCACTGATCCAAAACAACAAAGAACACAGTGTTGAAAACGTTTGGCTCATAGGCAATAGCTTGTTAGAGCACGAGGCAGCTTTTGGGTGTACATTTTTCATGTCCTGCTACAAAAAGATCAAAACATTGTGAAGGATGTGTATTCAGCTGAGAAATGTTAAAAATGTCACTTCTAGCTTAAGACATACTTTTGATACTGTATCTACTGTGCTTCTAAAACTGTCAGGATCCAGTAAAACTTGTCACCTCTATTTTACACTTGTATTAAGTGAGAAGGTGAAAACTGACCTCCTGTAACACTAAGTTTGACAATTCTTGTTCATATAACTGTTACCAGAGTGGTTTTATAAACCCAGGCTGTCAAACACATCCTGCGGTAGTCTTTTGGGAGACAGGTTGCTGTGCTGTGTTTTTTAAAGCATCTCTTGGGTCATATTAAATCATTTGCAGCAAGTTATTGTGTTAGGCAGAAGATCTTGTTGATGCTGAACCTGAGAATTGCTCTGCCAAGTCAGGGGTGTAAAAAAACCCCTAATTTGTAATTGAATCCATGTATCCTTAGACATGAAGTAGCAAAGTGAAATGTTTTTCTAAACAGTACAAGAGACCAGCAATAACCCTCCTGGCTGGCTGCACACTTCAAAGGCCATTTTGTGCCCAGGCTTGGGCACAAAGCTCTGCAGCTCAGGTTTTCTTTTTGCACATCCTGTATGGCTGCTCTGTCTGTGCCTTGGCACCTCCTGAGCCAGCACTTACCATGTGCTTAACTCCCTCTTGATGGCCTACACTTAATCCTCTGCTTAAAACTGGGCATATGCCAGAGAGCAAAGCTAAGGCTTTTGTAGAACATTGTAAATATTGAAAACAGAGATCTGAGATTTTGTGCCATATTCCTGATAGTTTTGGGAGTGCACAGGCAAATGCCTGGATCAGGTGCCAGTTGACTGAAGTCCTGCTACACTCCCTGAAAAATGAGATTGACAAGGAGAAAGATTTGCTCTTGGTATGCTGATATAAACATGTGAAATTTAACAAAATACTCAATATAATGCAAGAAATACTCCCTAGACTGTCTTCTCAGAAAAATCATGTTAATTAACTCAATTGCAAAAGAAAATGAATAAGGAAGAGGTAGGAAAGGAGCCTCACCGTATGCAGGACCTCACTGGATGCCAGTGGCTGTTGTTAATAGACAGGAACCAGCAGCATCACATTAGCCCTGGACCACATGCTCCAGGGAGGAAGGGGAGAGCAGAGGCAGTGTGGCCACCAGCACCTGCACTCTCAGCTCACTCACTTGCTGACCTCACTTTACACAGCCTTTACCCTGAAAGGCAGCTCTCTATTTTAAGAGTTGCATAGCATAGTATATTGGGAAATGAGTATAACTTTAGCTCAGCCTTTTGGAGTCTCCATATTTCACTGTGTAATTTTTTTTTCTCCTGAAACAGATGATCTGCCAGCACTGTGTGAGGACAGTCTAACCCAGCCTCCACTCCCCTGCTCATCAGCAGTCTGAGGCTCCATTCAAGAGCTCCTTTGGACAGTTATTTATAGCTCAACATTTCAGTGAGCTGATTGCAGGTAATGCTCCTGAAAAGGTAGCTCAACAGTTACTGTTCATGCTGTGAGGAGGAATGATTATGTTAATTACTGAGTCCCTTTGATGTGCTGCTCTGAGACATGCTGAGCCATGAGGGCAATTTCCAACCTGGCTCCCAAATCTATCAGTGCTGTCCTTGGCTCTGTAGAAGGGCTGCAGTGCCAGGACCTCCTGTGTGCGTCTCCATCTCCCATTAAATCATGTGTGTGATACTACTGTCCTCCTGGAGCATTTTCAGAACATTATCCAGAAACAGAAATGCCTTCACTTCCCTCCCTTTCTTGGGAGTTTTCCTGTGGCCTTTGCTGCCCTGCACAGGCTCACCTATTTATACCAGTCAAACTCTGCTCCTTGATCGACATTTTTGCCTGACACGGGTGTGTTTTCTGGAGCTATGCTCAGGTGACGTGAGCTCATTATCAATACTTCCTGTATTCCCCAAATTCCTCTTGGCACTGATGCTGGCTGTTTGAGAGTGCAGTAAGATCCTTTCCTTTTAGGTCTTGCACATGATATGGTGTTTAATCATACCCTTCACACCGAAACCTCTGGTTGCAGAGATCTTCCACTGTCTCTGCAATTTTTCATGACATATCACATCTGCCATGAGCCCAGCATGATAAAGATGGCAACCAGGGCACTGCAGTCAGGGACTGGCAGGCTGCTCTATCTGCAGCAGTTAAAAAGCAAATGCATTTAAGTATTTTTTGTTTGGTTGTTGTTTTTCTAAGCTGCTTTGATGCTGACACATTGTTAACGTGTCCTGCAAACTCCCTGCAGCTTTATTGCCTGTTTTCAAATGATCAGAAGTTGTATGCAGTTTGATAATGTGAAACGTGCCAGCTGGGCTGAAATGAAATTTCCTTTGATTTGAGCACTTCTCCCAGTTAATCTTCATTTTGTTTTGTTTTGGAGATGTCTGTTAGGTTTATTTAGTTTCATTTGTTTACATTGTGCTCACTATTTGCTCCGCTTAGCTCTCACATCCACATACATAAACTGAGAGTAATTCTAGTAAAGCCAATGAAATGGTACCTAAGATTCAGTGGTACAAGTAGTAACTGCAGCATCATGGTTTGATCTTTAATCACAGTAACATCCAGTGGATTTGGCTCTTTAGATCAACTAACTGCATTTCATTAATGGGTATTAATAACCAATTAATATAGCACAATGTTGTAAGCAGATGCCTAGAACAGACTACAAAGAGTAGTCACAGAAAGAAGAAAATCAAACTTCTCTTAGCAAGAATATTTCTTTACCTGACAATCAAGCTCCCACAGGATTTTGCTCAGATTTCTTCTAAGAGATCCTTGTATTTCATGTGAGTACTGGAATATGCTCAAGATCAGTTCCCAATTCCAGCCACACACATCCGTTGTTACAATGCAACGATGCTGAGGGCACTTAAAACAACTCTGAACTATCACGACTGGAGTGTTGCGTGTGAAGAAGCATGAGCTTCTGACCTCTCTGGCTTATGAATGTTCTTTGTGCCATATTGGTAGGCACAGGTGACCTCATTTCTGAGGAGATCATCACGTGGCAACATCGTTTCCCACCAGTGATGGGAGACAAGAGTGTGTTGGTGTACACCAAAAAAAGAAAACGCTGGTTAATGAAAGCTGTAAGGTCACCTTACCTCTCCTTGCCTGAAACAGAATTAACCTTCCCTGGAGATGCTGAAAATTTCATTTTTGCAGCCTTAGAGCAAAATAGATTGGAGATTAGGGGTGGGGATGGGGAGCCAGTATGTGCTGGAATGTTTATTGCCTTGTCCTTGCCACAAAAACTGAAGCATAATGTTTCTGGGCACTCTTAGTGGTTGAGGTGAACTGAATTTATGGCTCTTAGTCACTCGCTTATTTTGGAAGGGCATCTGAACTCAGAAATGCTGTAATAGTGTCCAGGACACCACTTGTGACATTTAAATCCCATAATGAATCACAAGTTCAGGATATGATTCGATATCTTAAATTGCATTATCAGGTTTGTGACTAACAGTCAATGACACCAAGCCTGGCAGTGTTCTGAATGATGCCTTCAGGAACAACGTTTGGTCCTTTTGCTGTGGTTACCAGGTCAAGGTGGTCTGCACTGCGGTCACAGTGCTGTTTCTGCAGCACAACCAGCCTGCTGCAAAGGATAGGATGTTTCACAAGCACTTCTAGAGAACTGTGCTCCATAAATTTCACCTGCTGGTCCAAACTGTAGCAAGAAATGTTATGTATATAATTGCAGGCAACAATAAAAACACTTTTTATCCCTCCGCCTCCTCTACACTGTACATCGTGTCAGAGAGGTAGCACCAGTTAGAGCTCTCCTGGCCTTTGCAGCGGCCTCATGGCCTGTGTCCCTCCTTTCTAGGCTGGATTATATCCCTGAATGCTTCAGTGTGGGGTGACTGGCAGGAACTACAAGCCTGGCAGATGCTGCTGCTGCTGCTGCACAGGTAGTTATGACTGCACCAGCAGCAAGGCACTGGGGATTCAGGATGCTTATATAAAAGGCTTTTTAACAGGAAAAAGAGATAAACCCAAGAAAAAAGGCATTTTTAAGCAAGAAAATAAAGGAATAATCAGTTCTAACTGCAGGTACTCAGAATATACTTTGGAGGAACCTCAGGCTAAGGGAAGAAGACGAACAAACTATTTACAATAGAGCCAAATTATAGAAGTTTTTGAGTTACCTTCACAGCCTTCTTGCAAATTTGAGAGGAATTCTGCTGTCCCCAGGGGTATATCAAAGGCTGTGCTGAGATCCAGCCAAGAGCAAATACTCATTCCTTAGTTCTGATTGCACGTTTAGTTATCGTTACAACACTAGCCACAGGAACGTTTCACAGGTCTCTCAAAGGACTACCCCACACTGAAACCATGATGTTGTAAGCCAGACACTATACAAAATGTCTGTGCAAGAGTGAAAACAAAAAGAAATGATAAGCAGCTTCTTTCTCAAGAAGTTTGTCTACAGTTGCTGGCAGACACACAGTCCTACAAGTGGCTTTGCTGAAGGAAAGCCTCCGAGATCTTAGGTTTACAATTTTGGTAACATCATTAAGCAGAAGACAATGTGCTTCCAAACCCCCTCCTGTGATTCACACAGCAAATAGTGCCACCCACATCTAGTCTGTGTTCGCCTGAGCTGCCAAAACATTAAAATCTGTGAAGAAAGCAGCCTGCTGAATTCAAGTGGGTGCCTTGCTTTGAAAGAGCATGTTTGGAGGACAAACAATCCCAGCAGGGGGAAGTGTACGATGAATTGAAGTCTGGAGTTACTGTGCAAGTTAAATCATTTCCTCATTGCTGACTCCTGTTAAATACTACAGGGCACAATGCTACTATCTGTAGTAGCACAGGACACATGAGGTGGGAAATACTCCACTTCAGAATCTATCATTTCCATATAAAGTCTGTTCTTTCAAGATGCAGCAGACCAGGGTCCTGAGCCAGCAAAGCACTAACACACCTCCTGGGCAGTGAATCCAGTGTGTTTTCTGATTCACTTAGCTGTTAGGTTTCCTCTCAAGTATCCTCATGCTTTGCTTCCATTCAGCCATTGTGGCTCAAAGGCATCACAACACCTTCTTCCCACTCCTTCTCCCTCTCAGGGGTGTCATGGCGGTTCCTCTTGCTGATGCACTTGTGCTGTTGCTCTCCATACTGATCAAATATTGGCTCATCATTTTCATGGATCTCCAAGCTGCTCTCTGCCACCTCTGAGACTGTCCATGCAGCATGGGAGGAACTCCCACCTTCTGTTCACAGCCAAAAAATTAAATTCATTACCCAGGAAAGGGCTCCCAGGCACAATAGCAATAAAACTACTATAACGCTCACACAGTAACATTAAGATCTTACTGAGTGGCTCTGGAAGATCTGGAGGAGGCTGATGAAAATCCAGCAGAATAAATATTTTTTGTAGACAAACATGAGCAAATTTTATCTATGTCTCAAGCTGGCAGGAAGCAGAGCAGGTTGAATATAACAGGTCATTAAGACACACCTCTATATTCTTACTTTTTCATGCCAGGAACTGTTCTTATTTATTTCTGCTGTTTTGTAAACCTCTTACTGATGCTCAGGTAACACTTACAGCTTCTGTGTCTTCAGTATGTTATGGTTTTAGTGTATAAGAAGGAAGTTTAGCTTCATTATCCCACAGAATGGCTCCTTCAGTTAAGGGTGGATGAACCTAGTTAAACCCCACATACGTGGTGCCATGTACTCGGTACTTCTTCTGCTGAGAAGTGACGTTTGTTTTTCAGAGGACAGGTGGGGTTGGTGACAGGCTGACTAGGATACACATGGTAAAATCTGTGCATCTGGCAAGAGAGGAATTTCTTGGTCCTGTATAAACAATCACTAAAGGGGAGCAAGAATAGTCTCTTGTCTCCACTTCAGGATCAAGCTTCTGACAGTGAGGTCTGAGGTGGGACCGGCAGTGGTGTTTCTCTGCTGGCTTTTCCATCGCTTTCAGTTGCCACCATTGATATGCAACACCACCTTCTCAACATACTTTCATTCTAAAGAGCTTAAAGCTCTCCTGTAGCATTTTATTCACCATCACACCCCTATAATGGATGGGTCTTTCCTCTCATTAAAGCAAACAATATGATAAAGAAACTGAAAAGAGGGAAGCACAGAACAGCAAGAGTCGTATTCCTACAGACCTTGCAGTTTTTCTAACCATAGCCCAAACCCGCCCTCAGGGAGCTCCAAGGAACACGAGGCATCTATTGTTGTTGCTCTTTTGACCTCCAGCACTGACCTGTTGCCCAGGAAAAAAAAATCTCTCTCAGAGGACCACGTGCTGTCACAGTAGCTTTATGACCTGAAAACACCAGCTCTTCCCATGAACTGGCTCCATCTTCTCTTTGTCCTTTTAAGAAAAGTAGCCAGTGGTATATTTTTCTCAGTGTTAGCTGCTAGCTAGGGCTCTCCCCCNATACAGAGTTATTAACAGAAGTGAAGGATGTCACATAACGTAATATCCTCTGCTCAGCCACCTATTATATATACTTTTGTACTTGACTGAGTAGATTAGGTAAAGTACAATAATTTATAAAGAAGGGCTCTCATACAAAGAAACTGATTTTCTTTTCTGCTTCTCTATTCCTCTCTCTGTCATGGATCTGCTCCCTCCTCCTGCAGTGGAAAAGATATGTTAAAATTAAAATTCTAAGCTGGGATTTTCAAAGCAGACTATGGCTGTGATGTGCCCAAAAGCCACTGACATTCAATAGGAGCTAAGTCCTTAACCCCTTTGAAAATTCTTAGCCAAAGCCCATTAATGTATACTTCAAAGAGATAATATTCACAGTTCTAGCAGTCATTTTCCTAAGTCTTTCATTCTCACTTCCAACAGGCTCTTCTTCCCTAGATCCTAACCCCTGTTGGAGTACAAAACCAAATCACTTCCATGCCCTTTGTAATTCAAACTGCAGCTTTAGCTCTGACTCTTTTCAGGCATTTGTTTTTATATTTAATGACACACAAAAACCTGTCTAAAGAGAGAAAATGGAACTCTTTAATATTGCTTTTCCATCTTTATCTTATCTCACTAGTCATTACACCTCTTAGAAAGGAGCCCAGGCAGCAGTTAATCTAGATATTTTGGTTCCTTATTGCAAAGAGTTAAATAATAATTCTCATGTTGTGTCTCTTGCTTATGGTCACTTCTCATACTTTGACAAAAATTAGTTGACTCCACTGGTTTAACTTCCCAGTTTATCAGCCTTTCCTTCCAAAACACAGTGATACTCTATTTATAGCTTCTCACATTTTTTACTTCAGTCATTTATACTAATTACTCTCCCCCCACTCCCAATCATAGCATGAGAAGGCTTTATTGATTAAATTAATCAGGTACAAAGGATGTGATCTGACCTGAATTTTTACAGTTAGCTATTCAAATAATGCACCAGAAGGAAGGTTTTAATTGTGTTAACAGTCAAGTGATGCTGCAGGAGCAAATCCTCACTAAGAATCTGCTACACTCTATTGACACCTTGTGGCTAGCTCAAGCTCAGGTAGTCACCCAGGCTGGGGTAAAAACGAGGAATTATAGTACAAGATCTGCAGGGAAAGTATTTTCACAGTTAAGTACTCGCAGTGGAGGGAAGCCTGATACAGGGTTTCTAGATCAAACTCAGTTTTAACTTTTAGTCCAACCAAATTCATGCACATACGTCTTTCAGTGCCGGATGTAGGACCAAGACCTAAACTCTTCCCACTTCCAGGACAGCTCAGAAGGGTTCCAGCCTTGAGGTGCATGCCCTGAGTTAACCTCAGGTTGCAGCATCTCCAGCTGACTTGTCCTACCACAGCCTCCATGCTAAAGGCAGTGGGATAAGGAAGGAACAGCTTTTGCTGCACTGGCACCTGCTGCCCAAATAGAATGAGATTCAAATGATATTTGCAGAAGGAAATGCAAACTGTGCAGTGTGTGTGTGAAATGCCGCTCTGGAAAGGTCAAATGGAATGAAGATGCTACACACCAGCAGTCTTTATGCTGCCTGCCTGATGAAGAGGAAAAGGCACAACACAGGAAGCCTATTTAGGAGAGGCAGATGGGATGTGACATGCACCCAGACAGCTCATCTGTTCCATACCTAATCACCGTGTTTGAAACCATTTTCATATAATCATCTTAAGCAACACAACTACCATGAATTTACACAGAAAAGAAACTGCTGAAACGTTGATAGAGGAAAGGATTTGAGAAGGGTTCAGATAAATCAGCCACAAGCTGTGTGCTGGGCAGCAGCCAGTGAATCACTGAGTAATGGGCAGAGACTTCCCAGACGACTGCCTCCACCGTACGACCCTTGAAGATCAATCAGCACATCACACTGCTAACCTCACAAAGAAATTACCCTTCCCTAAAGGCCACAAACTGCTCTGGGTCATCACCTTGCAAAGCTGGAGACTCTTGTGTCACTCAATGGCATCATGTGAACCTCTGAAGTTAATGTAAACCGAGTAGTATCCAGACAGAAAAAGGTGGTACGCAAGCAGGCAGAGGAAGAATCCTGTGCTGTCCTCTCTGTTCACTGGTGAGAGAGCCTCATCTAAGTTCTGTGTATAGAATATTTTGACCAAGTCCTTAGCTATCTGCATCAACTGAAGACAAGTGTGGGCATAACCCACAGGAAAAAAAGAGCAAAGATCCTTTCTTTGTTCATGGTTCCTCTCTGGTTACAAAAAGAAAAAAAGCTCCTGTGCCCACAAGAAACCTCTGCTTCCTTCATGGCATCACAACAAGGCTCAAGGAGGCATCTAGTGAAAACAAAGCACAGCCAATGTGAGATGGACAACAGAAGGTCCATTTCTCACACAGTGGAGAGCCACTGTGTGAATAATCCTCTCGAGGTACCACTCTAGAGACACTGTTCATTTAAAACATTCCTGCTTAGTTAGATGAGAGCTGCTGAAGAATATCAAGGGCAGAAGCCTGCAACCCTGGAGGCCCTGAGTAAGCAGAACAGGGAACCAGTTAAAATGCAACACGAGTGGACTCACCTTAGCTAGCAACTCATGCAGGTGCCACAAGACTCCTTTGGAATTCCGTGGGATAACCAACGTGCTGAATCACAACGTGTATGCTGCTGGATTGTTGCCAATTATGAGCTGGAAGAGAGAAAGTAAAACCAAATGAAAGAACTGGAAGGCATATTGTAAAGAAGTTGTAGTCTTCCTCTCACTTTTTCTTTCCAACCCACAGAGTGCAACATTTGTATAGAGTGTGTATTTCATTTTCATTACTGTCTTCAGCTACCTTAGAAGGTCATTTGTGCCATCGTTTTCAGCATTACCTCATTGCTTTTCTTGGTCTTTTTCCTAGTAAGCTCTTTTCAGACACAATTTTTGTTATTACATAGCCATCATTAGTTGTGTTTTGTAGTGGGGAGGAAAAAAAAAAAAGGAAAAGAAATATAGAAGAAAAAAAAACAAGGCTTCTCTATAGCTATCTGCTCTTCATCCATCCTCCTGAACAGAGGTATCAGGGTTTACTTAGGGATGGAATGATGACGTCCTGCCTGTCAGATGGCTCTGTTCAGATTCTTCTCAAGATAAGCACAAAAATTGCAGGGAACCATCTTCTCTGGCTGACTGCCCCTTGCAACGTCTAGGTTAACACAAGGAAAAGTGCTATCCTTCAGCTGCTGCGCTGCAGCTGTCAGCATCTCTTTTCTGGGGAATTAAAATGCAACAATATGTTGCTTTTTCTCGAAATATTTTCAGCCACTGTTAATTTAGTACTGTAAAGACACATGTAGGAGTGGCTGCCATCAGTCCAGGCATAACAATAAATAAAAGTTTCACTAATGATCAGGAACAAAAGTTACTGCTCCTTAAAAAAGAGATTTAGGTTATCAAAAGTCTAATTTCCCAAAGCGAGAGCATATCATGGTACAAAAAGATCATGCTGTGAGGACTTGCACGTATACTTGAGCACTTCTGTATTTAGAAACGTTTGTAATCCACTTTAAGCGGTGCCTGCACATCACTGCGCTGTCCCTGTCACAGTTTACCTCATCCCGCTTGGTCTTCCCGGTGATGCTCACAGGGTGAGGGACCAACAGCTGCATTTCTGGAGATGGCCACGCGGTGGCAGAGGAGAGCGGGAGAGAGCTGATGGGGATGCCGAGTGCGGTGGTAGCCGAGCCGGGGGATGCCGAGACAGGACTTGGCTCTTGCACAGAGCTGGGAGGCTGGCAGATGGATCACCATGAACCCTCATGCCCACAGCAGCCTGGTTCCAGCAGACCACTGCCCAGGCGTGCCAGGGCGAGAGGCAGGACTGTTGACCTTCTTTCCTTCTCTTCGACTACCCACAGCCAGCTGAGTATGAGCCGGCAGAGTGCCCAGGTGGCCAAGAAGGCCAACAGCACCCTGGCTTGGATCAGCACTAGCGTGGCAGCAGGACTCGGGCAGGGATTTTCCTCCTGGATTGGGCACTGGTGAGGCCACACCTCGAATCTTGGGTTCAGTTTCAAGCCCCTCACTTGAGATGCTGGAGGTCCTCGCGGTAGATCATTGTCAGCTGTCAGAGGAGTGGAAAAAGCTGTTTTGTTCAAGCGGGGAGGGCAGTGTGACGAGGGCCACGTCCCTTCAGGCGTCCTGGAGAATGTAGCAATGCTGTGGCAGCAGCAACAACATCCTGGTGCACACACAGGGCAGCACTGGAGAGGACCCTGTAAATATATAAGTGGAAGCTAAGTCCATCACGTGCAGCCCACACTGGGATGGTCATGCTTGCTGTACTCCAAGGAATTGTACACCTCATACTTGGATCATTTCTACTGCAGGAATCATTTCTTCCCGTGGGCATTCCCTGGCAGCAGGGAGAAGGGGAAGATCTGACAGCCTGAGTCAGGATACTTAATGGCTGTGGCCATTTTTCTTTTCTTTTCTTTTCTTTTTTTTTTTGTGAGATTTTTATATCTCCTCAAGCTGAAGGAAACAGGTCCAATTTTAGAGTTAAGTTTTGGGTTTGACATTGAACTTCCTCCCCATCTCCCTGACACTAAGCCCTAGAAGATTCCTAAAAATGCAAGCCAAACATAAAGGAAAAAAGCTAAAAAGCAGCATCGGACTCTGACCCCTCCACTGCCAAAGCCCTCCCTCCTGCTGCCTCCCCGAGTGGGAGAGAAGAAATCCAGGAGTTTCTTCTGAAGGCACAAATGTGTCATCTGCAGAGGACAGCACTAGACAAGTAATCATCCAGGCTTTAGAGTTGTTTATTCTGGTCTAAAGACTGATAAAAAGCACGACTACACAACTAGCTGGTTCAAATTACCCCTGATGATAACAGCAATGCCAAGAACTTCACACCTCTGCGGTTAGATCCTTCTCCTCGGGGACACCACTCACCTCCTGTGCTGTGTACAGCACCCTTACCTCCAGATGGCGATGAATCCCTGTTTTTCTGTACTTCCCTCCTCAATTTGACAGAAAAGCCGTGGTTTTCGTTTCCGGATAGCAAAAGCTTCTGTCTTAAAATTTAGATGCAAAGACTGCTTTTCCTTCCAGTGTTTATTTACGGTGACAGCCCCTCGGTGTCGATGTGTCTGTGTCTGTAGACCCATTTAAGAGCATATGCTGTGTGTGCATACATCAATACCCACATCGACTCGTCGCTGCAGTCACACAAGCTCCCTGCCTGTGTCCTTCTCCACCCTGCCTAGGCAGAACTCTTCTGCAAATGGATACAGGAGATATCTGGGTGGAAAGGGAAGAAGAGAGATGACAGCAGTTTAATTTCTAATTAATTAATCCATCTTGATTAGCTCCTGACATTGAGGCAGTTGGTTTAATCTCTGCTGAGGTCTGGTCCAAAGGTGAGGTGGTCTGTGCTGTGGGAGGGCTGGTTGGAGCAGGTACTGTGGAGCTTTGTGGCAGGGTCTGGGTGGGTACATGGGTTTCCATCCTTCCCCCTCACTATTCACCACACTGCTTTCCAGCCAGCTCCAGAGCAGAAAAGCAGGGAGACAGGCCGTGCACGACAAGATTCTGAAGAGTGAGTTCAGACGGACTTGACACACACACACACACAAAAGACATGCAGCAGTGGTTGCATTTAATCTACAAAGTGAGTAAAATAGGCCAAGCAGAAATACAAGAGTCACAGGTAGAGACTATATACAAGAAAAATTGGCTAGCAAGAGCTACTGTTAACAAGCATCCTTTTATACCTTTAAGAAAGAAGAACAAACTATCATGTCATTTATTAATTGGCTAAAGTTAGCTTAGTGTCCAGCTACTATTGGCCACACAGTCCATGGGAAGATGCTAAACTTTCTCTTCACAGCTGCATCTCAAATCTTCAGTTCATTGTTCTTGTTTTCCTTTATCACCTCCTCAGCATTCTCATGGGTACAGGGTAATCTTGTCAAGGTCGAAGTCTGACATTCCCATGGGATCTAGAGACCAACTATCCACCACAGTGTTGTACCAACAAATAAAAGGAGGCTTCTTCTCAGCTCCTGCTACTCATAAAATACAAAAGGGTGAGCTGGGAGCAGGTGTATCACTATTAGAGTCAAAGAAATATAACATTTAAATCAAGTTGGTCCTCTGCAGTGAACAGTTTGTCTTGGCTGTACTCACACCAAAGTGGATTAGGATTTTTTCCAATGCATTCAAGATTCTATGGCAATGTGAGATACATGGACTGCCATTTAGACTAGGAAAAACAAGTGACTGACAAAGCACTATTATTTTTAGGAGTTTACTTCTTTGTTTAAACAGCAGTGACACAGTTAACTGTGTGTATATTTGCCTCAGGAAGCCACCTGGACTCTGCCATATCTGCTGGCTGGCCCCATGGAGCTTTAGAGTTTGGCTTTCTGAATCTCAGATTTCTGCAGCCCCCTTGGAAATGTTCTGATTCCCTGCCCCTGGGGCACTTGCTAGTCAGTGAGCAGCCAATACAATCTGAGACACACTTGGTAGAATATGATGTATACTTGGATGAATTCATGAATTATACAGCTGACCCAATACCTTTAAATATTAAAAGTGGAATTTCAGCTTGCACAAGAAATGCAGATCAGTGGTTGAAAAAAAAAAAAATAATCCAAAGCAGCATCAGAGAAACAAGATGAAATGAGTTAATGTATAATTCAAATGGCATAGCTAGGAGCAACATATCTATTTTAATACTATGAATGTTTCTAAATCAAAGCCAGGTTCTGATGTTTGATTTCTTTTTTTTCTTTGAGCCTATTTCTTTGTTGTTGGAGATATGAATGGTAATTAAAAGCAACAGTGAATTATGAGGCTATTAGGAGCAGAGATTAAAAATTAAATAATGGAAGTACTGCAATTTATGTTACTGAGCTCCTAAGGCACATTTAAGGCAAACTCAGTAAGAAATTCATGGTGCTTCCATGTCAGCCATTTTATTCAATACAAACCTCATTTGGTGAACATCACTTTCCAGGTCGCAGTTAATACTCAGTTAAAAATTTAGTTTGTGGTTCAGGTCAATATATTAACTTTTGAGAGCCACATTGTTAGTGGCCTCAGGTGAAAAGGCTGTATTAGAGCTTGGCTAAAGGTTAGGACTCTATCTCCTGTTAAGTTTAATTTTGTAAACCTTCTTTCTGGACTGGAGAGAACCATAACCACTCTGCTGCTAAAATACAGCTGAGGTCCTTGTGCTTTCTCTCAGGCAGTGAAGAGACACCAGTGAAAAAACTGGAAAGAGCAGTGGAGATCTCTTTGCAGTTTGCTTTTTTAAGGCTGCTGTTTTAATTCCATCATGTATATGAGTTATGAAGAATGCTCCCCTTCTAAAATGCATTTAACAACAAGTTCTAACAGAAGAGACTAACTAGACACCTAACTGCTTCTGCATAACTGCTTTGAAACTCAGCCATGTTTCAGCTTTACATAAACCACTGGGGAAAGGGCCCTAAACCTACTGAGAATTTCTTCAGGCTCTAAAAGAGAACTTCAGAGATGAAGCTCCCACTGTGTTTCAGTCTTTTAATTGATGTAATTACTCTAATAAACACTATCTTTATCCCACTGTCTGTTATTTATTTAATAAAAAAAATAGGGTGTAGCACAACATTTTTCTCAGGCCTTGACACCATCCATCAGTAAAGATGACTTCAATTACTCAGCAGCATGGAGACAGGCAATTCCTAAACATCATCCCACCTCAATAGGTAGCCAGGCAATTTTCTGTACACTGGTACAAATGACACAGATATTTCCTTCTTTGAAATACCACTAGGCAGAAAAAAAAAAAAAGAAAGAATATAGTTGTTGTAGGGTTTCTTTCTGGGAATCTACAAGATCAACATAAAAAACAAATGCTTGTTCTCTTCTGGCTAACATTCAGAGCTAAAGGGACAGGTTCCTAAACTGCTGGAGAGCATTCAGCAGCAGAATGATTTAGTTGATGGAGGCACCATTTCTCACCTTGAATGAATTACAAAAAAAAACCTGCTAAAAACAGACCCTTGCAGTGTCACTGCTCCCCACTGGGGCAGACAGGCTGCAGCTGGACTGAAGGTATGAAGGGATCAACATTCAGCTTGCATCAAAATAAAGCAAAGAAACCCCAAACCCACAGGAGCAGAAACCTCTGCTCTGTTACCTAAAACATTCTCCCCTATCTACAAGAAAAGTAACAAGTCCAAAGGCCTGGCTAATCAGGCATGGGTTGCAAATTATCACTGGCACAAATCCTTTTGTTCTCTTTTCCTTTTTTCTAATTTAAAACCAAAATTAGGTCAGTCTGCAGCCAGATAACAAGACCTAGATAAGGAGGTGGCTTCATAGAGAAAAGGTTGTTTACCAAAGCTGATGTTACTGGTAGTGGAACTGATTATACCTTATCAGGCATTATTACTGTACCTCTTTTTTTTTTTCATGAGGGGATATTTTATCTCAGATTGCCATGCAGCTAATGTTTTGAGGTTTTCACAGAAACATCTGCTTGAAAGGAGAAGCTAACAGATCAAACTGTTCCTTACTGCAGAAGGGAAAGCACCAAGGTCCAACAACAAAACCGAGGTTAGGTATTGACCCAGGCAAAAAACCTGGTGAAAATCAGTGTCAGAGCAAAATGAAGATGACAATTATGGCTTACACCACGTACCTGCCAGCTCACGTGTCAGTCAGCTTTCGTCCCCAGGCACCCTGAGAGGAGGAAATAAGACTTGATGACACATAGGAGGGGCTGGAGTTGACAATACAAAGCTGTTTGCTGTAAAGCACTGCAGCTCTTCCTCTAACAAAGCTTTCAGTGGGCTGTGCCTGCTGTTTAGGACCATCTTCCTCTTCCTGGAAGGTGAGCATGCTGCTCACCTCTTTATCGTGCTGCTGCTCATCTGGTTATCCTGCTGCCCACCCAGCTCTTGTCTCACCCACAGGCAGTTTGAAACACTCATGACATCTTTGGTTGTTGATTTCAAAGGTCCCAGTGTTGCCAGGACTAAGCGAACGTTTATACACTAAACAACAAAGTGAATGTTTCTACAATAAACACAAAAGTAATGTTTATGCAATAATAAAGTGAAGTGCCAAAACACAGATGTGCAGTCACAAACACAACAGCCTGAACTGCTTCCTCCTGTCTCCTAGCTCTGAGAGATGAGCCTGAGCCTCTTACTAGCAGCTCTGTAGGAAGTTCATCTTGCATAGATTCAAGGTAGTGCAGCAACATATAACATTTTATTTTATTTCCCTTAATTAAGCCAGAGTCCTGGAGGTTCACACTCTTGAGTTGCTGGATTAAAGTCCTGCAGCTATTAGGATTTGCCTAGATCATTCCTTCATCATTAGCTTATTGACCTCGCTCTGATTCAGCTTGCTGGGTGCATTCCTATTGACAGACTGGAGTTGTAGCTGATAACCTGAAACCAGGGAACTTAAAGTAGAAGCAGCAGGGAGGCAACACACAGGCAGAGGCGTTTCTCTTTCATGATGCACACAGTGCTTGGGGGTTTAGCCCAGAGAATCAGGACTGCAGGAGATGAAATGATGGAGCCTTCTTCACACCGCCTACAAGAGTTGAATCTGCCAGAAGGTGACCAAACCAAAGCTAGAAAGGAAAGAGCAATATTCTCATAACTTTAGTTGTCTGAAAAGACTGTGATAGGAATTAGAAATGCTCAGAACAAATATATCTTTGAAGGTACAGAGCCTGTGCCAACCCTGAGGATACATGTTATTGCTTTCATTGTTATTTCTAATAGTGTTACTGGAGAAGTAAATAAGCTAAGATCATACTAATGAGAAATTATAGCAGAGACTGTGGGTTCAGAAGGTACTGCTGTCACCTAGGATCTATGCTGCATACTTACAAAGCACCAAAACTTTTTCTAAAAGCATTGATTTAATTATTGTTTCATCTTGCTCACAACACCATACCTTTTTTGGTTTTAAGAATATTTTGTTTCCTTTTGTTAAGTCTCCTCCTTTTCCTGTCCTTAGGTTGGATTTATTGACAGCCTTTGCACTGATCTAATTTGACTAAGCTCTTCTGTGTCCATCCATACTCTCCATTATCTTGCATGACCTGCCCTTCCAGGCAGAGCATCTCTGCACATCTAGCACAGCCCCACTGCTGCACTGTCTTTTCCCACTTCTGATACAGTTTTCTTGCCATTTGGAATATCAGTCCTCCTGCTGAGCAGATCCTAGTGGATCTGGTGACAGGCTGCTCCTCACCAGGCAGATGGGACCTTCAGAAGTAAAGCTTGGTCACATTCCCACGTTCTTTCCAACAGTGTCTGAGCAGAACAAAAGCACAGCAGTGAAGGATCACATATTTGCTCAGAAATACTCCTGACAGAGTGAGAACAAGGGAAGTTCATTAAGTCTCACTGATAAACGGAAGTGCTGTTTATCCTACTTTGGGAACTTTGATCTCCTGCAGAAGTGACCTGTGAGCGACTTTCTGTAGCAACAAATTGCCTTTTCTGCTCCTAGAGACACTGAGATGACCAGAGAGCTGCTGCTGGAAAGGTGGAAATCCTTTCAAAGTGCTGACCACACTGGGCCAATCTCTGTAAATCACCTACACATCGAGTCTGGCACAAGGTGTTGCTGATCTGGGCACCAGCCTGCATCCACAGCTTGGGAACAGGCATAGCATTTAGTCCTCAGATGATCAAAGACAAACAAAATCAAAATATTTTTTAAGTACTTAAAATATTTTCTTGGTAGTTGTTTCTTTTTAGAAAAAGAAAGAGCAAACTTTTAAAGTCAGCATTACTGTCAGGAAAACTGCTGCCCTGTGGCAGGAAGTACTGCTTCTCTCCCTAATAAGTACTCTAGAAAGCCCTGTGCTATGGTCATGACATTTGCCCTTCCCCTTTAGTTAGCTGCCCACTGGCTGGAACATCATGAGATCTATGCATCTTACAAAATGGCTGTTGCTATGGAGACCATGTATTTAATTGGAGAAGAAAGAGCTGCATGAGCTTCCAATAAGCCCACAAAAGGTGCTTTGACAGCCTTAACTCCAGGAATGCTTTCCTCTTATTTGCTGCCCTTATCCTTCCTATTTTAGTTTTGTTGTATATTCACAACCAAGGTCCCCACCTATTTTTCTCTCCAGTTCTGCCTGTCTTCAAACAGGAAAGATTTTTAGGAAATCCAAGAATGAAGACTTTCACTTGAGCAACTGCAGAACAACATGGAGAGGCCTGCTCTGGATTACAAACTCCAACACTGAGCGTGGCAAGTTACTCCAGCCCTGATTTAGCCTCTGGGTAGATGGCTAATAGGGTAAAGTCAGGGCTCAGCCATATGGTGAAGCCTGATGGCCATATGTTCTACCATATGCTTTAATATTGCTTGTGAATCTCCTTAATAAATTATTGCAATATTAACAGGATATCTTGCTCAACACAGATTTAATCAGTGGCTTAGATGATTTGCCTAACTGCTGTTTTCAATTTCTGGATTTTTTTTTTTCCAAACCACCAGTAATTCAAGGAATAAAATAGCAGAATATATCCAAACCATATAGAATGTGAGATGCCTGAATCTCAGTGTGCTTACAAATACTCAACAAGCTCCAAAAAGAATTCACAGGTTTCACAGGAGCAGAATATTCATGTGGTGATGCCTGGGATACTTCTAAGGTTTGTTCAGTTCCTCCACGAGCTTTGCATTTGAATTATCCGAGTGCTTAATGTTTAATATAGAGAAAAGATATTTCTATGAAGTATAACTAGTGTGTACTGTGTCAGAAGATGAATCAAAGCTTTCAGGTGTGATTTTATGTCCTGACAGAGAACTTTCTTGATTGAGTAAATGATAATTCTGGAATCGATGCCTCAAGAAGGTTGATTGGGCTACAGCAAGTACTGACATGAGTACAGAGCCCTAGAAGCAATTGCAAGGATGTAGAAGAGACATTGAAAGCCTTTCTGTAGCTTTACTGATAAAGGAATCTGCAACTAAGTGACTTTGATGGTTGTTCTGGTCCTGTGTCAACAGTAATAAAGTTCTAAATCCTCAAAAAATGGTCACCAATGTAATGCAATGGCTGCACCCTCAGAGGGACTGTGATTAAAGAGTCATTGCCTTCTCCACTAAGATCAGGTCTCCATGTGAGACACAGGGCTCTCAGAGAGCTTGGGAACAGAAGAAAAGGTCACATCATGGGAAATTCCCCAGGGAAAACCAGGCTGAGGTACTTACTGCAGGCCAAGACATCCCAGGCTCTGAATGTTCCTCTGGAGTGGAGCAGTGCACTTCTGGTAGTAAGGGTTGGAGAGCTGCACTCATCCCACGTGGATGCAAGGGCACCATGGCAGGAACACTACCTCTGAATCTGCTGCATTCTCCCATGAAATGCTGGGGAGAGTAAGTCTTGTTTGTTAAGAAATCAACAGTTTGAACGAGTGGGAACCATGCTTCCTACTGCACCCTGGTGGGAGCTGCTGATCTGCATAGACAAGCACTAGGACAAAGGATAATTAACATAAAGAGACTGTAGATTGAATAAAAAGAATACCTCAGCTATCCTGCATGGACTTCATGAGCAGTTTCATTTGTCTTTCATGAAGGGTCCCTGGTGTTCAGCTGGGTTTATCTGTGTCTAAGAGAGCTTGAACTGCGCTGGGTACCCACTGGAGATTCCTACCTCTGCTCTCCACTGATTTCCCAGGGCAGACACACTCCAAAGGAAGCTATGGAGAAAGGAAAACTTAAAAATAAGTCAAACTCCTCAGCTGGATTTCAGGCAGACCTACAGGGCAGGAACAGATATTTTTTTTTTCAGATTAAATCCAAGACATTAAATGCTCCAATTCTATTCTACTATTATGATGTCTCCACAAACAAACCATTTTTAGCTAGAGGTATCCTTTTTGATTTGATAACTTGTCCATTCTAGGCACTCTGAGAGACACAAATTAGTAATATTTTGGATCATTTACCCTCTGAAAGTAATCTGTGTAAGAGGAGTATAAACAGAGACCAAACATTTGAGAGCAGCTCAAACCCCCTTCCGTGGCCAGTGGGTCTCTGCTTTGCCCTTTCCCCTGGGCTCTCTGCAGTTGGCACTGAGAGGGAGGTGTTGGGATGGCAATTCCTCTGCCCAAAAGATGGGTTTGATTTGCATTGTAAAGTTTGCATAGCAAAAAGAGTCCCAACTACCAACAAAAAAAATAAAGCAACTAGAGACAGTGCAGGAGACAGTGGAGGACTAAAGACATTTTCAACCACTGTCTGTCTTTGGCTGGCCATGGAAACAGCTGAAGGTGCTGATCCAGCCTTCCCTCTAGCAGCCAAGCCAAATAAAATATGTCACTGCAGCATTCAAGTTAACTGCTTTGGAGTCTGGAAACATCTCAAGTTAGGAGGTTCTGAAACATCACTCAGCCTAGCAGTAAAGAGAAATCCTCACTACCAAGCAAGACTGCTGCCATTTAATATCTCCAAAGGTACCTCCAGTGCTTGCAGAGCTGCTCACAGTGCAGCCACTGTGTGGTTTTGATTAACTTTTTATGAAAAACATTTGGTTGAGGCTGATATTTTTTTCCTCAGGAACGTGGACCTACAGCAGCACACTGAATCTTCATATCTTCAAAATGATGGAAAAGAACAAACTGACAAAAATAAGCCCCATCCATCTCTGTTCCCTACAATTCTGCAAGCTACCAAAACATCAGCAGTTGTTGGCTTTTGCTTAGATCAATATTGAATCTTAATGAGTAAAGTCTAAGTGAGATAAAATGGAGCTAAATATTTACCTTGGGGCAATAAATTCCACTCACAGTTTGGCAGCCATACCTGTAACAAAGAATACTTTTGAAGTAAAAACAAAAGCACTGCACTCTTCAGATGCAGTAAGATTTGACTGGAGCTGCAAGAGCTTCAGGAGGAGAGGAGAACTTTTAAATTCAAAGACTGGATAAGCATATAAGGATGCACTGTGAAACCAAGCCAATTTCAGCCCTGTGCCAGGTGTTCAGAGAATAGTGTGTTAGCATCCACATGCCAAGCCAACAGATATGAAAGAGAAAACCAGTGATGCCACCAAGCCCCTTTCTTCCCTCCATCCATATCCCATTCCTGTTGAGACATGGAGTAGCAAGGTGCTCATCCTTCATCTGAGCTCTCCACAGCTGAGATTAGCTTCCTGAAATTTACTGTGACAATAATCAGTACAGCCTTTGGCTGCAAGTTTTAACAAGGAGAGGTTGTTTATACTTGTCAAGTTCCTATCTAAAACATAGTCACTGTTCTCAGTGTGCCCCTGTGCCTCTTGAACAGCCAAGTGAAATAATAACTGCCAGAGAAAGAATCCTTTAGATGTAACAAAACGTGAAATATGTGCTTCTAGAAGGTCAAGGAAGATGCTTCCACCCTCCACTCCCATCTAAATTTCAAGGTTGCTTTACATCCTTCACTGCAGTTTGCTTTGCACAGGTCTGGCTATTACTTCACAGGCTGGACCAGTCAAAATAGCTCAGCTGTAACACATGGTGTTAACCTGATCCTTTCTGCTCTTCACACACCGCTTAAAAGCCTCCATAAATGTGCTCCACAACTGCCACAGAAGAAAACTTTTTTAAAGAGTTTTCAGGTTCTTAACAGTGTTTATCTAGCCACTCTTCAGCTTGTTGGCCTGTGTTGTTATTTTTATGGGCTGATGTGGATGTGCAGCTATTTTTGCCCAAGGATGCTGAGTGGATAGCTCGCATGTTTAAAGCCATCAGCTAGGTACGATTCTGTCCCTTGTTTTCCTGAGGCAAAGCAGAGAGAGGCATACAGGATACAAATATGCTTGGGGCAGAGGAGAAGGACTATTTTTACTTGCAGCTTGCCATATTTTTAACACATTTTAAACATGGAAACACTGATCCACTTTTGATTTAACAAGCAAGATGGTTTGGAAATAAGTTAAAACGGTCACTGTTGTCCCTTGCTTTCTTCTTACATCTCTCTTTTGTTTGAGAGGAAGTGGCAGTCCTGGTAGAACTGAGGGGCTTGGTGTTCTTCCCTTCAGAATGTTAAACAAAACATTTGGAGTATGTCCCTTCCTCACTGGAAACTGAGAGTTTAAAAATAAAAGCAACCCAATAGAAGCAGAGGCTGATCAGTCTGTCTTTAATTCTCTAAAATAAAACTTATTTTCTACACTTTTCTACATGACATGGAAGGTTCTGAATATTTTTGGATGGTATTATTTCTTGCAAAACAGTATCATTTTACAACTTATTTTAAATTAGAGGGGGGGTTGGGTTGCCTCCACCCCCCCCCCAGTAATGCAGACATGGCAGATTAAGCGAGGAAACTTCTCACATAACAAGGTTTATTCAGCACACATCATTTCTTCCTGCTGTCAGCTGGAATTAAATTGACTGCCACAGGAAAGCATTGAGAGGAAAATGTGCTCTATATGGACTTCTAAATTTGGAAAATCTGCATCCCTCCTTCAGTACAGATGCTCTGAGTCTGAGCAATTCCAAGAGGAAGGTATCATGACAACTCTCTGCTCTCCTGACACAGCCTGTTCTCTCTGCTCACAAGGGAGACCGTGACCCACTCCTTGCTGCCCTCTTGTTTGTCTCTCATTCCATCTACTCTGGGCTCTCAAGGATGTCTTAGTCATTCAATAAATGTGGATCAGTGGCTGTATGTGAAATGGCAGCAGTAGTGGATTAGAAACATCACTTAATGTACTTACATTACATCATGCTTTGGACGGAATCATCAGTGCAGGCTCCTTCACTACTAGATACTGGGGATGAGGGGAACATCCACTCTGTACTTTTGATTCAAGATACAGTGTGGCTGGTCATCTTCAGCCTGCCTCAAGCTGCATTCTCATCCTTTCCCCTTCTGCTCTGCAGGGCAATAGGTATCCACTGCAATCTAAACCTTAAATATGGAATAACTCAGAGGTGCTGCACAGGGAGCAGTTACTGCTGCTGCAGGCTCTGCCCAAGGCACCGACACCATCAACACCTGGAAAGCACCAATGAGGAAAAAAAAGAAACTCAGAACAAACCCCAAACCAGCACATGAACATACACAAGATTAACACACTGTGATCAGGCTTCTATAAATACAGAGTTTGAGATAGTTTCTGCAATTTTCTGAGTGTGACACCATCCCTTGCAACTAGCAGCATCTTATAAAGCCATATTCCTATTTAAATAGGCTGCAGGTAAATAAACACAAGAGCTTCTTCATTTGGGTCATGATGCTTTTATGAACCTGTGCCTACGAGTACAATACCTTGACAGTTTAAAAATGGGACATAGAGCTTTTTACCTTTTGAGGTCTAATTTGTATAACCAAGGGCAATTAATTGCAGGCAACCTTTGAAAATGGCTGCTGCTCTCAACATTGGTGACAAAGCCATATAGCAGACACAGACTGGATTCCTCATTTCACTCCTCTCTCAGATGCATCAGAAAACAATTTGTCTCACCAGGCCTAATTCTGCTGTTTTGGATAAAGAATTTGTATTTATCTCACCAGAAATGCTATGTGCTAGAGACTGTAAAAAATAGCCTTGTTTATTATCTATTTTTCCTCTCCCTCATCCCCAGGAAGATGAATCCTAAATGTTTTGTTAGCACTAACTCGTTGAGGAATTGCTACATCAATTTGTAATCTATAAATCTGGAACAGACTTGATGCAGCTGATTTGGAAGACCAATTTTATAGCACTGGAGTCAAAGGGAACTTTGTTACTCAAAGCAACAAGTGCAAAAGCAAGGTAGAAATCTCCTCTGAGGGACACCAGCCTGTGGGGATCACTTTAGATGGGAGGCCAGAGACACTTTTCTCCCCCTAAAGATGTTTGAACGAGTAGCATTTACTGAGGATGTTTGACTGGGTTGTAGCCAGGAGCACACAGAAAAATTCACCTGCATCTTCTAAAATGATTCACTGATTTCTGTGGCATTTTGAGGGATTTAGCAAGTCTCTCTCACCTTTGCAATTTAGCTCCTCAGGTATTTGGGGGCATGCTGGTTATTCCTCAAAAGCTGCACAGTGCTGACCACAGCAGTGGCCTGGCACATGGGTGGCACAACACGGTTGGCTTTTTTGTTTGTTTTTGGTTTTTTACTCCACTGAATTCTTGGTGAAAGGAAAGTATCTAATTTAGACCTGTCACTACAAGTAAATATTTACCACCCTTGATGGAGCACAGATCGAATCTGTTTGGAAATCTGTCGTGGGAGACTACAGTCTAGAGAAGGTGATGGGATGGATGCATCAGCGCAGAGCCAAGGAGTCCTGCAACACAGGCAACAGCATTTGGAAATGACAAAGCACCTTCTAAATGCCCTGCTATGAACAAACTGTCCCTTTTTGACTAGGAAAATAGAAGGCAACATGCAATTGGTACTTAGCGTTACTGCTAATTATGTCACATTTTTATTTGATCAAAACATTTATTATTACCAGAATCTGTCATGTGAATTTCTGTAATGTGCCTTAGTAAACTAAACAGAATCAAGATGTAGAGATAAAAAACACATCTCATTTTCTGCAGAGTGCAGCAGAGAATTGAAGAAAGATTGGTTATAGCAAAGACTAAGCTCAATTCAAACAGACAAGGATATTTCAAACTCCTCTAGCCCGATTTATATATATAACAACAACAACTTGGAGAAGAAAAAATAAAGAACAATGAAAATTTTGATAGGGATATTAAGTTACATGCCTCAGGCTTAAAGATTAAAGACAAATGACCCAGCAATGAAAAATTGCCTTTTAGCTGCAGAAAACAAATTTTCTTCTGAAAGTCACTATGAATTTCTTTTTCCTGGGAGTGACCATGCAGGTCTGAAGAACCTCTGCTTTTATCAATTACAGCCATGAGCTCCTGTGATGTTCCTTACCAACTGCCAGATGGTGGAGATTTATGAGACAGAAAGACAGAAAGGCAGGCAAAGACAGACAAAGAAAAAGATGATGCCAATTTCCTAAGCTTGAAATGATTTTGAAATGATTTTTGCCTGTACCATGAATAAAGGCAGGTAATAATTCAATAACTCAATTTGCTGCATCATCCTCTTTTCTGTAATACTATAATGAGAAAGTGTTTCTAGAAGTGAAAGGAGAGTTTTAGAAGATTTAAAGATTTTTAGTAGATGAATAAGATTGCACAGAATGATCAGCCAGTGCCATGATTATTCCAGAAATACCATTAAAAAGCAGCACTGAACACTGACTGTGCCCAAGGAGACTCAGTTATGTGATTTTGGAACTGCTGAGTCAAAAAAAAAATACCATTATCCTCAGCAATTACTAGAGGCAATAATTAAATCCCCTTAATAAAATTCTTAATGCTCTAAAACACTCTGTCAATGGAGTTATCTTGTGTCAAAGAGATTAAAGTCACATTTTTCACTGTTGTTTACTACAGTGAACTAAAGTTAAGAATCGGGAAAATATCCTCATGGAAGAAGCTAATTTCAAGGAAATTAAAGAATTAGCTGAAATTATTAAACATATTGTGGTCTAAAAGAAGCTTGGAAACTCAGAAATCTCTCATATTCCAAATCACTGCCACCCTCAGGAAGCCATGAAGCACTTCATTAATAATGAGTAAGTGTTTTGGAGATCATCACACTTCTAACAAACAACTATTTTTATGCAGGAAATATTCATATCAGGAGGAACTCGGGCGAGACAGTACTGACTTCAGAGAACACTAATTATATTCCAAGCATCTCCTACACTGAATGAACTGCTAAGTATAAAGAAAACATTCTCCACTCACCTAAACAAAAGAACTACTCTGCTGTGGAACAACTTTTCCAGAGCTGATTTACAATTTACAGGTAGCAGATGAGCAGAGAGATAGCTACAGACACAACAAAGTAATTGTTCAAAATTGTGAGTGAATTAGCAGAAAAGTCCTTACATGAAAAGCAGCAGAGACACAAGCTCTGAAGATGTTCTTCCTTACTAGTGGTGGTTTGCTGTCTTTGCAAATAATGGCCATCATAACTGAGCAAATTCTCAGATTTTTCAGTCCCAGTTGAAATGGAGAAAAAAAAGAGTGGAACTAAAGATAAACCCTGCAGAAGTAAGTGGGTAGGGGTGGGCAGCCTCTGATAACTGGAACACTTTTGCTGCTGGTTTAGTTTTCTTTTAACAACTATATGTAAGAAAGAAATAAACTGCTGTGACATTTAAATGCAAGAAAAATTTCCCAGGTCTGAAGTTCTATTGCCTCAGTAAGCAAGATTAGACCAAGTTAACTGAATGTGCAATTTGCCACAGCTACTGTGAGGAATGACAGTGTTTTGAAATTACCTGATCCTTCCTGATGTTGAAACTTTGCTTCTCACTGAGTAAGAAATTAATCCTTCCTCCTCCTTTTCACTTACCTACTTCTGTTCACCTAATGTGAAAATAAAGAAAATCCCAACAAAGCAAGGAAAAATCCTAACAAGAGGATATTCTTTAGCCTTTCTGCTGAAAGTATTCTAAAATGTCAGTATGAGCCCATTAAAAATGTACGAAGCAAAAAAGGTTTCAGTAGCTTTCTTCATGGCTTGAAAATTGAAGTAATTGAGAAAAGATTTATTTCCTGTGGAAACTGAAAAGGTTTCAAACCATTTAGAACAGAAAAATGCTCAGAGCAGAGGTTTAATCTCAGCAGTTCACATAACCATGGTAAAAAGACACAATACTCTGTAAAACAATATTGTGCAGGAAGATTCTTCTTTTGGATACCACTAACATCAACTATCTTCCTTCTTGTCATGTCAGCTGTCTTTCCAAGGTATGAGGTAAAGTGTCACCAAATTTTTCCTGTGAGGACATGATTCTATGATGACATGAGGTTCAGCATTTATCTTTAAGTCTCCTGGAACCAACAGCCTACTGGGGAAAACTTGATTGCAGTGAGAGGAGAGCCAAAGGCTGCTGCACATGTTCATAGACACTTCACACCCAGAAGCTATGTCACAAGTGACACTGGGATAATTGCAGCTATTTGACAGCATCTCCTGAAGAAACAAACTGGTCTTGCTCACAGCTGTGCATCAGACACATGGGAAACCTCAAATCCACCTGGGAACCCCCAAAACCACAACAAGGAAGGGAAATAAGCTCAGGAAAGAGGCAGGAGGAAGGGAAATAAGCTCAGGAGAGAGGCAGGGCCTCACAGCAAATGATGATGCAGATAAGATGCATTTCTTTTCCCTTTGTACTTCACAGTTCAGACAGAATCAAGAGCTGGTGCTGAGCAGGGCTCTTGTCAAAGCATCCTCCCTAGCTCTATTTCCATCTCCTGTATCTATTTCCAGCGTGCACTAAAAAAGACTTGAGTTCATTTGCAGTATCAGCTCTGATCTCTAACTACTGTTATTTTCATATCTAAAAATAATTCCAGTTTATTTATGGCACTGTTTTGACTACCAAACTGCTGATGCCAACCAACATCACAGAAAGAGAATCAATGACCAGGCTTAGATTATTTTCAACCACAGACAAGAAAGTTTGACAAGATGTGATAAATGAGGACCACTCTGCAAAGAAGGCTCTGGAATGTGCTGGCATTTCAATTATATTAAGAAATAATAAACAGCCTCCAGCAATAATACATTTCCAGATGACAGTCATATTATAGCAAGAGTGTGTCTGCCAATGATGAGTTATTTTCACACCACCTTGCTTTGGATAAAGCATCCAGACCTTGCACTTTCACAGCTAAAATGGAATGGATGTAGAACTCTGCGTGGCCATCCCACACTAGAAGAAGACTAGGTTTGCCCTAGGTCTTCATCCTTTGTGTAGCCATTAAAAACTGCAAGAATCCAAATTGGTTTTAGGATGCAAAATTGTCTCAAGAATTCAGTGGCTAGATTAGGAAGCTGCTTCTGGAAATAAGTAGTAGTATCATTCTCTGTGGAAAGTACTTTTCATTCTCCTTTTTAAATCTTTATCATTTTCATTTTTAATAGCTCAGTTTTAATGCAGAACTTTTGTCTTTCTATGTCATTACTGGAACCATAGAGCATTTTTCCAATTAAATGAGTGAGTTGTGGCTGATTCATCCCTGACTCATTTTGTTAAAGTTCTTAAATATAACCAGAAAATCAGGCCACACTTCAAGTAATTTATTATCTTTTCTCAGGTAAGTAGAAATCCCTTTACTACTGGCATTGCACAGTTCAGACTGAAAATAAAACACAGTAATATTCAGCAGCTCAGTTAAGTTTCTAGTTGGAAAGTTTTTGGTTTTCAGTCAGAAATGCTGAAGGTGTGATTTGAATCAGAGTGAGAATTATCTCCAGAGAAGGGAGTAAACCAAAACCTCCATCGTGCAAGTATACTGGCAGCTGTAGAACTGCTGTTCAGTTCCTCCGTGTCAGGCTCTGACTGGGAAAGCAAGGAAGCTCCTTCATAGCTGATATATGCAATTTTATATTTAAGACAATGCCATAAAGTCTTCAGGCAAAGGTTAGTGTCAGTTCTGCAAAGCAGGGTTTGTCTCTAGCATCAGATTTTTTTCAATATTCATGGAAAATTTTTCTATCAAAGCAACCCCAAATCTCTCCAGCAAAAAAAAAAGAAATTCTCCCATGAGATGTTCTCTGAGGAAGCCACAACAGGATACCAAATGCTGTTCAACTGATGAGATTTCTTTTTTTTCCTTGCTACTAACAATTCCCCTTTTCTTTCTATCTACACATCAACCCCTGTCCCCTGCTACCACAGTAACCTTGGCTACATGTACATCAGTTAGCTAAAGAAGAGTAAAAGTGTGCTGAGGGTCAGGTTGACATAACAGCTCACCAACTTGACATACAGGAAAAGCTCACATCAGTGAGAAATCCTTCAATAACACTCAACAAGCTTAGTGGCTAAGCAGGCATGAAAGGCTACAGCAATGCTTAGCTACAACTTAAAATGGATTTGCCAACTTCAACCCAATGCTCTCAAACAACGTCGAGCAACAGAAAGGGGATCCACAGATTCGTTATTCGTCAAGTCTCTTTATAAACCTGAATCTTTTATGACTAAAATCTGCTGTTAAGGCATTTTTCAATTCACTAATTCTCAAGGAGTGGAGCAATTTACATGAAAATAATTATTTTTTAATGTGCTTCTCACAAAATGCTTATCAAGGTCAAGCACTATAATTTGAAGAGTGAAGTATGTTGTTTCATTAGAACACATTTGATTTGATCCTGTTCAGAAACATTTTTCCTCATGGTTGAAGCAGTTTTACTTTTTATCCCTAGCCCTACTTGAGGCTGTACCTGCAGCAGGAGACACATGTCAACAAGGACCTGAGTCCAGGTAACAGCAATCCCACACTCTGCTCCTCAGAGAATCACCACCAGCACTTTTTGCTGGTAGAGTCTGACCCAGCTGTAACTCTTGTTTTAGAAAACAAGTAATCAGCCTGCCCAGAGAAGGCTTCTGCTATGCAGCATCACCAGCCTGGTAAACTCTGGGGCATCTGGGAGTGTTAGGATCTGGTTGGGATGGTCCCCACCTGCTGTTCTGAGGCTGTGGCAGGGTTTGGCTGCCTCTCCCCAGGCTGCTGCCACATGTCACATCCCAGAGCTGCAGCCAGCCCCCTCCCCACCCACCATACAGCCTTCCTGCTTTCAATCAGAAAAACATTGCAGCTAATGCTCTCCTATACTGAATGCTTTACAGGAAGAAGCAGGTAAATTTTTTCCATTTTTAATGCATACAGTTAATTACCTACCACACTAACAGCTCTGCAAATGCTCAGGAGAGACCTTGTCAGAGTAATGAATGCTTGTCCTGCAGCTTGCTCAGCAACTGATCAATCCTTGCTCTCCTTTCTGTCTTGGCATCCTCCTTAGTGGGCTTTCTTCAATAAAAACAATCTGATTTTTTTTTCTAAATAGTCACTAAACACTGCACACACAAATGTTCTTTAACATCTCCCTTCAACCCCCTGCTGCTTGGGAAGCTCTCCTGTGCCTGTGGCAGAACACCACGTGAGATGCATTCATCATCAGGGAAAATAATGCCAAGTAACCAGGTCATAGCTTCATTTTTATTTGTGGCAGACTGAGAAACAACAACTGAATTCTACCAGTCCTGTTAAAATACAGTTTTCCTCAGAGTTCCCTCTTCTGGTGTATGACAGCACATTGATTCAAAATACAGAGATTACCATTAAACAGGTAAAGCTGATGCTGCAGGTCACCCATTAATGTCTCAATTCAGATCTCTTGTACAGCATAAAGAAGCAGTCATCAAAACAGAACTGACTCTGAAAGTCCTAGAACGTTCACATCCTGATAAACTTGGAAGCAGTGCTCATTATCCAAGCAAAATTCAGAAGAAGGATAATTGTGTTAAAATAAGAAGTCAACTGTCAGACACGACTGAAGGAAGGAAGAAGTCATCCTGAACACTGTGTGCTCATGGTGGCTGATGCACTATTTCTTTTAGAAACAGTTTTCATCTCAACTTAGCAATGCATTTTTCCCCTCTCAGTGGGTAGATGGAAAGCAGATAGTGACTGCACCTCTCCAAGCAGCGTGAAAGAAGCATGGATAATTCTCAACTGTGAAGGGGAAGTTTCTTAGATGGCTGATAGGTGAAGACATGAAGGGAATAGAGCTGAAGACAGAACACATTCTTGTTAAAACCCTCTGCCATGAGACACGAGTGCATCCTGACATGCAATAGAGCAGCACCCCAGAGGGTCCCACGGGCCAGTGCTGGAGCAGGCTGGTGCCTCCAGGACCATGTGCAGGGACGGACTGAGATTCGGCCTGGGAATCCACCTCCCAGGGAAAAGAAAAGAACACCAGGCAGCACTCAGGGAGGTCACAGCCTCTGGTCCAGGGTAAAATGCCCTTCCTCAGGCTTTGTGCTCTGGCAACATCAGGGTTCCTGTCTCTGGTGAGGGTTCAACACTGTCAGCTTAAAACAGCTTCAGCAACAGTGAGCAGCAGGACAAAAGCAAAGCTCATCAGCTAACTGAACTAAGCAGTTAAGACATGTGCCTCACCAGGCACACCTTAGGGCACACCAGCATCCTCCTGAGCTTTCTGTCCACATCCACCAAGAACCACAACCTGCTTCTGCATGGCCTCCATGGCCACCTACAACTGCATGCTTTCCTAAGACCCCGGGGCACATATTTAGTAGTGTTCTCTGCTGGCTAACTTGCAAACTATTTTACTCTGAAGGCTAGTGTTCTCTCCCCTCTTCAGCAAGTCTCAGTGCAATGTTCTTTTCCCTTTGTCTCCTTGCACACAGTTGTGATTTACAGCAACTTCAGGATTATTTGCCTGTCTTTGATGCACAGGCTACCTTGCTGGAAAGAAAACTTCTCATTTTCTGCTCTTCAGTATTTTGTGCTGGTGATTGCACAGGATCTATCAACTAGTCATCTGTTACCTAGCATTGTTATATAAGCAAAATAGGTTTTTCCACTCTTTGCATTGATTTTTCTGCTAGCTCACTTGGCTGTGCAAAGTGAAGGTTTAGCAGCATGTGCCTGAAATGATATATTAGAAAGCATAGCCACAGTTCCTTATTTCTGTAGATATGACAACACAACTCTATGCCTTCTCTGAGTTCAGAAATGGAACTCACAGGAGAACAACAACAGTCTTTGTTTCAGAGACTGTCAACAGAGAAAGGCTCCAACTGTCAAAACTGAAATAAACAGAGGAAAATGAATCATAAAAAGCACTTTAGATCTCTGATTGCCTTTGGCCCAGGAGGACCTTTTGAATTGGAAGGAAATGGTTATTGTACTAGTGCTCAATTAGAAACAATTAAGCTTTTGCCTATTGCACTGAATATCAATATCATAAACCACTGCAAATCCCAATTACTCACTGTAGGATTCCAGATGAGTTAATAAAGGATAAGTGGTGCACAAGCTATGTGTGACTCATCCCAAAGGTTCTCTTTGAAACAGACATCCAAACAAACCTCCTGGGAGATGCAGCATTTTGTCATACTAATAGATCCCTTCCAACTGTAGGAAATCAGAGCCTATCCCTGGCTGACAAACAGTTCTCCTAGCATTACTGATCATCCTTGCACATCAAGTACACTCAAAACAAAAAGGAAACAAAGTGTTCTAAGTTTTGCACAGGCAAACAAAGGCTGAAAACATGACCAAGAAGGAACCTGTCTGTAGAACAGCATTGAAATGTGTAGCTATAAGGTCAAAACAATCAATTGAAGCTATATATATTGAGCACAGCCACATTTGCACCGCTCTCACAAGAGGGTCCCGAGAGCTTCATCCAGAGACGCGAAGACAGAATTCAACCATCAACTCTTTAAACCATTTTTCATTAACTTGCTCATATTTAAGCTCAGAATTTGAAAGGAATTTAATCTCATTCATACTCTTCACAAAAAACCCTTGGGAAATCTGTCTTTTGGAAATGATTCTCAATTGAAGGAGTAGAACAAAACTGCATCAGTGGAGTGCAGGACAATAAAAACCTGTCAGCGTTTCCAGAAGGGATTATGCTTTTCTATGCCACTAGCCTTTCATAGCTCTGTATCCCTGGCACACAGCTTTCAGGAATACTGCAACTCTCCTTGCAACCTTGGGTTGCTCCCATGGTGGTTTGGTTACTCTGTGGTTGGCTAGAGCTGTTGTAGGTGAAGAACGGAGGAACCTTCTGAGCCCATGAGAATTTACAGATAACAACAATGATAAATGCCTAGAAAACAAACCAAACCAACCAAACAAAACCAACCAACCAAACCACACCAAAAAACCAAACCAAACCTCGAAAAAGCTCAGATTTTTATCTTCAGTAACAACTCAGCATGGAAGTAAAGATGCAAAAAGTACCCAGTTAACATTACCATAATGTTTTGGAATCTTCTTTGTTAATTTTTCTTCTTCGTTTAAATATCTACTGTGATATTCAAGACCTCATTCCTATCCTCCACAGGCTGCAAGGTTTTACAATAAGGGATGTTTTTGTTAATTGTCTGCACAGTGAGGTTGAGGCCAAATAAATCATTATTACGTGAGATGCTGTTAAAAGAGCAGTATTAACAAAAGTCTTATTTCGTGTGGACCTTAGGGCAGTAAGCAAAGTCTGATCTGCAAAAGCAAAATTGTTTACTGCTGCTTCTTTCAAGTAAGTGCACAAATCTCATTTCTACCCTGGGGTACAGCTATGTGGAGAATTCACCACACTGAGGGTTACTGGTCCAAGTAAGGCTGTGAAGGGAAAAATGTATCATCATTTGAAAATATTACAGATTTTTACAAGTTCACCTGTGACAGAATGAAGTATGAGCAAACTATGACCCAAAGTCAGCCTATGAATTTCACATGCATTCTCTTCTTAAGCTAAAAATTAACCTAGTTTTCAAGAGGACCTTATAAACTCTTAGCTGAAGTACAGAAATCCACAGGCAAGAGATGGAAAGAGCCTGGGAACATGGGATGCTGCTTCTCATTCTCAGGCTCTCCTGTCATCAGCTGTCACACGAGGAATAGAACTCTTCTGCCTTTCAGGACAGCCTCAGACCTCTGTCATCTGTGGCTTAAATATTATTATTTACTTACAGCACATATCAAAATCTTTGATCTGTTAAATCTCTAAAACCCAAACCAATTCCCAAAGCTCAGTTAAATTGAGGAAGTAACCTGCTGGGTTTTTTTTAAACTATGTATCCCCCCACACACATGCACAGAGAGACACACACAGTGCCTCTGGTTTCTGCTCAGAAATGAAATCAGTCCCCTCCAGAGATTCCTACCAATCTCCCCCCAAAGATTATGGCAACTCATGAAAGTTTTAGAGGGAAATTGAAGTAACTTTCTACTCAGCAACAAATACTTTATACTAATTTATAACCCACTCTAGCAAATGAGACCTGTTCCAAGAAAGAGGAAGGAGTTTTAGAGTGAGGTTCAGCCAGTATCCTACTTCACAAGAGATTTAAAAGATTTAAGTTCCCATATTGCTCTCTGAATGTTATGTTTACAAAAGTGAGTGTACTGCACTCATATCCTTACAAAAGCAGGCAAAATTATCAAAAATCTACTGCTTCCTCCTATCAACCATCAATCTTATCCCTTCTCCCTAACTGGTAACCTGGTAAAGTTCCACCAAGGTCCTCCTGCACTGATCTGCTGTCAGCTGGAGCACTGACAGTGTGGTCCCAGTTCTGCCAGATCAGTAGAACTGGAGAAGGCATCATTGTCCTTCAGCAGAAGAAGAAAACTGTCAGAAAATCAGTGTGTATGAACATACTTCCAGAAATGTCACATCTGAGTTGGGAGACAGCTACTTTAGGCACAGAATAACAAATGAAGAGGAATCTCACACACATCTGAAGTTAGTGGTGACTTCTGGGGACACAAAGATCTCCTACTTGTTAAGAGAAAACAACTACAACTGTTTGACATCCATCCTACAACAGCTGAACAAACCACCTGGGTGGAAAGTAAGAAGAATCAAGTAAATGGTAACAGAGAAATAGACATTAAGCTTGTACACTGATTGCAAACTATAATAAGGTTGTTATTAAATAAGGTTGTTATTTTTAGTTACAGTTTGTAGAATCTTGTGACATATTTCTGCAATAACTTGATCTTTCATTAGTCATGGAGATGAAAAGCATTCAGTTAGCTGTTTTGACACTTTTGACTTCAGAAACTTCAAGTATTTCCCCACATTGATGCATCCTGTCCAACAAATTTTCCTGGAAAGATTGCACATAATGAAGGGAGAAGGGGCCATGGTCACTTACACAGATAATCCCTCAAGTGAAAGGATGGTGCCAGAGGAAGAGCCTCTACAGAAAACAAACATTTGCTCTCTGATTCATGCTTAGAGTGCTCCAGAACCTCAGCTCCATGAAGATCTTTTCTAACAGGAAAAGCATCCAACCACAGCTTAGGGGGAGAAAATTCTGAGCACCTACAGCATGTTATCAAATACATTTTGAACACAAACAGAAGACAAACAGCTTTTTATGTGCTGGTAAACTTACATGATGCTTCACTACGGTGCTTTCAGGCATACCATTGATTCTTGCCATAGTCACTGAATGCAAACCTGCTTTAATATCAGTTAGGCCCTCTCCATAGTCTTTCTGCTTGTGCATTCACTCTATACTATTCCATGTTAGGAATGGTGAGGTTCATTCAAGTGGTTGCCAAGGCTTTTACAGAGTCTTTGGAGGAGAGAAGCAGATGGTCCCAGAAAGGCAAGTACTTGGAACACTGCAGTAGATCTGGGAAGCAGACATACAGCTGCCTGGGGATGTACTTCACCATTCTAAAAGGTTATTAACCGAACCACCACAAGCTGGGAAAATAACTCAAAAGCAGATGCAATCACTAATTGCTCACTTGAACTTTGCCTATGAAGTTATTTCAGGAGGAAGAATATTTTTATGCTGACTTACTCTAAACAAAAGTTAGAGAAGGACATAATTTTGTAAGATTAACAAGGCAATTAGAGCTGGTGCTGCTGAAATTCTCAGTGAATGCTGTACATTTGAATTCATTAGGTGACAGTAACTGCACAGATTCATCATACACAGCACATCTTTGTCCTGGAACTGATGCTGACAAACTCAACTGTTCATTTTTATTGGCTCTCACACAGTTAGGAGAAACAAAACAAAACCATAAATACCAAAACTGCTTTAAAACACACTCCAAAGAAGCTGAATTTTAGTTCAGCTAAGTAGCAGTCCTAGGCAGAACAAGCCCTCGTGCATACTGCAGCTACGTGTGCAGCATAAAAATGATAACTGCCACCACAGATAAAAGACTTCAAGTCTTAACGAGGTAGAGTAAAGCCATTGCTTGTCCATATCTCCAAATTAAAAGGGAAAAATAAATCAAAGCAAATCAGAGGCATCCCCAAGTTCTGACCAACCAAACCTTTAGCCTTTAAGAGATTTTAAAGTATTTGCAGTAGAAATGTAACCAGACAGAACAGTCTGAAATGCCTCTGAGGCCAGATAAGAATACAGAAGAGAGACAAAAATATTAGCATAATCAGCTACAATGTACAGTTGAACCAAGTAGATTGTAGTTCTATTCTGTTGTGGGGTTTAAAGGAAAAAAAAAACAAAACAAAGAAACCCCCAACAACGATGAAAAGTGAAGCTGAGAACTTTGTATTTGCTGCCACTGCAAGAGCAATAAGACTAAAAGAAGCCTGTCACTGCAAGGCAACATCAGCACTCGTAGGGCACTCTGTAGCCCTCCAAGCAGATGTGTAGGAACACACAGAATAAACATTCTGTAGGCTGCCAGCAGCCTTAAAACACAAAGCAGACAAGTACTCATTGCTTCAGCAAAACTGTGCATTTGGTTGTGTATACACACACACTCAGACACTTTGCAGCCAACACACAGCTGCTCAAAAACACCAGTCACAGAAGAAAGAGCTTCTAGGAAATGAGTTTGCTACCAAGAGGTTCAGAAGTATCCCCTGGCTGGGAACAGGAAGAGTGAGCATCATGGGGGGAAACAGAGAATCGCAGGTTCTTCCCCTGCATGAAGCCCTTGTTTTGTGCAGTGCTTGCTTTAAAGTAGGATCTCTTCAAGGGGACTATTAAGTATAAAAACACCAAAAATTCTCACACTTTATTAGGAATTCCACTGTATCATCTGGGCTAGAAATCAACTGCTCACTGGCACCTTTGCACCTTTCGTCGTTCTGCTGCTCAGCAGTCCCCCAAATTCTCCCCGCAAGAGGCTCTCCATCAGTCAACCTGACAGTTCCTGTTTGCAGTGAGGTGTCTATGTGAACAGTTACCCTGCAGTTTGTATGAAGCTGTTCCAAAACAGTGTTTTACAATTTATTTTACCTTCTTTTTTCTGATCTCACTCCAGCTACTTTCCTTGCCCTCCACCGGAACCACACGAGCCATTTCTCCAGCACAAACACCAGATTGCATGTTCGTGCATCTCATGAGCCATTTATGCATCCCAAAAGAAAAACCACCTCCCCTCAGCGTTTTCCCTTTCTGTAGCAGTCTTGGTCCTTCTGCCAAACATGATCCAAGGATCTTTACAACACCTTTAACAGGAAAATCTACCACAAGGAACATTCCAGTATCTCTGCTTTTCATAAGCTAACCAAGACTGTAGGCTGTGCTGGCACAGATGCAACCCCTGAGTGAGCATTGAAAGTAGACTAAGCTTTGAGCAGTTTTTCCTCCAGGGTCAGATGAGTCAGCTGCTGCTTGGCCTGATAGGAGCTCAGCATTGGCAGCTTCATAAACGACTGAGCGAACACACTCTTCAGCACAATTTGTATTCCAAATGGAAATGTAAATACAGCAGTGAACCCCCCAAGAGGCTTTTTGTCCTTCCTGGAGTCATTTTGTCTTTGATGGTAAGATTACATGTGAAGATCAAGTGCCATATTTTGCATGCTCCTGCTCACCCAAGGAGATTTTGAGGTGTATAGTTTCCATTGCTCGAGGGTGACATGCCACTGGGGGTTGACCAAACCAGAATGTTATTTTAGTAAACACTGGAAATCAATGAATATTTATTATTTGCATTTAAATAAGGAAATGATTATTTACACATTTGGAACAAAAGACCTCTATAGTACTCTGGGGCTCTGCCTCTGTTGGTTTTCAACTTCACTTGTTTAAAGAGGAAAAAAAAAAGAAAAGAGAGAAACAAGTGAAATCCTAGATGCTGCTGTGGTACTGACTGGTTATGCTGCAAGAGAGCCAACATCTCTCTTCTGGAGTTCTGAAGCCTCTGGAGGTCCTCATTCTGTGCCTCCCAAATAGCTCTCCCCAGTGCTGGGCTGTGGCCTGCTTGCTCAGACACTAAAGGTATTCTTGGCTTTCCACACCATCAAAACAAAGAAAGACACAAATTTCCTACATCAAAATTTAGCTAAACATGTGGAGCTTTGGGTTTTCTAACCCTACTCTTAGCCTATTACCTTATGTCCTTTATAATGCATACTTAATACTTTGGTTTAAAATAGAACTTATCCTAATAAGTGTGCCAAAGATAGATACCAGAAAAAGTCAATTCCTGTTTAAGAGAGAGATGATTTGTATTCAGAACAACATACTTCACATGAACTAAATTCTGCTCATTAGATTGTGTTTTAAAGCACTCTTCAAAGCAAAACTATTTTTTACTGTCAAATCCATTTCACTAAGCAGATAAGGGGGATGGAAACTTGTGTGTCATTAAGTCTATTCCAGGCTCACTGGGCTTCCTTCTAAACAATACATTTTCAGTAATATGGTGTTACTAGTAACAAAGATTTATCTACCCAACCTTCCTTTACATGGGGATTTATAGATATGTCTAGAGCACAGGTCAGAACAATCCAATGAAAATAACAAGGTGCCTCAAAATGTTGAGAATTCACTTTCCCCCTGCCCCCCTTTCCCACTCCTCAACAACAAGATGATAGCAGTAGCCTTATATCTCACCCTAGTAAGGAGTCAGCTTTCCCAGTCCTGCTATGCAGCAAGATTCTGCTTCACATTTAAATGTCACATTTTAGTATCTATATAAAACAAGAGGCTATTATGACTCTACCATAATAAAATAAGAGTTCTGTGCAGTCTGTTTGGAGCTCAACTTTCCAAAACATATGAAAACTCATTTCAGAAGTACCCACCCACTGCAATATTTCAACAGCTGGGACAATGGGGAGGGCACGAGAAGCTTGTAGTTGCATTGCTCCCTAAGGAGACTCAAGGCATAGGTGGCAGCTGCCTGGCCTCAAAAATTCTGCTTCTCTCTAGAAACAAGCTCTCCACTTGAGGACTGACTAGTCTCATGGCTCCAACAACTGTAATTGGGCTGAAGCAAGCTCAGAGGCCCATTCAGAGCATTGAGATTCTGTTTGTCTTCAGCCCCATCAGCATGGTGGGGCCATCTCAGCACACATGAACCCATCAGCAGGGTCAACGAGCCATAACAACATGGCTGTACTGCTTCTGGAGCCATGGCAGCTGCACTGATGTATTTGGTGTGTTGGGTGTCAAGCACAAAAAACCTGTAATCCATCTTACTAAAGAATGGCCTTGTAAATGCTGCTGTTCCTTACTCTTCCAGCTTTCAAAGAGACTGTTTCACTGCATCATTCCCTTTCCTACCACTCAACACACACTAAAACACTGCTGATGGTGTAAAGCATAGCGATGCGTCTAGTAACTCTAACAAACATTATAAGACCAAAAAAGCCCAGAACCATGAATAGTTTTCACAGCCACATTTAAACTAATGGTTCAAGGCAAGTGTCACTGTTATGTTTACCTTGGCTCTTCCCAAGCCACTGAGAGCCTGTCATGGAGATGGAGAGAAGCAGCAGGAGCACACTGCCCTCATGACAGACCCCACCTCTGCTTACAGGGAGGTGACAACAGGACCAAAGCTTCATTGTGACTTAGTGTTGACCTCCCAGGCATTCAGTGTTGCTGATCTACCACGTGATTTCACCACCTCCCTGCCACTCTCTCACAGTAGACTTTGGACAGGGTTTCCCAGGGTCTGTAAATTCTCTTTTCTTCAAAACACCCTTCACAAAGGCAGGCTGGCACTGAGCTGCTCTTTTGTTTTCACCTAGGACCATACTGTCCAAAATAAAATTGACATTTAAAAGCAATTCCATTTGAAAGGTATTTTGTCTGATCCCAAAGCTCTGAATGATTAAAAAGATTTTGCAAATGCAGGTGAAATAACTCAGCTCCCAGAAATCAAACAGGATAACTTATGGTTGTTTGGTTTGTTGCACTCTCAAAGTAAGAGAGACCAAAAGTAGGAGACGTTGCATCTTCAGATTGATGTGGGTGATGGACAAGAGACTGCAGTACCAATTTAGTGATAATGTCAGAAGCAAGCTACCAACAGATAAATAACGATGCTCATGTAACAGCCAGGCAGTTGAAATATGCCCTGCTCAATGCACTACAAAGACAGGTTTTCTGTACTGTCCCATTCAATTACTCTCCTCTTGTTTCTTGTTTCCCAGCAGATAATTGGATTTTAATAGAAGGCATCTCCGATTTCCAGGGCTTCCTTTCTCTTCTGTTTTCCTTCTGATTTCATACAGACACTTACCCCAGATTCTACAAAGAGCCAGCCAAAGCCTTTCTAAGCTTCTCTTGAGGCCAAATAATAACAACTTTTAAAGTCTTTGAAAGTTAAGGAAGCCCATGGAAAGATGAGAATGGTTTTCACTTCATTCTCCTCCTGAAAAGCTCCTCAAGTCTCTCTTTGCAGAAGCATTCGGGGAGCTTCAGGCTGCTGCAGAGGTTCCCAGGAGCTGCTCTGGACCTCCTCAAATGTGAAGCAAGAAACCATAAAGAGCATCACCTTCTTCAGTGTGTCTCTGTGAATCTCTCACCCTTCTGTGACATTAGCAAAGGAGCTCCAGTGCCTGTATCTGCCAAAGGTTCACCTTGTCATCAACTCTTTATTCTAGTGCCTGCTGTAAATCCACAAAGCAGCATCACTGTTCAAGCAGCACACGAGTATGTGCTACACCAAATCTCCAATAGGGTTGGGACAGGCAGCTCCATTACAGCCACAACACTGCCCTGCTGTAAAGCTCAAGTGATGAGACAGGCCAGAAGAGGAGAGCATGGTGAGTGTCCCACCTGGTCTGTTTTCTTCAGATGAATTTAGCTTTACACGTTCTGACAGGTTCAAAGCCAACTCAGGACACACAACCATCTGGCCACAGGACAGCAATGAATGTTGGTGCCATCACCGTTTGAAGAAGATGCCACCTTCAAGCTGGGAGTGAACACGTGTAAGCTAAGGCTCTCCAGGAGAGGTCAGCTATTTTCTCATCACCCTTATTCCTAAGCCATCTCTCTTTTTAGCTTTGGAAGTGTCTTTTCAACAAAGATGTCCTCATCATCTTTATTCTACAGGCTTGCTTAACTCCCTTTCTTATTGGTATCACACTGACTAAAAAGGAAAACATGTTTTCCAGAAGTGACTGAGGATTTATGCCTTAAGGGGCAATTCATACAAAGGTTATGGCAGCACTCTTATCTCCTGAAGGTATCTGTAATTCCACCTATGCTCTTTGTTAGCATTATGCAATTGCCATGATACAGGCTGAAAGAATTAAAAATAATTTGATCACTTATGACATGTCTTAACTTGGTTGATTACTATGACAATCGTATTAGGTAGTTCTGCACCCAAAATGGAGATGATACACACTAAAACCAAGTTCCTAGCTTAGACTAGCAGAAATGAAATAACAAAAAAGAATGCCCCTGGCAGAGAACAAGATACAAGACTGTTCTGTAACACCAAGCAGAAACTCTTAGGTGAAAGTGGCTACTTGTCCTCACTGCCAGGAGCATAAGTGGAAATGTTAATACACTTGGCACAGAAAATGAAATGTCATTCTTTACAACTACCAAAAATCACTTCAAAGAGCTCCTGATGCATTGACCTTTTTCCCCCTGACCAGAAAGAATCCCAGAGTAGGCTCTCTATGAAGCAGGCTGTCCTGGCAGGAACTGAAACAAAGCCTGCAGGAAGCAGAGCAGTGGGGACCCTGCAACCACCTGGCCACTGCTGAGGAGACTGTGGAGCAGCACTGTGACACCCGCCTGGGCACGATGCCCTGTCCACCCCAGGTTTGGATGCAGCAGAGCATGCAGAACAGCCCTGCTCTTCCACCCTGTGGGTGTCACTACAGCCAACAGATTTAAGTATTCACCCAAAACACCGCAGGTTACGTTATTTATTTAGACTTTAAGGCATTCTGTAAGTATTCCACAACTTTTCTGCCATCAATGCAGTATGGATGTACCAGAAAAAAAAAAGGGTGAGTTTAGGGGTCCTAAATTTCTCTCTCTTAATGCTTTTTCAGATGGAGTTTTCAAAAGCCTTTCCTCAATCTTCAGGCTCCTGAATGTTGGGTAAGTTATACAATTACTTTCATCCATAGCAGGTGAGATTGCTATCACACACAAATGCAGATAAGAAATCCCACAGGTACTCTGAGACAATGAGCTAAACACAAAAGGTCTAATTGTCTATCTACATAAGTTAAACTTCAGCTTTTGCCAATGCTTTGAATGGAATTTATCAACTCCTCAGGACAGGGATTTGCTGCCGTCATTGGCACACCAGCACCAAGGCATTCTACCAACCTCGCATCCCTCGCAGAGCAGTTCTACAACTTAGATTCCTGGCACTCCATTGTGGGTAACAAGCTGATTTTCCAGTTTCACATCAGTTCAGCTCTGCCCTGCATGGCAGCTAGCATGCTGTGTTCATCTACATCTGCTTTGCAGTCGTTTACTTTTCCCCTCTGTGCCTGCTCATGTGTGTTCAACCAACCTGTGTGCTTCCTGAAAGCCCCAACTACCCAGCATCACTGACACTCCAACACCGCATGCCCGGGGACCTTTTCTTGAGCTCTCACCTTTACCTTGGAACTAGTGATACATCAATATCATCACTGCAACCTTCACAGCTCAAGAAAACCAAAGCCTTCTGAGGGTGAGTGCAGGTATAAAAGCAAAGCCATTTATCTGTGCAGTCTGTTGAACTCCCATCAGAAGAGGATGCCTCAGGCATTTGAGCTGTCATTTTAATGTGTCAAGTTTATGGATTATTGGCTTATTTCAGAGAGCAAGCTGTCTCATTGGGAGGGGACATCTTGACTTCTAGGTGACCTGGCTTTCTCCCCGAATAGCCAGTCTTTGATTCAAATGCAAATATCTTTGGGGCACCTTTCAACACGATCAGTGTGTAAAAGCCACCGATAAAAGGAACAAAAAAACCTACTAAAAATAATAAATGTCAAGCATGTGAGAGGTCTGTTGTTGCTTCCTGACCTACTTCAGTAAAACAGAAAGCAAACAGCAGTTGCCTGAGCTTCAGGAGTGCATGGAAAGCTTAGCATTCTCACACTTGGTCACCTACATTGCTCCACTGCACCTTTAGCCACCGAATAGTTGCACCTTCCTCTGCATTTTAACTTGCTTTTTGTGTATGAAAAACATATCATTGGCCCATTGTTGCTCTCTGATGCTCATCACTCCAGCTCTGTGTGTCAGGAGAGGGATGCAGGAAAAACAACAGGGCAGGACCTTTCTTTAGGCTTCTGCAACTCTTACAGAGGTTTATGCAAAAGTTAGAACTGTCTACATAGAAATTTTCAGGCAAGTTCAGACTAGAAAATCCTAAGAACGTATCTGGTGTGAGGAAAGGTCCAGCTGGGAGCTGAAATCCTTGTCTTGTACCTTTGTCTGGAGCACCCCAGTTTCCAGGGACACTGTGCACCACAGACACAGACAGTCCCTACCCCTTGGGGATTTAAAAGTTCTAAAGCCTGTGCAGGGTGGACTGTACATACAGAGGGATTGCACTTCCCAGTATGCAGCTCCCAGTTACCTCCCTGTGAAAGGATTAAAATTCCACCAGCTTCCTGACAGCAGACAACATCATAGCAAAAAGCAGCATCTGGAAGCCAAACAGAGAGCAAAATCAGACTCAAAATTTAAACTGCCAAGACAAAAAGAGAAGATGTGTTTCATCCATTGATGAGGACACAGACACTCTTTATCCTTGAAGATAAAAGGTACAGCTACCTTGTCAAAACTGCTTTTTTTCCAGTTCATTCCCTGCCCTGATCATGTACATTTTATGTACATTGGTTTGTGCTTGAGTGCTATTTTAGGGCTGGATGAATCAGTTTCTTTCTATGCTGTAGTTCATCTGGGGATAATTTGTTCCCAGGACTGTTCAGCACAGACAGCGTGCAGAGGATGCTCTGCCAGACTGAGCACCCGTTGCTCTACACGGTGGTTCATCAGCACCCCACAGCCAGTCTTGCCACCCTCCAGCACTTCTCACCCTCCCTCCAGCCATTCCTCAGCTCACTGGAGTCCCAAGCCCTTCTGCACCAGCTCTGAGGCCACAAAGAAGCTGAAAAGACTCTTGTCTCTCTCCTGATGCGTGACCAAGCTGGCTCTGGTAGCGCTGCGTATGGTGCCAGCCAACACACAGCACAAGCACATCCTGCATGGCATTAACCAAAAATAAAAGACACCATGTGTGGACACAGCCTACCTGTACCCATCAGAGAGGGCAGAAATGCAGAACCTCCAAGGGCCCACCACAAAATTCAGAATTCACCAATTTTTATTGTATACCCAAAACGACCCAGAGGTAGAAAATGATGCTGTACAAAAAGGGAAGGGTTTGTAGTGTCATTTAAAGCTAGGGATCACTACGTGCAAGGACATTAGGTGCATAATATTTTGCCAAAATAGGATTTGTTGATTTTACTGAGGCCTGAAAAGGCATCAGATGTGCTGTGCTGATTGAATCTGAATGAAATGTTACAGAGTTTTGACTATGCCAGCATAAAGTTTAATGAAAGGCTGAGTTCAGCAGGACTCTTCCTTTCTGAGCCGAATTGCTACAGCACAGTCCATGGCTCCAAGAGCTTTTCACAGGCTTGTGAGCAAGCATGGGCAGAAGTTCAAAACCTGGACTTTCATTTTTAATTGCTACAAGATGATTTATTCAAGAAGTAAAAGACCTAAATCCCTCTCAACACTGGATTTGCTCAACAACTTCTATAAAATCAAATCAAAATTTAAATTTGCAAAATGTACTTTGCAGGAAAGGAACATTTTGCCAGGTGAAGACCAAAACCACCCCAAAATAGGCAAAAATTCCTTTCAAGTTTTGTTGTGCTTAAAGGATGGGGGGAAACCCTTCAATCCTGGCTTATTCTGCCCTCATCTAACCTCATAAAACCAAGAAAAAAATTTTGCCAGATCACAACAGAGGAAATTAAGAACTACTTGGACTTGATCCTGTGCAATAATTTATTTATGAACTGTATGTTGTAAATTTATAAAATAACATGTATTTAGAAGAGATAATCTACCTTTTGTACATTGACAGCTCTCCTACAAAAATGCAGACCATCTGCATTGGAGGTACACAGGTAAGAGATGCAAACACATTCTTCCAACACTGGCAGCAATCGTGTATTTCTCCTTCACTATTGGTTTCCTCTGCTATACTCTGATAGGACTTTCACAGATGATCAGTATTCAGCTGCCTCTGCCACCACTGAAGTTCAGGAGGTCACATGCATGGAGCACAATAGTTATGCTTCAACATGGCCACACAATTAGCAGCCTAGACATACAAAGAGGCTATAGCTTATTTATTAATAGAAATAAAAGACAACATATGTACTTAAATAATTCTGGCTTTGCTTTGCTGCTGATAGGACTTGCTGACCTGTGAGTAACTCTGGCACAGAGACAGCAAGTTTTGCAAGGTGCACCTAAGAGGAATGTGTTGCAGACTCATAGAATTCTCAATGAAACTTCAAATTATAAAGCAATGAATGACAAATGCACGTAGATGTATATTGCCAAGGGCATTACAAACCTAAATGTGAAGATTAAGATCAAAGTTTATTTCTCTGGGAGAATATTTATTCAAGCAATTAGGAAATTTTTGCATAAATCCCATTAACTTTCTATAGCCAAACCAAAACACCCAAATATAACTTCCTAACCAAATTATCATCTTGGCTCTTGAACAGAGAAATAAGCATTAAAAGGAATGACAGGTTTATGGGTGGAAAATAATGTTCAGAAAGCTGTATGAAGCAGCATAATTTTAGAGCAGCCCTCTTCTTGATCTGAACCAAATAGATATTTTAAGCCCTCTTTCTTATAATACATTGATCAAACTTGCCCTCTGAACACAGCAAAGAACAATGTCCATAAGGCAATATTCTGCTGGCAGCACATCCCACAACATCCCAGGAGGTCTTTGAGCTGTGGGGACGTACAAGTGACCCATGGTGGCTGAATGGCATTGTACCTGCTCTAGTATTATTGAAACTGGGTGGGGGGTTGTAATAAAAGAATGGCATTTCTGCAGTACTGAATACTGCATTCCAAAGTTCACCACTTAATGTTACAGCAGATGTTTTGGTTAATGCCTGAAGTGATGGGTGGCAGCTCAGGATGGTGGGAGTTGGCAGCAGTTCTTTGGTGTTCAGTCAATGTGTGGGCAACAACAAATTGCAGCTAACAAGGTACATATGTGAACCCTTAGAGTTCACTTCCAGTTCTGTTAATCAAGAAGTGCTTTTCTAAAATGCCTGCTCAATTTTCAAGAAAAACACTCCCAGCAACTTTTAAGGACTCTCCCTTTCCACCTGAAAGCCTTCTTCTGAATCTTTCCACACCTGTTTTTCTGCTCCTGGTAGGTGAAGAAAAGAGGTTTGCTTTTATCGCAAAAAGGTGATGACTACTTTTGATCTGCTGCTTGCATTAACACACTTCTCCAAGCACCACTTCTACAGACTGCCTACAGCCTCAAGCATGCCAGACATCCCTGACTTCTTCACAGAGTGGATTTTCCCCATGACATGCCTGCTGACATCCCTGACTCAGTTACACAGACACACCCCAAGATGTCAGGCTGAACTCAATGATCTCCCAGAATGGGATGGAATCAGAACAGGTTCCATACTGCTGACTGGTGCTTAACAAACCTTTCCTCACTAACACAGCCAGAAGCCCATGGTCTGTGAGCAGAGGAACATACACAAGCAAGAAGCACAAAGTTTATTACCAACGTCATACCTCTCAGTCATGGCCACTCTGCAAACTGCTTTCACACTGAAGCAATGATCCTTGTGCATTATTCAGATTGCAAAGGCTCCTCTAGTGAGACACCATTCTGCCTTCACCAGGGGAGAAGAAAAAGAAAACTTCCTTACTGTGAGGAAATACCAAAACATCTTGTACACTATCTGATAGAAGAGCCTGGGCAGTTTTGGGTAGGGAAGGTCATTAAGTACTATTTAGCTCCAAGATTTTGAATGATTTTTAGGGAGATACTGAAAAGTTGCTTTCATTTCCACCTGAACTTCAAAGCACAGGAGAATTTATGCTTTAAAAATAAAAAATAAGAAGTAAGAAGAAAGGCCTTACTGGGAAAATATCCACTAATGGAAATGTCTCAGCCCCTGTAAAAGGTCATTTTCACAGGGGAGAAACGAATATGTCAGTTGCTTCAGCTCTGTCTTCAAAGGCTATTTGGAAAGACTTTCATGTATGTCTGATTAGCAGAGGTAGAACACAACACCCGAGGCACTAATAGGCATTTCTAGCTTGCTGTTTCTTTAGAGGCTTCTTAAAATCAAAGTAGAAATTCAAGTCCAGGCAGCTCAGCAAATAAGTTTCTGGAGAGTAGATTTCAAGTATGAGTCAAGTCCTCCCATTGATCTCCATTGGACTTTATAAGGACCAAAAGGACAGGCTATTTTTAACAGCACTGGAAATAGACCAAAAGAAAACCCCACCAAAAAAACCAAACCCAAACCTCTCCACAAAACAAAACATCAAAACAAAACCCAAAACCCCTCAAAACAAACAAAAAAAACCCCCAAACCCCACAAGACCAAACCAAACAACAACAAAAACCCAAAACACAAGCAAAGCAAAAGCCCAAACCAAACAGCAGAATGTAGTCAACTTTCTTGGTGACCTCATGACAGCAGATGGGTTCGTTTCTTCCCCGGATACCTCTGGACATTTTGTCATGCTCCAATTGTGCTGCATAAAACTCAGTGAGGGCTTTTCCTGGCTGTCAGAATTGGATTTGGTGTTTGGGCTAGCACCCAGCAAGACTGTAGTTTTGACATGGCTTAAAGGAGAATCTAGTACAGAAACCCCTCGTGTTTATGCAGGAATGCCTGCGGTACTAGTTCTTAGAGGAGCTGAATTCCAAGCTACAGGGTTCACATACTTTAAAAGTGCTGAAAGAGGAGTGCAAAAATCAGTTCTGCAAAATAAAAGCTGTAGATATCAATTAAGTTTTGAACCCACCAGCACAAGACTTCAATAAACAGAAATGAGCTCTGTGGAGGGCCACTGGAGCATTTGTCCTATGAGAAGAAGCTGAAGGAACTTGGCTTCTTAAGCCTGGACAAAAGAAGACTTCAGCAGGACCCAAGACCATCCTTCTGGATAACCTTATCAAGAACACAAAGGCAGGCTCTTCACAGTGTTCCATGACAAGAGGCTGAGACAACAGACATAAATTGAAATAAGAGAATTTCAGACTTCATCTAAGGAGAAGGGAAGCTTTTGTACCTGAAGGACAGTCAAGCAGTGGAAGAGGTTGCCCAGGGAATCTGTGTGGTCTCTGCTCTTGTTGGTTTTCATGACCAGACTGAATAAATCCCTGAGTAATTTGGTCTGATCTCATAGCTGACTGAGCAGGAGGTTGGAAAAGAGACCTCCTGAAGTCTCTTTCAAACTGAGTTACCTTAAGATCCTGTGATGCCAGGTTTATGTGTCAAGACTGAGACAGTATTTTCCAAAAGAGAGAAAAGATTCAACAGCCACTTAGGCTGCAGTACCTGTAACAAATTAAATTGTCTGTAATGGAGTAGAACTGAAAAACAAATCACTACTTCTCAAAAAAATTAGAAAAAAGGTTTAATTTAGATGCTAATTCCACAAACTAGCCTGTTAATTTTCAAGAGGAGGGCTCTTACCTCAGCTTATTAGTAATATATTTGCATGAAAATGTGATCTATGCTTCTTTACTGCTCATCTGCTCTTCCTGCCTATGCCTCATTTGAAGCCAAAGTTGGTTTCTGCAAACGACTGTTACGCTACAGAGACAATGTTGAGCTCAAGAGGGGAAGAGATGCAGGAGAGAGAATATGCTTAGAAAGAAATATCCTGTTTCCATGAGCATCTGTCAACCTATAAAAACTTGAAAGAGTAAAGTAAAATACAACTGAGAATATAAAAAAAAGAATCTTGCAAAGTCAAATAAGCACCTTTCCATTAGGCAAGAGCAGCAGGACCAATGAACTTCCCTGGCTCAAACTTCATAGAAGTAAGTTCCCTTGGAAATATTTTTTCAAGGTTTTCTGATGAAAAAGTTGGGAATTTATATAACTAATAAAAAAAAAATGTATTCAATGGAGTCACATCACCACCTAATTATTGTCTTTCTACCAGTAATATATAAATCCTAAAGGCTTTCAGAAGTTTCTAATCCAGAAATGAAATTGGCATCAGCAGTATGATAAATGCACAGTCTCTATTGTCTGTAAGGACTGTATCTTCTAGTCTTACAGCATATCCTTCTTACCAGTTTTCCAAGCAAGCTGACCTAGATTTTGAAACAAACAGGATCTAAAAATAGAGTAATTGCTAAAATAAGTGTTGCACAGAGACCTCTGCAGTCAGCAAGACTAAAATCTGATAAGAGAGATTCTGTTGTAAAAACATGACATTTCTGTTACATGCCAGACACATAGTCTCTTTATTTTACTGTGGTAAAGCAAATAAAGTTCCAAAATACACTAATAATGTTGTGATGCTTGTATTGAAGATTTACCAGAATTTCTTGGCTCTACAGAAATTCCCAGCAGCATTGCCACCAATGTGTGACCATACCAACCCATACTATCCCTCAGGAGAAAGAGTAGCCCAGAACTGTCACCTGGGCAAACTGATGCTGAATTCTACTGACTTTGTACTAGCTGCAGGAGGGAGCCAAGAGCTAAACTGTGGTTTCAGAAATTTCAGATTTCAGCCACACAAGATGTCACACAGCCTCCAAAGGGTGTGGTGAAAGACATGCATGAAGGATACGTGCCTGCATGACTCCACCCTTGTATTCACTGGGCACATGGACACACCAAGCACACACAGATGCCTGCAGACAAGTGACATGCCACTGGACATTTCAGGCTGTGAAGGAGCAATAAAAGATTTGGGAGAGACCAAATAAACCTCCTCTCACTTTTGCCTCCACATTGTAGAAAGTTTCTCAGAGTGGATGTTAGCAGCAGGTGGAATTAAAGATCTCACTGCTTTTAGACATATACCAGTTTTTAAAGGATGTGTTCCCTGGGAGACAAAGATTCCACTTTCTGTTTAGAGATGCAATCACCTCAGACAGTACAGTTTCTGAGAGCAATACCTTTTCTTTTTGCAAGTGTCTTCCTTGACAAACTATTGTTTTAATGAATGCATTTAGGATGAGAGAAGACAGTATTTTAAAGGTTTAGTTTCCAAACAAGTTCTAAGTAGGGCATGTGAACCACGGTGTCTGCCAAGAGGTCAGGGTAGCACGATTCCATCTAAGGTGTCGGATGGGGACAGTTTGCAGAAGTCACATACAAACACTTCATAGGCTCAGCACATCAACAGTCTTCTTCCAACTCCTAATATTCTGTGATTCTTCAAAAACATGCTCCCTCTTCTCAACACATCAAGAAAAAGCAGTCAAGACAATGATACTAATTTTGAAAGAATCAAATAGTGCTTGTGACTTGCTGCTGCTGGCCAATTAATAAAACATCTAACTCTGCCCCATATATCTACAACTGCAAGCTGATCCTGATAAATGGCCAGAGCCAAGAACAAATGGAAGAGCATTAAAACTCATGTTACCAGAGTATAGCACACAGTCCTTTGTTTTAAGATATTTTAAAGAATCTCTTTTCTTTTAGTATAATATACAGTCTACAGGTTTCTCATTAGGCATTTCAAAAAGCTATAAGATAAAACAAATGGAGATTCACTACATACCAAAAAAATATCATATTTGTGCTTACTTTTCCCACCTGGATAGCAAAATTAATGCCTTGCAAGCCTGTTAATTTAGAACCATTCAGACTCTACTCCACAAATTATACCTTAAATTAATTTACAGTATGATATACCAGCTGCAGTGCTCATTTAGTTTCTATAGGGAAAACTCCCTGAGCAGCATCAATAGCCAATATATTTTTACAGTAACAGGAAGTTTTTCTTACTATAGTTCATTTGGCATAACAATTATGTAGCTGCATTTGTCAATTCCTTACCTCCTAACAAATCAGTTGGTTACCTAAAACAAACAAAAATTATCATCCTGGCATTAAAGTAACCAAAAAAAAAAGTTAAGCTCTCCCTGTTGATGGCAATAGCTGCCAAACTCTGTAACTCATCTCTTTAGTTTAAAAAAAAAGTTTAAATAGCAACCCCCAGAGAGTGTCCTCCACTACCTTCCAGTATCCAACACAAAGCCATGTCCTGAAGTTCACATTCAAAATCATCCTTTCACACCAATTAATAGCTGAAAGAGGGGGAAGGCTGCCACATAACTGCAATTTTCTAGGAAGCTCAAAGCATTTATTCACCTTCACCATGTGAATTTGCTGTAGGTTTTCCAAAAATCAACAGCTAAAATAACCTTTTCACTAAGAACCTTGTCATTAAGTGCAAGCTAAGCAAAGAACTGACAAATATACTGCAGACGGTACCCCCCACGTTTATCAGTACATGGGAAGCGTCAGTGGATTGTGCTCCAGGATGTCTCAACATGACAGACATTCTAAGATGCCACAAAAAAACTCTCCTGCAGAAAGACTGTTTCCTATGAAGCAAAACCAGACACTAAACCAGTTCAGGGCAGTTAATATACTTCAGTTGTAGGATTTTGACTTTGAACCCAGTGGCACCTCTGTATGTTTGCCATGTTCCTTCTCACCTGAAACTCGTTGTGACATGTTCCATTTTGAGGTCAAGAGTCACCCCACCACTGCTTCCAAATCAATGTGATTAAATCCTTCAGGTTTGTTTCAGAGGCTGGATAAATAAATTCTTTACATCAGCTAAAGAGATCGATTTGGGGAACACTCTAATTTAACAACTCTCAGTACATCCAACACTGTTTTAATAATTAAGCAGCCCAGGGCCCAGTTCACTCCTGGTGGGAGGGCAACTGCTCTGAAGACTACGTAGGGATCCATTTTCTGTGCTCAGTTTCATATATTTCTTCATCACACATTTAAAATTAATTTTCCCTGCAAGTAGCTAGAGGACATGTTATACATGTACAGACAAGTGAAATTGTAATTCAAATCAGATCTTGGGCAAGAAATACATCTGTGAGGGATTTCTGACCTGGACATCAGCATCAGCTGGCAACTGAACAAAACCCAGCTATCTACCCTTTTCCTTTCTATTCACTTAACTGTTTTGATTCAGAAATTCTGCAGATCTGACATCTAATTATCATGTTAAAACAATACATGGAATATATTACCATGAAAGCATCCATTTTATTCAACAGAGTAAAAACAAAAATGAAAATACACTAAAAACAAATAGCAACAAATGTGTCCTGCAGATGAATCTCAGCCCAATCTGCAAACCTGTAGCTGCCTCTCGCCTCGATCTATTTTTCTGGCAGTTCCATTTCAGCTTCATACTGAGAGAGAATTGCTTACCAAAGTTCAGAAGTCTGTGTGTAGGCACAAAGAAACCTTTCTGTCTTCACTCTAACTATCAGCAGAACATCAGTAACAGTGGTTTATATCAGCCTCATCATTATAGAGCATGGAAGGAAAAAAAACCCCAACCAAACAAAAAAGAGGAGCTCACTGTTTACCCTCACTACCCTCACAGGAAGCGAAAATAAACTCTGCACAATTTATAGACTACTACCAGAAGAGGCATGTCAAGCTAGCACAGTAAAATATTTCCAGGATCACAGCAGGTGCCAAAACCTGCCCAATCTGATCCCAAACACAGTATTTTTCTGCAACTCCCCCAAGGAGTATCTGAGCAGAGCCCAGTGCAGGCATGCAGAAGAGACTCGCTGCACTGGTATGTGAGCATCCCTGAACTCCTGAGCACCAGATGTCAGCAAACATTGCCTGGTACCAAAAAGGTGACACAAGACCTGCCATTCTAAATCCATGTCTTCCTATGCTAACAAGACAGGGAGATTTGCATCTATCATCTCTGTAAAGCTGCCTTGATCTTACAATTCTTCTTGGCCTCTACTTAATCTTAAACACACAAATATTTGCACTGAAGACAAGGACATTGGTCTTGTGTTTATTACTAAACACAGCTGGCAACCGCTGCGAGGTTGGGAAGTCAAACAGAACAGTATTGTCAATGTTCCACAGAACACACAGATGCCTCCTGAAAACTTCTTCACCTAGAACACTTCTGGCATCAGAGTTTCTCCAACCAGGCCAGGCAGACAGATTGCAGATCTTTTTGTGTGTCTGTGTACCAGAACTTTGCACCTCTTCTGTCAAGAGAACCTTTAACTGCCTCTAACATCAAAGGCTAAGAAACACAAGAAAAAGCAATGTTCTGTTCCACAAACTGAACAACTTCCAAAACTCTTCTGCATTACTCACCTGACATTGTACAGTAATTTATTTTATTGGGAGGCTTAAAATGTAATAATGGGTGGGACTGCAGAAAAGAACAACCACCAACAGAAGCAACCTAGAGCATGCTGCAGAACCTGTTGAAGTCAGGCTGTAACTCATGGTGGTGTTGGCAGCAATAATCAAACCCAATCAAATCAATTCAATTTTCTGCTGTATGTTTGTCCTAAGCCAAGAAATTCAGACAAATGGGAAAGTTCAAAGCATTGATTCTTTGAAATAGCTTTTTTTTTCCCCCCCAGAAGAACTTTGTCTTAAAACTGTTCTAGCTCCCTAGAATTTTGCATTATTTTTTTTTTAATGCTTTGCACAGACTAGAGATAATGAATTTTGTTTTATTCAGGAAGGAAATCACTGTAGATTCAGCCATTTCTTTCCAGAGCAACGTTGTAATTATCAGGATCCAAGGTGAGCTCAGGCATGTTATTTCTGAAAACAGTCAGATTTGTTCATACCTAAGTAATTATTTCATTTTCTAGCAACATTTGCATATCACTATGCCTTGCAGCATTATTGCATAATTCAGAACACTAAGAACTTTGTAGTTGATTATTTCCAACTCAGTTGCTGATGTCTTCTGGAAGACTGACTGTTCCACTGATATGAAACATCATTTCCCCTTGGTGGCTCTCAGTGACTGCCAGGTCAGGCAGAGAGACAGCTACCAGTCATCCATCTCATAGAATCATAGAATCATCAAGGCTGGAAAGGACCTTCGAGATCATCAAGTCCAACCAATGTTGTCACCCTTCTTCTTTAAGTAGGGAGAAAAACAAAAGTTGACTCAGGGTTTGAAAGTGGTGGGGGTTTGGTTGGTTTGTTTGGGGTTTTCCTGAAATACCAAATACCACTAGTAGTGAGGTTCACATGTTCTTTTGTCCCACAGCTGCACTCTCTGAAGTTCTGGATAAATAAAGAAGGACTTATGACAGCTTGTTATTTGGAAGAGTGAAATGGCAAAAGCTTGGGATGTCTGTTTAGGCAACTCAAGAATTTATCTTCCTTCCAAGTATTATTTTACTCCGTATTTTTCCGCTACATAAACAGTTTACTATAGGCTTTTGTTCTGCAGAGCACACCAAGAGGCGTTTAACAGGGTTCTCTTTTGTCATCACAGACATAAGATACAAAAATAGAAGCAGTTTTTGCAGGCAAATTCCAGTTTCATATCAAAACCAAACCATGCTGTGTTTGCAGAGCTGTATCATCCATCACACATAAGCAAGGGAGGATAGTAGTATCCATCCTGTACTTTGTATGCAGAAAAGCACATCCCACCACAAGAACCGGAGAAGAAGAATGCCTTCCAAGTCCAGCACATCCTTTGGCAGCACATCCATAAACACAGACAACAACTCAGAGCTGGATCTGCAAACAGGGTGGAACCATGAGCTGTGTGTGCTGAACACCCTGCAGCAGATCCTGTTTGAGGTGTACCATGAGGAGCTCTTAGTTCTCAGTAAGACCAATACAACACTGCAGTGCAGCTAGGAAGTGTTGTGATCCAAAAAATACTCCTAGAGCCAAAATGCTTGTACAGCTACTGAAGAATGACAGCACAACAGTTTGATCTATTTTTCTTTATAGTTACTCTGTGAGGCAGGAGAAAACTACTCTATCTCCTTCTAAGCAACTAGAACAGAATGGGCAACTACGTGGGTGACTGGGGGCTTGACTTGCAAAGACATAGAGGAGTCTAAAGGCTCTTGAACCTGCCCAGGTATCTTTTTACCATTTAAATTATAGAAGGAGGGCAATCATTATTGGTTCTGTACTTAAGGATAGTGTTTTGTAGTTTTGTTTTTTTTTTTTCATGGGAATGATTCTGCATCTGCATTGTTGGGCAAGTGTGAACATAAGAGAAAGAAGTGCCCTGTCCAAACCCCTATTTATTTCATATGACTGGAGGGAAGATTTGTAAGGCTCTGTCACTGAGCTTTGTCTGCCTGCATGATCTGTTTTGTATCCTTTTTTCACCAAGGAAATGACATTCTGTGATAGTCTTGAACCTTTCCTGATGCCTGCCAGAGCATGGTTCTGCTGTTAAAATAGATGGACTGGTCAGAAGGTCTGTCTGCCTGACTTTCTCCATGAACACAGGAATTCTGAACCTGCAGTTCAGCAGACAGGAGGAAGACGTGCAGATCTGCTTGCTTTCCTCTAATTTTTTTGGATGCAGGAAAGCAAACAGAAGGAGCTGTTGCTACTTCAGTGATCACTGCAGAACAGCTCTGCTGCATAGAGGGAGGATTCCCTGACCCTCCACTCTGAAATGCATAAGCTCTTTAGGGTTGGCAGCAGAAACAGCCTTTAGTCCTCTGTGCTCCCTTAGCCCTTCTGAAGGGCTTTGAGCCAAACTCTCTCTAATCTGACTTCCACGGCACAGTGCAGATGAGTGGCATCTTTATATTTAGCACTGGACTGCAAATCAGATGGGTCTGCTGTGTTGTGGTCCTGCACATCCTTACCAACAAACAAACTGTGTGGTCTGGCCTGGAGAACACAGCAAACACTAAGGACAGGCAGGAAATGAAGGTCAGATCCATGAAGGAATATAGCTGTCACCTTGCTGAAGGTCACTGTGCAAGTGCTGAAAATATCTGGCCATTTGTGGGACACTGAGAAAATGGGTAGCTCCTGAAGGAGATTCAGGAGGGCTGTAATGGGAGCAGCTGAACCACATTAGCCAGGATTTGGATTCAGCTGAACCATGGTATTCCAGATATCAGGATGCCTGCTACCAAAGCTGGCCCTTTGCCCTCAGCATGCAACATCATCTTGGCCAGTTCATGGCATTCAAAGCTTCAGTAATGGCGAGCAGCAACTTCTGCAATGTTTGTGGTTAAAGAAAGAGAGAGAGCCACTCCAGATCTTTCAATACAGAGACTTGCCACTCAAGACATAATTTAAGGTAATAATAAAAAGGCCTGGAATTAAAATTCTGTATGGTTTATCTGCATATCTGTTTATCTGCACATACGTTTCTGGTTCAGAACCATAGGTTTTGCCATGGATGCAGGACCATGGACTCCAGTGGAGCTGACCCATGAACATGCAAGAACCCACCCTGTCTCTGCATGGAACAGGCCTTCTGTGGGCATCAGCATTAACGAAACAAGACTCCCAAGCCTCCAAAGGAAAGACCTTTCTGAGAGGAAAGGAAAAGGAAAAGCCTGCTTGACATAGGCGCATATCACTTCTGGCTAACTCTGCACTACTCAGATAAGGGAGTTACACTTCACTAGCCACATGCATAAACACAGCTGAGGATTTCCACAGTATAAGGCATGTCAATGCTAATAACTTGGCACAAGCAAGCATCTGTTATCAGAAAAAACAGCCCATTTATTTACCCATAACTTTCTGGTTTCACTATGCCTCACCCGAATTACACGCAAGACAACATTGCAACAAAATTGTACAAAATGCCAGGGTACAGAGAGGAGTATTCATGGCATATACACATACCACTGCAGACAGGAAAGGAAGGTGGAACCAGGTCACTTAGAGATCCAAACCATTTATATGCTTATGGGAAGTTTCTAATCTCCTCTTTTTTTCCCTCTGCACTGAAGAAATTCAGTCTAAAAAGAATCTGTAAGTTCCTTCCAACTCTTTCCCAATGGATTTTAATCAGAAGGATCAAAAGGATTCCTCACATACCAATTGTTACCCAGAGATGAACACCTGAATTGCCAGAGAGAATAATGGAAGCATTGAATGTTTAGGGTAGCCCCAAATCAATGAATAGCAGCACCGTGCTGTGTTTGTTGTGCTGAGCTGAGAGCCAGGACTGCTGAATTCTGTCCCTGTCGCTGCCTTAATGCTCCATCATCAAGCCACTGAATTTCACCAATTCTACTGTATATAGATTTGCTCAGTCTTATTATCAAAGTCTGCAAATACCTTCCAGAAACACAACACACACTTGGGTTACCAACTGCAGCACACATCTCTCCCCTCACTCCAGTTCTAGCCTGCAAGTACAAATCAGCAGTACTGATCCCTCCTGACCAGTTTAAGGGTTATGGAGGCTAATTTATTAATGCCCATGAGATTTTCTCAAGACAGCCAAGTAGAAAGCATGGATGAATACAAATATATTAAATCAGCAGGAATACTTCAATTAATCTATGGTCCCGGTATAGAACTCAAAGCTGATCACAAAACTATTTAGCAGGAAAGTGGTACAGCAGCTAAAGAACATTTGCAGAGGTCTCATTTTCACATGCTGCTTTAGAACAAAATTGTAAAGGTGCATATAATAGAGGAGTAGTCATTTTGCTGAATTTCTCTCTTTGTTTTTAAAGTCACTCCCTCCTGGATAAGCCAATCTGAAATAACTGAGCAGATTGACTTTACTTTTCAGCGTCCAGCACAAAGTTTATCACAATTTACAATGCAAGTAAGGGCTTTTGCCAACTCAGAAGAGCCAACTGATTTTGAGGAGATTTGCAAATCATTCATAAATAAAGGTTGTTGCAATATCTGTCTGTATAAAAGCAAAAGGAAATGATGGAGAGGGTTTAGGCTTCTCTCTTATTGACATTAGTGATTGCTAGGTAGCTAGTTACATCAAACACACCACAGACATAGGACAGGAAAATAGTAGGAGACCTCTCTGGACTGATCCTTTCTCATTAAGCACAAACACAAGTTACAGAACAACAAGATACAGAACACTTTTCTCAGCACATGATATGAAGGAGACTTCTGTGAGGATACTAACAAGCACAAAGGTCTTGGCCCTCCTCTCACCAATTTTATTATCAATATAGCAAGTAAGCAGCAGACTATATATATTTTACAGAGGCTCTATGATAAATCATACCGAAGATATTGACTACTAAAGCATAGACTTCTCCTCTGCCACTTCAATATCTCAAAGATCACAGATCAGTCTGTTCTGGTGGGCACTGGGAATAGGAGATGTGGCTCCATTCTTCCTTCCTTAACACTCTCTATGCATCTTTTGACACTACCAGACAGGAGATTTTCTGCCTTGGGATACATATAGTTCTAGCTGTCCTCTATGGAAATGCAGAGGGAAAGAACCTCCAAGTAAGTTTGTTCATGTAGTAGTGTCCTGTTGAACTGCATTAGTGCAAACCCTGAAGTTACATGTTTTGTCAATAGCAACGGCATTAACAGTCACACCACGCATTACAAGGCAAAGGAAATTGGTTATTCTAAGGCAGTTGACAGCTTGGGGTGTAATAAAAACAAAACCCAACCAAACCAAGCCCTCACAACAACAAACAATCACCAGCAGCCTCCTCATAAACCCAAACAAAAAGACAACACAAAATATTTTAGCACAACCTGCAGGTAAACACTCTGGGTTTTGTTATCCTCCAAATGGATTAAAAGCTGATAATGGATTTTGGGGGGTGGAGATGATGATTACCAGGGTCAGTGGCCAAAGCAGAAATGTTGATATCGGTCTTAAAACAAGGCAGGCAATTTATCCTCATCTCACAGAAGCCTGATGTTCAAAATAGCCGGAACTTAGAGATGGAAAATACAAGTCTATCATCTAAATGTATTTTTCTAATAGCCTAGGCATTAAAGCAAAATGATTATTGAATCTCTTGGGTGAAGTTTTATGCTTCTATTAGAAGAAAGGATGTCTGTATTACAGAAATAATTTAAAAATCTATTATTTTTTTTTCTCCTTTCTAGTAAGAAGGAGCTGCAGGTTCACCCAGACTTGTAACAGCAGAGACAGGTAACAAGTTATGAAATACAAGAACAAAAATAAGACAAAAATGGGAAAAACCCAAATCAAATGTGTTTGCCCAAAAAGTACAGGTCCCTCATTGCAATATCAAGCAGACCAGGTTCTGACAGAGCCCAGAAGAGTCAGCAGTTATCCTCATGGCAAACACACCACCAGCACAACAAAAACAGTGTTTATACATCCCTGTTAGCTTTCCTTGTACTCTGAAACTCTCCATTTCTCACCTTCCACACCAGCAAGCAGCGAGTGCTTCACTATATTATCTGGTGCCTTTAAAGGCATGTGCAATCATATTTTTTGCCCATTTTCTATGACACACTCTGAGAGGCTTTGGAAGTGATTTCTCTTCCACTACCAAACCAGCAGATCACAACATCTGAGCAGACTGGCACAGGTAGGACTTCTCCCAAATTCTTGCTCTGATGATGCACGCCCTTCCCCCCCTCCCAGCCGTTGCTGCCAGCAGAGAAGCTTAATTCAACCACCCCTAATTGCACTAGCTGCTCAGTCAGAGTCACTGCCTTCAGCAGGAGCACAGAATTAAGAGAATACAGGACACTTCAAAGCTCAGAATCATTTTCTCCTAAACTCTGTACTGTGAATCTGCTCCATGTAACTCTCAGGCACACACTGGAATTCATTGCTTTTTTCTGTTACGCATGCAATAAAGGTGCTGGAGTCAGTGTTAAACACTTTTTCAGCTTTGCCTTCTGAAACATCTATCAGCATAGCTCTGTGGAGGCTTAAAGACATGCTTATTATTGTCTAGGTTTAGGATCAATTTCTGTGAAATTAGTTCCAGAAAATTATAGCTAATTAATGTGAATAGTGAATTCCTTCTCATGTTCAGTCAGCTGCAAAATTCCAATCTTCATTTACCGTGAACACACTCCGATGAGTTCTCCACCAGGGAGCAAGTTCAGGGCATTTCCTGAAGAGATTTAACTGTTAAGGTTAAGGATGAATGTTTGTAATAGGTAAAGAAAACCATAAGAGAAGGAAAAAAGGTAAAAAAAAGGAAAGCAAACAAAACTAAGAGGTTTTTTTTGTGTGTAAGATTTTTCTCAGCTGGTTTTCAGAGGAGAAGAAATAAATCTGTTCTTCACCTGCAGAAGCCAACAGCTGAGAAGCCTGCTAATGATAAACTGTGGCCTGCTGTGGAGATGAACATCAGGATTCACCTTCATCCACACGTTGGTAAGGAAAGGATCCTTCTCCCATTTCTTCCTTTATTTATTACCAACCAGTGACACATTTCTCCCTCTAACACAATTGAGAGGGCTTAGGGCCTTTGACTCATAACCAAAAGTAGTGAGAATCCCATTTGACTTCTCTCCAGCTTCCAGAAGAGGGATTAAAAAGGCTTTCTGCTTTTCCTCCTGGGTAAATCCATAGAGTCAGTGTTGCATCCCTTTTCCCCACTCCCTTCAAACAAAGAGGAATGCATTCACCTCTCCTCTGGAAAGCTCTTTCCTTGAAGTGTTTTGTGGGTTTGACCCTTTTAGAGAAAAGAAATATTTAAGATATAATATTCTAAAACTTTTACAGCTTTCCCATCTTTCACCTGTTCTAGCAGACCCATGAGGTGTTCCTAACCATAAACATACATTCCCATGTCCCAACACACTGGCAATAGGAAATGGTGAAATTTGTCCACCTTGCACCAGACAAGATCCTGCTTCTGTAGCTGTACAAATAGAAATTAATCAATGATCTGCAGCTTCAGACTCATGTGAAGCATACAGGATCCTGAGCTAGTGTTATTCTTCTTGTATTACCAAACAGAACAGTGAATGTGTACTTTGAAATCTACTGCTGTTTGTCTTTCTCAGGCACACAGGTGTACACATACACAGTCCTGAAGCAGAACAGAAACACTTCTCTGCTGGTCCCAGCCTGTCACATCCTAAGAGACCTTACTTCAGCTGTCACTTCCTAAACTATCACTGCACATACACAGCACTCCCTTCTACAGACATCACTTTTGATTTCTTTGGCAAAGCATCACAAATATTTCCCTGATAAGAATTTCTCTGTCAAGTGAATTTATCTTTCATAAAGGTTAATCTGATAAAAAGGATTTTTCCCTTTTTCCTTCATGTCATGTTTCATTCTGAAACTCTAATCTATTTTTCATCATGGTAACATCACTGAAGTTGAATTTTTTTCCTTGTCCAAATAAGACTCAACTCATAAATTATGGGGGAGGTAGGGAACACAAACCACCAACAAAAATCAATCTCAAACTCTAAACTAGTAAGGCTTTTTGATCCAGAGAACTGGAAAGTCTGCTTTGAAAATATTTTGAATGATAAACTCTGCCAAAAACCAGAAGCCTTATTGATTTAAAAGTATTTCCAGAAAAAAATAAATGAAATTCTGTACAAAGCATCCTGTACCTAACAGCAGTTGGGCAGAGATTTCCACACACTGTCTGTGGGGACAGGGGTTGGGCTGGTTTCATTTGATGGGGGTTTTTTGTAGGAACCAAGGCACCAGGCTGAGGGAGGTGGGTGCAAGCTGTGGAGTAGTCTTTCCATGGGACACAAAAACCTGCTTTCTTTGGGCTCTTTGCTGGTTCTCTTGATGGTTTCCACTCCTGCTTTTTACTCCTAACACTGACAGCACAAGTGGGGCTGCTCCATGTTGGACTTGTCATCACTGTCTAGGATACTAAAGAAGCTTTTCTTCCCATGTACTGTTCCATAGTGCTGGAGACCACATCCACAGGTGCTGGACAAAGATCAAGGTTTTCTCCAGAGCTTCACTTAGCAAGGTGCTCTTTGGGAACCGAGAGCTTGCAGAGCCCTGCATCTCCTCTCCCACCTTAACCCACCACCCCCATACAAGTTAAAGACAAGAAGTAACCAGCCCTGCCTCTCTCAGCAAATACACCCACCTAGAGGAAGCAGCTCCCACATGTGTTGTTAGGATGCATCCAAACAAATCAAGGCACCCAAGCAGACCAAACATTTAACTACGTCTTGCTGAGAGTTAGATATAGATCAGAGACGGCTATGGCTTAATGGGACCCATCAGGAGAGCTACAGAAGGCAACACAGGGTAGGTCAGGACACAAGTTAGGCTGTTCAGCCTGTGGTCCAAAGTTCTCTCTGAGCATCTGAGCCTGAGCACACATCTGGCAGCCTCTACAAAGAATCCTAATCCTGTCAAAGTAGGAAAAGTAACAGAAACTATTAAAGTGAACAAAAAACATTAACAGTGCCTTTGTTATCTTGACCTTGCACAAGGTATAAGCTGTCAGATACAGCTTCTGCCCCACTTGCTGCTCCCTCTGCCCTCCCCACACCACCTTCTGAAGCACAGATGCTGAACTAGTAGTGGGTTGTTCTCCTGCCAGTTCCATTGTCTTAACCTACATCAACTCTCCAAAGTGTATTGCAAAAGTTATCCCAGATTTCTTATTAGCAAATTTGAGTGAAGCAGCATCACTTTTCTTGTGAAGATCCTTTTCCATCTGCATGTTCTGTAACACTCTCTTCCATATGATGCAATACATTTGCCATTCATAATTGCTCATACATCTAGAATAGCATTCCAAGAAAATTTCCTTTGCATTCTCCATATCTGATGCCTACATTTTCTCTGACTGCATTTTTGACTTTCCTTGAGGACAGTGCAACAGACACCATTGGTACTACACAGAATTATGTGAAGCTTAACTGAATGATAGGAGTGAAGAGTATTCCCTAAAATTAGTCTGACTGTTTCCATAGAAACCAGAGAGCACAAACAGAATTGTAGTAACTTGACTTTATGAAGTCAGAAGAAAGGGCATTTTTATATGTTCTGTTGGCAAAGGACAGAAGCTAGCAGTTTTCTATTTGTGGGATTTCACCTCCAGGCATAATTCTGAACGTGACTGCATTCAGGCAAAATGAGGTGCTGGGTTTGGGGTCAGGGAGGCTCACATTGATGTAAAATTAGAGGGTACCACTGTTAATGCTTGCTCTGCTCTCCCAAATAACGCAGATGAGAGTCTGAATATAGAAACATGGTTTGAAGACATTTAGGCTAATGTTCAAACAGAATTTAATGTTCATCTTCAGGGGGAAAAAAAAAAAAAGAGAAGAAAAAAAATCCTGCTTTCAAAAATGCCAGCAGTGGAAGATTAACCTCAGCCCACACATCGTTACAGTGATACATTATCTTCTCTATTACAGGAAAAAAAAAATATATATAAAAGCCTTAGCAGAAAGTTTAGAAGAGATTTGCTAAATTGAAGCACTCAATTTTGTGAAACCACACTCTAATCCTCTGCACCCATTAGATGAATATTCCCTATTGAGATCCTCCTGGAATTACTGCCCTGGGATTTGACGTCATACTCCAGGAACAGAGACCACTGATGGTCATGAAGAACAACCTCTGTTCCTGCCAGAAGTGTCCTCTCTCTCTACAGCTGTCCACATTTCTGAGGCTCTAATTTAAGTCTTCATCACCTGTTTTCTTCTTCTTTCCATTGACCCTATATTCTTTTATAGTTTTATAGCTGCTTTTGCTGTGTCTCTAGGTGAAATTGCTCAGTGCAAGCTAGTGGCTTGTGGAGCATCTAATAAAATATTCTGATTTCACAGTTATCTTTCTCATCTGGTTAATTTAATTTCCAGCAGATTCACTTCTACCCCATTAAAACATTATCCTTGTGTGCCCTTCTGTGATGTGCATGTGTCCTATACCTCATGTGGTTGATGATTTGAATTCCTGTGCACTGAGAGAGTAAACTCATAATTGTCTGTGTAAAAGCTGCTTCTCCTTTACAGCTCTTCATTCTCTGTAAAAAAAAAAAAAAAGTGATTTTTGGTGTGTTTGAGGCACAGAATTCAAGGATACTAAAATCTCAGCAGAATGAGAATGCTATCATCCACCTCTCAGTTGCCTTTTCCCAGATGATAGCTTCATACTCCTCAGCACATATTAGAAAGGCCCTTGATAAGCTCGTTATTCTCATTTCACATGTGATTTGATAACCCTGTTACAAGATCAAAGTATACTTTATCAACTTGGATATAAAGCCATAGGTATTCAAGACTCAATGACTTGGCTGAAGTTGTTTAAGATTTATGCAAGTGCCACTCCTTACACCCCTACACCCCCTTACAACCTCTTCTAACTTTATAACCACTCAATATTTCAGCCATGCCATCTCCACCAGGTATCAACAATACAAAAGTAAAACTTATTCTTATAAGTAATGAACATTAATAGCTCTCAGCATCAACATATAGGCAAAAGAAAACTTTTCTCTAGATGGCATTTCTTGACTTCAGTTTTGGAAAAACACCTCTTTGGCATTCACAGAAGACAGTGACAGCTCGTGGTACTGATAAAAGGATTTGTACAGCAACTCTTCCCTGTAGGGTCCCATCTGCTGTAACAGCTCCACTTCAAGTTTATGTCATTAAACTTCACACCTTTATAAACACAACCTGTATATTTAATCCCTCTATGTACTTCCCTGTAGAATACCCAAATAGACCAATACACTAACAGCTTTTGGATGAGGTTTTCCCAGGTTTGATTTTTTTCCCCCCCTCACTTTCCCACAGTAACTGGCTCAGCAGTTCATGGCTTTTCAAAGCTATTTTCATTGGTGGGGATTGTACACTGACACAGATCAGGAAAGGAACCAAAATTGTGAAACTGAGCATGTGAAAAGGGAAAGTTTAACACAGATCTCCTAACAGCAGAGTGAGAGTACTGAAGTGCAAAGCAGATGCCCATTCTTCTCCCACTGCAACACTTGACAGCGAGGAACACAGCTTCAGAGGTGGCTAAGGGAGGTGTGCTGCAGACAGAGCCACAGGCTGAGGTGCAGGATTAGAGCTCATGTGCCAGACCTTTCACAAGACACGAGAGGTGGCCTTGGACACAACCTATTGTGTGTATGTTAAGAAAGAATGCAACAGCATATCAAAACTGCACTAGTGCCTGGGATAGGTCTTTGTTGCCTTCCTCTCAGTATCTGGTGCCTGGTACTATTGTGAGCAGCACACAGCAGTGCCACAGGAGGACACACACACTCCTCTGGCCATCCTGCAGGCTGCTACCAGACCAACCACATCACACAACGTTTTCTAAGCTCACATGACACAAACAGTAAAATAAATGTGACCTAAGCAAAGACATTACTGTGAACATCATACATGTATATAAAAAAGGTTTCTGAAGACCCCATCAAGTTCTACAGGTGTTACCATACATCATTTTTCATAGGTAAAAACACATTGCAGAGGAAGAAAATAAAAAGGTGTGAAGCTATATAAATACCACTAAAAGATGGAGATTGCTATGACCTGTAACAAATGATTATTTGACTTTGAAATCAGGATGGAGGCCATAGAATTCTAGATTCTCTAGCTTTCCTCACTGTGTCCTGCTGGCAGAGCATGTTATGTCAAGAATGGTGCAAGCAAGGAGATCCCAGTCATCCCCCCCTCCCACTTCAGAGCTCCAGGACAACAGGATCAGGCAGCACTGGGATTAGACATGACACAGCAGTGCTCTTTTACAAACACAGACATGGATTTGCCATTCCATTGTGCAGTGTGCAGAGATCTGGGGAACCAAATGTGACAGAAGAGAAGGGCAGTTCTGCTCTTCCTTTAAAATCCAGTGCAGAAGTGGGTAGTAGTGATGCTTTATAACTGTAGGCATGTTTTTGCCACAAAAAATAAGATGTAAGCAGCAAGCAGCCAAATGGAGGCAGGCTCCATCTCAGTGTGAGGGAAAAGCAGAAGGAAACACAGCTACAGAAATAGACTCTTACATCCAATGCTGACCTTGCTGCTAATGTACCTAATTACAGCTGATCTCTCCTACCAGTTCAAGTTTGCCACATCTTGCAGAACATCAGCCCTTCCACCTACGCATTCTGACAACGTAATAAACTGAAACAATGGGCAAAAGTCTCACATCAGGAGGAAGGTTTTTCCTGCACTTCTCCTTGTTAAAATATCCTGGAAAACCAGGCCTCTACTTAGCAAAGTTTTAACATTTGTTTTTCCATTTGCACCAAAACCAAGAAGCTCCTCCACAGCACTCAAAGTTCACTTGTGATACAGAAAATGCTCTTGAGTTCCAAGTACTACAATTATAGAGTAAAAGAGACTACCTGGGGACAGGGAATAGCAAGGTAGGAACAGGTAGAAATTCCACATTAGAATTTAAAGGATTGTTTTGATAAAAGCTTTTCCAGAACAGACTCATTGCCACAGAAAGATTTGGGTTTGTGAACTTGTATTTCCCTGGGGGGAAACATGCTGAAAAATTCACAGAACCATTACCTGCTTTATAGCAGTAATCCAGAAGGTGCAGGGCTTATGGATCTTCTTTAATTAAGGCTGTATTCTATAGGAAAATAGAGTTAAAAGTCAAAGCACTTCGACTAGGATACCAATGTTTTGTGTTAGAACTTAGCTATTAAATGCAAGGGGACAGTGCCTGCTCTGGGCATAGGCCTCTGCAAAAAGAAAAGTATGCTTTACACTCTCCCTGTGGCAGCTTTCTTGGCTTGGGGGTTTGTTACTTCTTGTTGTATTTGGTTGGGGTTATTCCAACAGAGAAGTAATTCCAACTGAAAGCCTAATCATCCCTTAAAACCAGAAATTTCAGCAGACTGTTATTACCCATCTAACTCGAAAGAGGAAGTTAGAGTGATAAGAGTGAATAAAATAGAGAACAAAAAACCTTCTTTCTCCTCCAGATTTTATGCAGGCATAAGGAGCTGCCTCCCATATTGCTCTCAGAGACAAACTCAGCACAGTCTCATGAGCAGAAAGACTTGAGTTTTTTGCCTTTTGCCTGTGGTTTCCAGGGGAGAAATTAAGGAGTTAACTAATTTTAGGAAGGTGGAAATTAGGAATTGCTATTTCCATAATCTAAATACTCCCAAACAGCAAGGAACATGCCACTCAGTGTTAGAACAGTTATGCTTCACTATTCCTGCAGAGACCCTTTAACAACACCTAAGAACAGCAACAACCAAGTCTAGCCAGGAAGGTTGCTATCTCTTTCTTAGGTGCAAGAGAAGAGGAATAACTTACCAGCTGGTTGTGCTGCTGTTTACAATTGAGGCAATGCAACATGACAAGAAAACTAATGCTGCTGGCACTGCAGGCTCACTCCCAGCCTTCATTCACTCTGCACATCTCCCTCTACACTTGGTGAGAGATGTGTCAGCCTTGCCCAGACAGAATGAAAAAGCGACTGGCAAGAACACCCCATTTCTACAGCCCTGCTGCAGGTAAGGACATAGAGCAGCCAGCCAGTGCCAGTTTTCTCCCCTCCACCTCTCTCTACCTTTTCTCCCACCTACACAGCACAAGCATCATTCACTGCCAATGCCTGAGCACCCTCAGATCTGAGCACGTTCTGTTCAGTCAGGATAAAGCAGTCACAACGTCATGCCCAGGAGCCCTCAGGCTCTCCTTCCTCTCTGCAGTCTCTCACCTCAGAACACTGTTCTTGCCTGGGTCTGCTTCCAGTGCTGCTGGGACTTGCTAAGCACCTGGCAGAAGAGCCTCCAGCTCTTTTACATGGCTTGTGACAAAAGGATGTGGACCAGAGTCTCCACCACTGAACTAATCCCATCCCCTGACATAGCCCCACAAGTCTGGGAGGAACTGAGGAGTAAAGGCATCAGCACAGTATCTCTGTATGTTTAGGCTTAAAACCACTCCATGACCTTAGCAAAACTATTCACCTGTTGGAAGTGAAAAGGAGATTTAAATGTTTTCTGCAGCTAGAACACAGGTCCCCGGAACTTTGCAGCTGGCTTTACAAATCAGCCAGATTAGCACAGTCCAAATCCTCCAGAGCTCCAAGCTGCTGAAAGAACTCTGCATTTTGTGTTTTATCATTTTTAACACAAAGACAGAAGCTCCTAAGTGCCAGTTTACTCATCCCAGAGATGGAATTGCTTCATTTCCTCTTTTGCTGAATTATTTTGGAGTTGTTTGTGATACTGATATCTTTTTTTCCCCTCGGTCACATCACAGAGCTTGTGTATCACTGTTAAAACAATAGGACTCAAAGGCTTTCAAGCAATTGAAGCAATGTTAGCAGAGGACAGAGGCAGGACTCCTTTACTTGTCTCCTCATATTTGCCAGGCTCCTGGTCCAGGAGGGGCCAAGCTGGTGCAGAAAGACAAGGAAGGCACCTCTGGGCTTCAAGGACTCATTTGTATGCCATTTTTATAGACAATATGCATTGCAGAGATCACTGGAGGTAAAAATTAAAATCAAGTTCTTGATTTAACAATACAAATCACCATGAGCCCAGCCATAGCCCTCATTTTGGACAGCATTGCCATAGGTTTTGATCAATGGCCCAGCTTGACTCTTTGTCCCCAAGCTGAACAAACAGAGAGGTGCTGGGCAAAGGAGCACCTACAGTTGGCAGAAGCTCTCTTCCACCTTCCTTCCAAGCCTTCTCTCACGCAGCAGATTGTCTTTAACATTGGAGGTCTCTTTGTAAAAGAATTACAAAGGAGACAACTCGGATGATAGAAAAGACAGGCTCTTTCACCAACAATTTTCACCTTCTCCTCCTGCATTCCATCCCTCTGCTGACACACTGCTGTTCCTACGGCTACCCAAATCCTATTAGCAAAGAGAAGCTAAGGTTCCTTTTCTTCCCTCTCAGTAACTGGTGCTAATGGTGGCATTAGGATCCCCATTTTGAGCAGATTACTTTTAAGCTGTGCTCATTTTCATGAGCACAATCAGGCTTGTCACATCTACTGCTCTAAGCATCTGTCTTCTTCCTCAGCTGAATTATTTATGCAGCCAATATTAAGTAAAGTACACTTTACATACGAATGCTTCACATCATTTCAAGAAAAACTTCCCAGTTCTCAGTCACTCAGTCCTGGCCCAGGTAACATGTCCAATTTCTGTCTGAAGAGCTTGGGTTCTTTTATGAGTAATCCAACCACACTGAACTCATTAGAAATGAGCAGTGCCTTGCAGTGATACCTGATCAGGTTTTTTTTCCTCCCCCTAATTGCATTTTGCCAACTGAACTGTGAATCTTCATCGTAGGCTGGATGAAACAGGCTCTTCTTGCAAGACACAAACACTGTTCCTTCCCTGGAAGGTGAGTTAATGAAGTGTGGAAATGAAAGACCTGTGCAAAGCTTCCCCCTCAAAGGGAACTTCTTCCAGGCTATTAGCTGAGGTAAAGGCTCAGCCCACAGCCAGCAGCAGGAGATATTGTCAGGGAAAGAATTTCGATTAGTTAAGGTTTGTGAATCGAGTGAGGGTGGGTGATCTTTTCAGAAACATTCAAAAACCTGGAAAGATGACTAAGTTGAGGGGTTTTTTTTCACTCCAGTTGTGAAGAAACTGAAACCAGTACCTTGAAAACACATTGTGTTTGCCAATTTAAGGTGGTACTTCAGATAAATTCAGTGGATACACCATCTGGATAGTACTGTCAGTTCTTTTGTGCAGACAATGATTCAAAGGTACAATATAGCAGCATCTTAAAATTCTGTTTAGAACTTCTATTTGGAATAAGACTCAAATCCCACATTCATTAAGTTTTTGAAGCTGCAGATAAGCTAGCTTAGCCCTCCCATGGAGGGTCCTAGATTTTCTGAGAGAAATTAATGCAGAAAAGTCTCTCGGTGATCTTTAAGGAAAAGAAGCTATCATCGGATAAGAAGGAACTTACTCCAAAAAATTAATAAGTTGCTAAAGGATAGGAGGCAAGTGATAAGAATAAACAATTCTCTTGTTGATGCTAAATTATTGGAGGTAATGAAGACAATAATAAACCCAGAAGCATTCCAGAATGACCTGGCAATGCTGAATGAGTAATTAAAGGGCAAAAAACATTCATCATCAGTAAACGGAAAACGGTGCATGGGGAAAACATGAGTACAAAGCGCTGTGCTCCAAATGATCTGTTCCTACTCAAAGTAATCTGGCATCTCTGATACTGCTCTAAAATAGCAGTTACTTTGATAAAAATATCATTTCAATGCCCTGTGGTGTAAATGTAAATAAGATGCTAGTAACGGTTAGGAAAAGAACAGAGAACAAAACATGAAACATCATTATGCTTCAGTACAAATCCTTTGGGTGCCTGCATTTTGAGTCCTTAGTGCAATTTTAGCAACCTCACCTCATAACACACATTGCAAGAAAAGGGCAACAAGGGATGATTAGCAGCACAAAATGGTTTTCTAAAAATAGAGGTTAAATAGAAAAGGACTCTTCAGAGCTGAAGATGGAGTACACTCATTTTATGCATCTCTATCTATGGAGAGAAGATGAATAGGAAGTGATTATTGACTGCCTCACCCAACACCACAATTACCCAAGTCACATTTATTTAGTGCCACTCTTAAAAGCAGAGCAGAATAAATATTTTTACATACTTCACTGATTATTTTGCCACAGGATGCTGTGGTGATTAGAAACATAAGCAAGTTCAAAAAGGAACCCAACAGTTTTATGGACAATAAGTGTTGATGGACATTAACACAACACTGATGCATCTTGAGCTTTGGTTGTTCTGTGACTGCAGATTTCCATAAGTTAAGGGAGAGATCACCCTGCACTTGTCCTGATTTTACATCTACCTGCTGCTTCCATACTTGAAGACAACTTAAACAGACTTCTAATCTGACACAGTAAAATTCCTCCTTCAGTTTTCTTTAACTTACCTGAAGCACCATTAATTGCATTGTGGTAACAATAAGCCCTTCCTAGGGAAAACAAACAAACAAACAAACAAACCGGTAGTAGTTCTTGAGCTGGGAATAACAGACCAAATACTGCAAAAAAATTAACCTGTCACTTTCTGTCCTAATGCCAAAGATGTAATCACACTTGTCAGGAATGTTATTGTGTGAAACAATAAATATGAGAATATTAAAATACCAGAGCAGGGATCTGATATTAAAGACATTGCTCATGAAATTACTTGCTGCACATTGACAAAATCTGGAAGCCCTGTGGGCTTGTTCCTTTAAAATGACACATCTGATTCTGGCAGAAAGAAACCCAAAGAAATTATGTGCAGACTAATTTCCAAGTAATAGCAGGAAGAGGAGTCATACTCAAAACCAAAACCCCAAGTTCTGCAGCCTTTGACGGTTCTACTGAACATGCTGATAAATGAAGTGTGAGTAGATGAAAATCCCTGTATAATATGTAGGGGTTAAAGAAGTCACAGCACATTCTGCACTAATGCATTAGTATTTTCATCCAAATCAACTTGTAGCATCTTGTTTCTTTGAAGCTGTAACAAGAACCAAACAAATTCTCCAGAAGCCATTCAGCACAGAGACACTGAAGTGCACCTGTAAGTGCAGTGAAACCAGTAGCAATGTGTAAATTAAATCAACTCAATTGGGAAAAAATTAGAACTTCCAATATGGAAAAGCAAGTGACTCTTAATGATGACTCATCAACAGCTATGGGCTAAACATATCACTCCCTTTTTGGTGCAGTCCTTGAAAAACCCAGACTAGCACAGCGAGCTGGAGAAGCTTAGCAAGTCACCTCCCTCTGCACTGCATTCCTAGAGTGAAAGATTGGAACAGGAAGGTTGGGAGAAGCATCATAAAAGACAGGTCGTCCTCCTCGAGTCACAGAAGTCAGCTACCACATCAGGCACTCACATCTGCTTCTGGAAGAGCAGCACTGAAGGTATTCTCTTAGTGTCCTCCCTTCACACCACCACTCCAAAGAAGAGAGATGAATGCTTGAATTGGTCTCTCCAAACCTGCTTGTCAGACCCTTTAAAAACACTTCATCCATTTTACATCCAAATGCTCTTTATAAACTCAGCAGTCCTGCTCACAAAGGGTCAAGCTGACCACATCTGGTTAAAGATGCAAAAATGTGGGATGCCTGACTGCCATGAAGAGCTCTACACTCAGGTTCCTTTCCATCCTGCCAGGATGGCCAAAGACTTCAGCCTGTTGGCAAGAGGTTTCCCCCCCACCCCGGTCCTCTTTTTCTGCTCTTCTAATATTACTTCTCCTTGAATACATGAAAAACATTTTAGACCAAGAAAGCATGAAAAGCTGGGCTAGTTTTTGGGGTTTTTTTCCCCTAAGTTTTTTTTGGAGCAGCTAATCTCATTTCTCTAGCTCATGCCAAAATCCAATCCTCACATGATACAGCAACAAGATTTGTGTGTTAATCTCACTATCATGCTCTGCATAAAGCTGGAGAGCTTTGTTGTGAGGTTGTCCCTTCCACTGTGCTAGGGATCACCCATCCCTACCACTGCTGCCATTTCCTCAATTCATAACTGTCCAACCTCTCATAAAAAAAAGGGTTTTTTGCTGGACAAACCTTCTATTAGTGACACATTCCCACATTCTGATCCATCACTAGAGGCTCTGCTAAAGCAGTTCCTTGCTGAAGAGCATGGATAATCTCTCTCCAGTCTATCTGACCTCCCCTTGCTGAAGATCATCCTGCAGACCTAGCCAGCACGTGATCGGAACCAAACAGGCAAGTGAGACAAACATCATCTAAGATATTGGCCCAAGATAACTAACAAATTGGAAGCAATACATGTAGGTAATTGTGGAATGCAATTAACATGTTTCATGAAAAGTGTGGGGTGCATCAAAATAAATAGATGGTGTTTTTACCTGGGCAGAGTTTAAAGGGTGAGCATTCTTAGAGCAGCTGACTGAGAACATTTCAGCTGAGATCTGCTCTGAACACACAGAGAGAGGTCTATCATTTACAGTAATGAAAAGTCATAAATGTCTCTATTAAAGAGTTATTTCCTGCATAACAAGGAATAAGAGACCCAGAGGTCTCACAGGTGAAAGCAGGAGGAGTAGGCAAGCTATTTTTTCATGGCATAGCTCCAGACCAAAGAGTGAACAAGAAGGCAGGTCTGAAATCCCTAACTGACATTGAAGCAGATGTTATCTTGAGGCCATGCTTTGGGTATCACTATGTATGAAGCCACAACAAATTCAACTATCACAGCAACAAAACTGAATTAAAAAACTGTAAAGGTTACCCACTGAGCTCTTCTGAGGCTGTAAAATGATGCAACTTTGTGCTGAGAACTCCCATTAAAAAAACAAACCCAAACAAAAAAACCCCAAACCAGAATGACTTCAAGATTATTTCCTCTGGTAAGGCTCCACCACATTTAAGAACAGTATCCTAAGGCAAGAGAACATTTTATAGATCTAAAAAAAGATCAACATGCTACAACAGCAGTTGCCACAAGCACTGATGCTGGTGGCTGATGGGCCTGAAGGACATTTTAGAGTATGACCTGCACCAGGTAACTTCTGGTTGCAACATCAAGACAGCCTTGCTTATTCTCTTCAAGTTGCTTTCCTCCTTCAAGTCTTGTGCTATTTGGGCTGCTTCTGAAAGGCTCAGTTTTTGACATGAAGCATTAATTGAAAGCCTCTGTTTCCACTGAAAACAAAACCCACTCTAATATACATGACAGAAAAAAAAGTAAACTTCAAAGACAAAATCTAGAGGCGAGTATAAGAAGAGAAACTTTTTTTAGCTCTCCTAGTTCTTAACACAGTTTTGTACACTTAGGTAGGATTTTTTTAATCCTTGAAGTAGTTAATTCTGAAATGATTATTTGCACTTGGCCATTTTATTGCAGATCCTTTCCAACAATTCAATTGACTCACTTGTGTGAATGACCACATATCAAAAACTGGAGAGATCCCTCCTGTTTCAAAGAGATCTTGGCACTGCTCTTCACATTACAACCATAGCTAACTCCAGCAGTTACCCAAAGGAAGGTTCACAGAGTAGTTTAACTCACCAAAAACCAACAGCTTGCCACCACAAACAAAACAAGACTCCTCATGCAGTCACATATTGATTATTTTTATCTTTTTGGTCAGGAGGATGTTAGCAAACAAACCTTGCTTTCTTTCAACAAACAGCTTGAGGTACAGAGAAATCTGTGTCCTTAAACGCCCCAAAAGATGCTGCTACATAATTGCATTTCTTTTCTAATACCAGAATTCTTGGTTGTAAACAAACCAGTAAATAGCAGTCAGCAAGCAGTTCCTAAGAAGCATCCATTTAATTTATTCTAAGGTCTTTTTTGCAGCACTGTACCACACAAGGTTCTCAAGGAGTGCTCAGCAAACCGCAGAGTCAGACAATTTCAACAGGGAAGAAAGTCAACTGGGCAGCCTGGGAACAGGTGAAATAAGGACTACTGGAGCAGCTGCAAAATTCAGGGAAAGCCCAAGATCTAAACCCTAACAGAGAGATGTAAATGAAGGTAATCAGAGCAAGCAATGCTGTTTCCAAGTAACATTACAGTCTGGCACTATAATGTGTAACTGCTATAATGAAAGCATCCAGCAATTTCACAATTTTGCTGTATTTCAGGAAATGGACATGAAGCTTTCCCACATTATCCATCCTACACTGGCAATTTTTTTACTGGGGCTTTTTTAGGGACATGGTATCAGAAGTACATCAGTCATTTTCAAAAATCAACATTAGCAGAAAATTCTCTTTTACCACCATTAACAAAATTCACTGTAACAACCATTTTTTTAAGCAGCTTGCTACGTGTGACTTTTCCTTGTCATCAGGGACTTGCTTTTCACCATTTCCATGAAAAATGCCTCTTAGCTGTTCCCATGCAGTTCATGAGTGTCTCATCAGTCTCCTGTCACAGAGCAGGCTCTGGAGGCAGCAGCACAGAAAGGGAAGAAGAAAGGCTCTCTGGCTCTTGAGTTTGAATGCTCCTGCTTTTTTGGAGCTCAGGCTGACAGGTGGGACAGAGGTGGGATCAGAGGGTGGAAGAGAGCACAGGCTGAAACAGGGAAGCTGCAGGTGGAAGACCACAAGCACTTTAATTTCTGTTTCAGCTGCCTATGACTACTAAGTTTGTAACCTTACTGTCCTTCTACATAGCTTCTGTGTTATGAAGTCAAATATTTTACCAGGTTTCTTTTCCTGATCTGTATTTACCTGTGCTTTGTCTGACTTAAAGGACAACTGTTTAAATTATTATGTCTTCATGTGCCACTGTGAACATGCACAAAACTCCACATACACAGGAATCTGCATCTTCAGCATTCTTGGTAAAAAACAAATCATATCTGTGTCCATGGTCAATACAACTTTGCAAAACAAAGTAACACCAAGAGGAGAACAAGACACCCTTGATAGTACTCCTCTGTAGATGTAAATATCTCTTAGGGGATAGCTGCAACATTAACCCATGTGCAATGGCTTCCTACCATTTGGGACAACAGATCTTTATTTGGGCATATGAGGAACAAATTGTCACTTGTGCACTGAAGCCCTTTTTTAGACCTTGCCATCGCTACCCTGTTGGAAATGCATGTTCACCTCTGATACCTGTTTGACCAATGTGGATGACATTTATGATGTTGAAGCACTAGACTGTTAGCCTCAGCTATAACACAATGCCTGCAATGTCAACCCATTCTCCCTTCTGCTCACAGGACCAGCTTGAAAGAGGTCTGTCCCAACACAGTAACTTTGCTCTAACAAGCATGCAAGATCAGCTTAGGCACAGCTCCTCGTTTCTCCCATGACCAGTGAGCTCTGGAGCCACTATTCACTACACTTTAGTCACTAACTTCTTTTTGGGTGCCACTTCACATAATTGATTCTCTTCATCTTCGTGCATTCAGAAGGAAAACTCAGTGCACCAAAAGCAGTGAGTCAATGTAATTACATAAATGACTAACAACACTATGTACACACGCACATACTTGATACATCATTCCATCCCCTCAACCCCAACAAAATGAGAAACCAAAAAGCCCACACACACACACTTTGTTCTTGACCAGGAGCTGCTGTCTTTTGCCTCATTCATCCTCCCCTTTGGGTTTGGTGTTGGCTTTAAGTAAAAAGATGATGACACCAAAGATGAACATCAAAGCACCTTCTTGCTGTTACACAAAAAATAATCCAACAGATCCCCTGTATAGTCACATTTTCTCTCTGACTTCTCTACACTAGCTCCTGCTTTCTCATGGAAGGCACCAGGCCATCTTTAAGCACAGGGGAACCACTGCTAAAGCCTGGCCTGGCACAGCTGCTCATCCCTTACTGTGGTTCTAGGAACCAGCCCTTTTCATTAACTGTTTAACACTCCCCCTTTCAACATCACAAGTAGAATCCAGTGCAGAATCCATCACAGAATCAATAAAAATAAAAAATACTATCCATAAAGTAATGCAACACAGAATCATTTAAAAATAAATACAATCTATAAGAGAAAGCATCACAGAATCAGTTGAAAAAAAAAGATAATCTATTACTGAATCAATAGAAAAAATAGAATACATCTCAGAATCCATCACAGAATCAATAAAAAAATTATAATCCATCACAGAATCCATTAAAAAAAATAAACCCAATCAAGACCCAAACCTAGAATCTGATAACAAACCTGACCTAGAACCCAGCCTAGAAAAATAGAGATCCATGACAGAAAAACTGAACACTTCAGAATCCATCCCAGAATCCATCCTTAACTCCATCAAAGGAAAACAGAACACATCAGAAGCCATCCCAGAAAAGTAGAACACATCCCAGAAAAAGAGAATTAGAAACCAACCCAGAACTTCATTTGGAACCCCACCTAGATATATAGAAATAATTTGCAGAAAAATACAATACTTTCAATCCATCACAGTATCCATCTTTAAAACCCCACATCCCAGAATTCTAGACTCTTTCACATCCTAGACTCATACAGTACATCCCAGAATGCATCCCAGAAAACTACAAACCATCCCAGAAAGAAGAAATAGAACCCAACCCAAAACCTGATTGAGAACCCTGTCCAGAATCTGATTGAGAACCCAGCCTGGAACCTGACTACATAGACACCATGTTACCTCAGGATGCTTCTGTATTAAAAACACTTGAAGGTGGGCAAAAAACTAGAGGATGCTGCTCAAAACATTTGTCCCCTTCTCCTGCTCTATCCTAGACATTTGCTCTTGAATTCTGTCAGAGAGAAGACCCTAGGCTATGTTTTTTATCATTAAAAAAAAAAAGAACCCCTTCCCAAAAAATCCCTTTATACAGTTATTGCTGTTATCTCTCAGGTGATTGTAAGCCATAAAGTACAAGCAATAAATCTATCTGTGGAATCCCAGAGATTTAAAGAAGGCCCAAAGAAGACAGGTCTACTGCTTGCACCCAGAGGGGTCCTGGTGCAGCAAGGGGGACAGCCACTGCTGGGTAGAGAAGGCAACTTGCCCAACTTAAAGAGAAAGATGCTTCAGCAGGCTCTCCCAGACAGTGACTCAGAGTTCAACACCTACTCAAAAACCCTCTGAAGGTGTTTCCATCTTTCCTAGGCAGACAAGGAGACAAGCTGGCAAACAAAAAATCCAAGCAAAATGGCTAAATTTAGGCAGATAAATACCCCTTCTTGTGCAGATTGGAAATAAAGACAGAGCCTAAAGAGAAAGCTATCAAATAAATTGCTAGTGATTGCTTTTAAACTGCCCAGGAATGATGGCATTTTATCATGTCATCACATCTAATAAACAGAAAATGCAACTGAGTCACTCAGTGGGCAATTTGATTTGATTTTTCATTTCTCTCTGATGCTTATGATTCCATCTTATGTTAGCAGCAGAGAAGGCTGAGCTGTGACAGTGGAAATAGATAATCCCCAGTGCATTTTTTTTTGCCCACAGGATCATGGAAGGAGTGAGTCGTGATAACCTCTAGCAGCAACGAGGACTGAAGATGAGACTTTCACATGGAGGTTTTTGCACCATTACTGACATCCTGAAGCTGCCACACTGAAGAATTCTGATGGCATTTTTCAGCATAATAAAGCAACCTTCCTCCAGCAAATTGCTGGTGTTAGCTGAACTACTCTGCAGCTCTGGAAAGCCCAGAGGGGCTCATTTACACAGGGTTAATGGACTGAACTCAGCACTTCTATTCCCAAAACCCAAGCCTCCATGCAGATACCCTCCCATTTTTACTATCATTCAGCAGCCTTTCCCTTCTGTCTTTCTGACCAAATAGACATTGCATGGCTTACCTGCTTTCAGAGCTCTACAAACTACTTCAGCTGGTGGTTACCTAACTCTCACAAGCTTAACAACACTTGTACCACAATTCCAGCAAATACTTCACACAACTCCACTCAATTCCCCTTCTCAAAGTCCTTGAATTAATGTAGGTTGAAAATCATCCAAGTACACACTTAATTGTTTTCAGATCAGTCCTTTTTTCAGGGGATTTTTTTTTTCCCCCCTCTCTCTCTCTCAATTAGGCTGAATTTAAGTGTTTCCACCTGAAACATGCTAAGATAAACACTCCTGTGACTATGACAGTTGACAGTTCAAAGCACAACAGAAACACAGCCAAATCTACCCATTTGGGAACACAACAGTGAGGAGGTATCCTGGTAGTTACATAAATGAAGTTATGCCTCTTTGCCTCCTGCTGTTCTAATTCAGTGAGTACCTGGTGCTTCTGAAATGCAGTGCAAAGACATCTGAAGTTGCTCTGAGGCTGAACAAAGCATGTTGCCTGCTTGATGCTCTACAGCACGAGACTAGGTTACCTGCAATGGTTAGGGAAAAGTCTAGCAACAACAATTGTTAGGAAGACACTGGACAAACTGCTCCTGACTGTTGCTTAAGCATTTCTGCCATCACCTTTGGACCAGCAGTTTACACCTTGCATGGGTTTTCCCAGCCCCTCTGTGCAGAATTTCATGGCACAGCAATATTTAAACTGCAGAAGCAGTTTGGATACTTTGGGATTTGGTGTGACAATATGGCCTTCTGTAGCTCCTTCCAGCAGGAAGGATGCTTAGATTTCCCATATAGCCATTTGGATTTCTATACATCAACCTGTTCCCCCCTGTACAACTCTGATTTTAAAGGTGAAAGCATCAAATGGGAGGCACCTGGTACCACACATGCTTACATATGAACGTGGTTCTCCTATGGCATTTCATCTCTTGAGGTGTATATACATCCTTCATCTGTTTACATCCATACTGTGGTCTCCTTATACTCCCTCTGTATTCCTTTTATCTGTTCTCTTTCCCTCTGGAAGCAACATATCCTCAGAATTTCAACAGATTCCACTACATGTTCAGCATTTGCCCAAAATGGTTGATCATTCAAAGACCCTCACATCTAACTGAGCTCTGTTTACAGAGGAACATGCAGAAGAATGAGAAAAATACTTGTTTGAATTGTAATTTGCAGTAAAAGTAACAACTTGGCTGCTACAGCAATAAACTTCTGTAACTAACTTTGTGAGGCAGTAAATACTTTTCCCTGTATATAATGGATTAGGAGTACATAATACATTGAGTTGGCTCTGAGGTCTGAACAGAGAAATAAAGGAAAAAACCCAAAGAAATTATTACCTTAGAAAAAAATGCAACAATGAGTTCAATCTTCAGAGTAACTAGCTTCATAACCTGACTAGTAAAAATGAGCTTTTGATAAATGGTGTAATTTACATGTACTTATAGCATGTTATAAACCCACACAATAATTTTATTTCTTTCTCTAGAATTTGCTTCTTGGCAAGTGTTTTCTGACAAGAAAAACAGCTTCATGACTCCATAGGAACAAGAACACTTGGAGATTGTTTCTGGTGACAGACAAGATTTAGTTGTGCCCAAAGCACCATTAAAAGTTCAAAGCTAGTCCATTTCCCCTCCACCCACACCCCCCAAAAAACCCCACCTTCAGGACTCCATAGCTGATATCCCAAAGATAAACTAAAGTCAAGTTTATTCTTCCCTTATTATTATTCTTTGTGGTTTTTGGTTTTTTTTTACTCCCTAGATCAAGGGGGATTTGGAGGTGCTGAGAACTGAACTGAGATGTGAAAACCATACAAACCAGTACTTCATACAAACCAGAACTTAGCTGAGTTTCAGAGGTTCATGAGACCTGCCCTTGTCCATGCAAGCCAAAGAGGAGAGGAGGAGTTCCCTCTGAATCACAGAGCACCAGCAGCCCTTGTATCCCAACCACAAACCCACTGAGTCCCAACAGGACAAACCTCAGCTCAGTTTTATGTTTATTTCCTTCTGTTTTCCTTTAAATCAACCAGAAATGAAGAAGGAAAGCAGAGCTTGCCTTTAGATTCTTTAATAATTGAAAACAAACAAAAAAACCCAACCCATACAAACAAAAACACCCCTCCAATAAATCAAACAAACCTTTAAAACCCCACAAACCCCCAAAACACCAAACTCACTTCTTCCAAAACCCCCATCCCACAAACCCAGCTTTCAAGCCCATATTCCAGCACTGCACACAGAGCTGAGCCCTCTCCTGATCCCACCAGCAGATGTGATGTGTATGCCAACATCACTCGGAGATGCAGTCAAGGCAGGATCTGATCTAGGCACCTGTGTGGTCTTACCTGCATTTAAATTATCCTACACTGAAACCAAGGTTACTGAAGAAAAGAATTTTTAAAGCAAAAGCTCTGTTGTTGCCATTTTCCTCTAGATTTTGATTTTAAAGAAATATGCCAAAACAATTACATTGTGAGTTCACCTCCAAGAAGGAATAAAAGCCAACAGATAAAGACTTTAAAGACTTCTAATGTGAGTGTCTTGACAAGCTTTAAATGGCTTTATTAAGGCAGAACAGCTCAGTTTGAATTTCAGAGTTATTTCACAGAAGGAAATGAAGTCCTAGTTTAAAATCATGTCCACATTTGAAAGAAAACAGATGAATTTTGAGGTGAAAAGAGCAAAAAGAATTTTTAAGAATCAACTGAATTAGAAACTCTGACTGATATCTCATCCTTTAACATCATATCAAAGGTGGAGAGCAAGACCTCGTGTGCACAAACATAGCAAGAGCTCCTCATCACAAGGATTTCCAAGCTTTATCCCTAACATCTGACATAGAAGAGTTTAGGCAACAACAAAACACACTCCACTGGAAAATGAGACAAAACCTACAACTATTTGCACCAAAAAGCATCATAAAGTCAGTGCATAAATGTTGGGTTTGAAGATAACTACGCAAGTGGATTCCACAACAGAAGAATAATCCCAAAAAGCTCAGGGTCTGACAACATTACCTCACAGCCAGCTCTGTGTAAAGGGTGGGGGAATGCTTACATGGATTTTGGGTGGAAGACTAAATATAAATCTTACATAAAAATAAGATTAAAAAAATGTGAGCCTATCCCATGGAGCAGTCTGCATGCAAATGCATACTCCCAAGGTCTACCCCAAACAATTTATAGTATGTATAAATAAAGCTCTAACAAAAAGATATCTATTCAGTGTGGCATAAAATACAAAAGTCAATCATTCAGAGAAGCAAGACATGATATAATTACCATTAGCTTAGCCTTTTCTTAATGTTTAAGAACCTGTAATTGAGAGCCCTGGAGACATACACAAAAAAAAAAAAAAAACACACCAAAAAAACCCCAAAGTAGTTCTAATTTTATCAAGCTTTAATTAAATTAGTGAACCTCTAACTCAGTTTAACAAAGCTGGTTTTGTGTGACTCTGTTATTCTATTTTTACCTTTTTTGTAAGAATTAAATGCCTAGTGCCACTTGGACAAACACACAGAGCTCCAGTGCTGCTGGGCTGGAGATCTGAGTTGTTTGGTGGATACTCAGGTTGACTGAACCACATCCAGAAATAGGCTGAGCTAGTGACATGGCAGATGTCAGAGAGCTTCATGAGTGGAGTCTGTGGTGTGTTTGGCTGGAAATATTAAGTTTAAAACCAGCTATAAGTGTTAGAAATCTGAAAGCAGGTGTCACACTGATTCAGACAGAAACTGACTTCAGTGAGAGGAGGAGAGAACTTCCAGCCTGGGACACCAGGGATCAGAGCAGGCTCAGCTTCCAGCTCACACTCAGATCACAAGTCATTCTGTGCTTGTTACTGTCCTGTCCAAGCTCCCTGCTCCTCTCTCAAAAACCAGCAATCCATTATGAATTGGAATTTGGGTCCCTGGAAAGGAGAAGTGAAACAGTCCACTCATTACTGAAGTGTAAATATTGTGGGAAGGCAAAAAGCCACCAAAGTCCAACAGAAGCTCTGTCTTGTTGTGTATTCCAGCTCTCTGGCAGGAGTTGTGAACAGCACTAGAAATTAGAAGTAAGGAACAAACATATCTGTGCTTGGTCCCTGCTCAACCACCCCTGGGCATGGACACATTTGGAGACTGTACAGAAGCCTCCGAGAGCTGGAAGTTGAGATGTTAGTGCAACATTTTCAGACAACACCATCACACTTTAACACTCAGAAATCATCCACAACAATTAATGTCAGGAGCTATACCTAGCAGGAACTCTGACCCAAATATCCCCAGCAGGTGGCACGGTCAGTAAGCACAGAGTCCAAAAGCAGTGTGAACAGGTCTATCACGCACCCCAAACACAGCTGCTCTACGGGGATTAAAGTGCAATGAAAAAGCAGTGCAAAAAGGAGTCTGTTTGCTAGCTGCTCTCTTCTCCAAGGACATCTCAAGAGCACTCAGGGTGAAGGATGTAGACAGGATTAATTACACCAGTAACCTCTGTCTCCTCACAAAACTCCTCTGTCCTAGGGCAAATGCAGAGTGCCCAAGGATTTCCTGGCAGGCAAGCATGGCACAGAGCAGAAAGAATAAATCCAGAAGGGGTTCCATTTCTCACAGGTGGACCATGCCCCTGTACAGACAGAGCATGGTGACACACCAGAGCAGTACCATGGTACAGGAGGGACAAGAAGTACACTTTATGAGGAAGAAGAAGAAATATGTTAGTCCTGCAGAGGACTGAGACGACTCTGCTGTGCCTGCAAAATGACTTGCACAGAGCAAAGCGTTCCTCAGGTTCCAAACAAATTGGCAACTCCACTTCCCAAGGTTCTAATTAAAGTCCAACTATGCTCTGCAAAGAGCAGTGGACCTGGCATAGCATTTTTGATGCCTTTGGATAATCAGGGGGAGCAAATATGACAGAATGGCAAAGAAATCCATGGAGAAAGAAAGACGAGACAGTCTTTAAGATTACTGGACAATCAGTTACTGACAGTTGAACTACAAACCCCACAGGGCAGCACAAGAGTCACTACTGAGAGGCTGGATAATGCCAACTGCTTCTCAAAAATCTTGCCCAGTGACAATGTAATAGAGAAGATGCAGCAAGGTCACCAGGCATGTCTGGAAAAGCCAAAGCTATATGTGACAAACACACGCAGTGCAAAGTCTGAGCCTGGGAGAATTCTGCTGGTTTTGTACAGGATCTTCACATAACTCTTCTGAGCCAATACAAGGTGAACAACCTGAACTTTTGCAGTGGTTTTCAAAGTATAAGTTGTCAACATTTCAATTTCAATGTCATCATTACAAACCTGAGTAAGTAGAAACACTGCAGCATTTAGAGTTTAAACTAATTCTGAAAGAACAACAAAATCCTCTTCCTGATCTTAATAGACTTAAAATTAGAGGTGCATGGCAGACATTTTTTATTAATTTATCATCACTTTTGGTCTCAGTTTGTTAATTCTGTAAAATGTTTCTCTAGATGCAATATTTTTATTTCAAAAGCAAATGCCTACTAATTCATGTCTTGTTTTAAAACAAAAAAAGCCATCTAACTCTAATCCTTCATATTAGAAAATAAAACAATGGGCTATCACTCATCTACTTGAAAAATAAATGTGTCTCTGCCTTGGAAAAGTAAAAAGTTGGTGCCAGCACCCTGACATCTAATCCTTCTGAGTAGTCTACCAGCACAATAAAACATTTCCATTTTTATCAGACTCTTTGCCACATTGCCATGTACTTTTATCACCAGAATATCAACATAAACTTCTTTATGATCATCTCCATACTATCTGTGGCTCCTTAAACAAAGCCAGTCTCAATTTTTCCAGACCAAACCTTAACACACCTCTTCACTGTCACTGAACTGCTGTGGACTGATTAAAGTTTACTGATGTAGCCACTCTAAGCAGGAACACTAACCAGGATGTGCTAAAGCAGACTCAAACTTTCACATTTGCATCAGAGAGAATAACAATTGTATCAGCACTACTGTAATCTTAAACCACCAGAAAAGACAGTGGATTCTTGGACAGACATGTACATGACAGTCATCTAAATTAACAGCTTAGAAACAAGACTTAAACCTCAGAAACTGAGTTTCTGTTAAGGGTCTTTGCTATTAAACATTATGTTCATTTTCAAAGGATTATCCATTCCATGCTAAAGATGAAAATTCATTCTGGACAACAACCAAAAAAAGCATTAGCTCTTACAAAATATAATTCCACACAAAACATTTTCTCACCACTCAGCAACAGCTATTTGGCCAACTCTTGTCATAGTTTCTTCACTGGAAGGGCAAAAGATGCTCTTACCTATTCAGAAGTGTTCTGGTGCAATGGTGAGCAGAATCTAATCCAGTGTACTAAGGTAGTTTTAGAGAAGATTCAGGGATGCAATAATTACTTTGCATGGACACCCAATAAGCAGCTAAGAGCAGTCAATTAATAACTGGTAACTATTTTCAGCACTTGCACTTCTCTGACAGAAGGCTTGAAAGAAGCTGTTCACTCAGCTACATAATTAGTGAATGAAGCTCAAACAAGTTTGATCCTTAAATATGTTACAGCCTGCTAATTAGAACAGCAATCCAAAAATGGAAGACCTGGGTCTAGTGTCCTTCCAAAGGTTCATAGCCACACCAGCAATCTGTCAGGAGGATGCTCTAGTCACCTCAGACAGCCTGAGATGGCAAAAAAACCCATGTTCCCTGCTGAAGCTATGCCACTGTCTAAAAAAGACTTCCAGATTCAATGGTACAAAAGTACCAGAAATGGAGCAAAGCTCACTCTGGAAGGCACAGCCTCCATTCCACACTCCCAAGCTAATTATGCATTTTATTCAGGGAACATTGTTCTTTCTAAGTTGTCTCTTCGAGCCTACAGCCATGAGTCTGTGAGGCTGAGTAATGAATTTTCAATTCAATTTCATTTCATTTCAAATTTAAGATATAAATAGTTGAGTGCTACAAAAATATGCACACCCCAAAGCCAAAACAACTTGCAAATGCTTTAGAGCTCTCTCCAGTAAATTCCTGTGTCAAATCATATACCTGTCAGGTGACTTGTACTACACCACAAAGGTGAACTATAGGTTACAGCAGAAAACATAACATTCACTCCCATCTTTTGATCAGCACATCAGAATATCATAATCTTACATTTTAAACCAGTCCCAGTATTGTGTTTGTATAATTTGATAGCTTAGTGGCACAGATCCTTCTGCCAGAATGAAAATTTAATGACATTACCTACATAGAACAATCTTTAATATAACTCCTACACAGTGATGGCCTGATCACTCCTTCAGGTTGGTTTACCAGGTACTAACTCAGTGTCAGAGCCATACTCATCACTTAAAGGAGCATGAGAGGAAAATCTCATTGGAGAGGTCATTCAAGTGTGACTCCTCTTATTATGCTAATAGAGGTGAGGGTTTTTACAAACAAACAAAATCCATTACCATTTTTCCTCACTCTTCATACAGAAAACAGGCCCTGTTGTAGCCTCAGTGTAATGCCAAGCCCATTCCTTTCTGGTGGCTTCCCAACCACTCCCAAGAACCTCCTGGGATAGAAAAGTCACAGCTCCCACAATAATTTTTCCCAGTGATTCACTCTCCTTAGACTTCCAGTCCTTCATCTCAATAAAATTTCTTAAGACCCTGAGAATCCCTAAGCACTGTTATCTGCCAGGACAGCAGAGCTTGAGCATCCCTTGGAGTAACCACAAATAAAGAATAATCAGGGGAAACCAAACAAAAACAGACCTTAAAAACAAAACCCAAACCATCACCAGAGCAGAGCTCTGTGAAGTTAAACACTTGCCTTCACAGGCAGTTCTAAGAAATTAATTCTGATTATTTCTCAAACAAAAGTTATTTTAGGACCTCAAAGACACTCCCAAATACAAATAAACCTCTTTCTGTGCTCCTCCAGAGATACAAATGAAATCTCTCCTATTCCTAGGTTCCCCTACAAGCAAATCTTCATTCAAAGGTGTTTAAGCTCTAGTAAATTTAGGCTCTGATGCAATCTCTTAGAAAGTTACCCTGTAGCTGGCAACTTTACAAGCTTCCTGAGAAAACAGAGGACCGGTGGTGCAGAGACTGTGTTCTTTCCATTTCCCCAGAGCAGAGCTGGTCTGAACTAGGTTAAAGGATCTCTGCAGAGAGGCTCTCACACCTGTGGCTGCACTGTGCCTGTTACAGTGGAAATACACGTTTCAGTTTAACAACCAGTATTTACGATTCTGCAAATACCATTAGCTGCTATGGTGATGCAAATTGATTTAATAGTAATTCTGAAACAAACTTTTAGCTTCATAGGTTTTTGTACATGACTGTAGGCATCTATTTACAGTCTCCTCTCCTGCAGCTATTTAAACAACTGTACATGGTAATGTAGCAGCAGAAAGTATCAAAACCAAGAAAGGTGGGTGTTTTCACGTTTAAGTTCTCCTGGCTTGCATGAGGGTTGTTCCCTTTTTGTTACTCTCTTAAGGCTTCAGCCACATATATCCAAAATGAAACTGAAGGACACTGTACAGTCAAGAATTCCTTTTCTGGACAGGGGGTAGCTGCCCTGCTTTTTTCACACACCTGTATTTCATTGTCAGCATATCCTGTCATGTATTTAAACAGATTGCATGAGCAATATCTCACATTGCACCTCATGAATATATAATCCACCCAGAAAATAAACATAGCAGTTGGTTCTTACATGAGAAAAAAAAAATCAACCTAGAAAACAAACCATTTTCCTTCACATTTTAATTGTACATTCTCACCCTCTATGTGATTTTACAGCCTCAATAGCCATCTTAGAAACCACAGAACACTGCAGCTGCAGAGAACCCAATCAAATCAGACTTTCTGCATTGTCTTTTGCATAGTCTTTGCATTTCCTTTCTCAGCCCCTTTTTTTGACCTCTTCCTATTGCTCTTGTTTTCTGCTTGCTTGTCCAGGTGAGGGCAAAAGGGTTGTTTGTATTCATAGCTGCTGTGAGGCCTTTTTAGCACAGCTTGTGACTTGACCTCTTCTTCTAGGGATATACAAAATATAATTCCTATTTAAAAACTAACTGCTCCCAGCACTTGAAAAATTGCACCTAGGAGAACAGCCAAGAATATGAAGCCTGAGGGAAACACTATGTTGGAGGATTGCAAATAGAATTAAGATAAAACTTCCAAAAACAATTCAGTAATGAGAACTTCCAGTGATTTCCAGGGAGACTCAACATTCCAGACCCCATTTCCAATAATTATTCAGAAGAATATAAAACTTCTGTATGCATTCTCCAGACAAAGCTGACCCATAGACTCCCAGTATGCTACATACCCTACGGACCCGCAGCCAGCACCTCCCCTGGAGGGGTAGGAATGGACAGCAGTGAACACACAGCACTTGTACAATATATTCTCATAGCTCATGAGATGATGCCCAGAGAACAGAGGGAAGCCAAAAGCTTTTTTTCATCTTTATCTGAAAACCCAGGACAGCACAGATGAACTCCATGGATTTGTGGATGTATCTCCTTCTCTCTACATGCATCATCACCTTTAGATGCCTATGAGATTTCAGTTAATGCTGCAGAGGATGGCTCACTGCCTGCCAGCTGGCCATTATCAGCTTCTAGCCCAATTCAGAATAGAAGTGAGAGCATTAGTTCTGACCTAAGAGGAACTAAACAGCTCAGTTTGAGTTTATTGCAAACACCAGCTTCTTTCCCTGGGGTATAGCACAGCTGAGATCAGCTGGAACACTCAGTTAAAGCAGCTCTCTAGTTTACAAGAACAAAACTGACAATAAGCCATTCAGAATGCCAAAAATCTGAAAAAAAAAACCCCAAACTAAAACAAAAAACCCCCCAACTTACTAGTCTTGTTTTACCTTCCAGAATTGAAATGCTATCTCCTATCCCCTTTATCCTCCACCATCTCTTCTGGGAATGCAGGTAGGCTGAAACTAGAGTGTAGGTTTGGGAGTTAGAGACAGGCAGTGTGAATGAGAAGCTTGAATATTTAAACTTGTATAGTAACTCAAAAATTATGAGGTTAAGTTTGAAACAAATTTTCTTTGTGGTTACAGATATGTATATTGATGGAGAAAAAAACCCCAAACAACTACAACAAAACAAACCCACAAGACACCACAGAAAGCTCAGCCACTTGGTTTGATGAGATCTCCTGAGATCCCTTAGTCCTGTCCCCTGGTCAGCAGGGTCTGCCAGAGTAAGCTGTCCAGGAGGGTTTGAATATCTCCAAAAAAGGCTGGAGCCAAATCAGAGCCTTAGTGTAAGTTTGGCTCTCTCTGACTTCTCAGGAGTGGCTGACTTTTTCTCTGTGACAGCCAGCTCTGTTTCAGTCTCTGCCAGTTCACACTAACAACTCTGCAGCAGTTTACTCTGCTTACCTTCCCAACAGAAGGGCTCAGTAGTTCTTTTTAAGTAGCCCCTTGGCTTTTTATGAAAATCTAAAGTAGCAAAATCTTAAGGCAAACAACTGGAATAGTCTATATCCTTAAAATGTAAGAATATTGTTTTCTCTGGGCATGACTTTCTGTTATCTAGTATGGGAAGAGTATCCTAGGCTGACACATAAAACACAGTAACTGAAAACGCCACAGAATTCTCTTCCTGTTGCCAAGTCATATCTAAAAGCTGAAGGAAAAATACACTCCCAGTGACAGCTCTGAAATCAGTCCTTGTGTGACAGTAATCAGGTCTCTGCTGACAAGCTGGGTTACAGGAAAAAGAATAGGGTTTTTAGGCTATGTGCCAATGTTGTCAAGGAATAAGAATAATGGCACAAAGCAGAACTTGGCTGCTTCCCTCAGAAAGAAAGACTATGAGCTTTCAGTGAAAAGGAGAGATGGCTACCAGAAAATGAGGAGGTTTCTGGTAGGTCATGCAGAAATCAAGTCATAAGGGCTTGCTCCAAAGGGGGGTCTGAACTGGTGAGAAGAAGCAATAGAAAAGCCTGTATCTGTATAGGACACGTCTGTGGAGTCTTTGCAGGATGCTGGAGCCAGACAGTGAAGAGTTATTAATGCAAAAGGGGAGATGGAATCAAATTGCAAGATAAGAATCAGAAAGCTTCACCTCAGCTATGGGGATGCAATGAAAATCAAAGCAAGAAGCAGTAGGTGTGTAATCTGTTATCTGCCAGAGTAAGGGACAGATGAGTGGCAGTGCCTATGATGGAAAACGATGGTTCAGAGCTGTATCACATCAGGGAACAGAGACCAAATGTAAAGGCAAGACTGAGCAACAAATACCCCATCTCTAATGAGGGGAAAAAAAACTCTCCTCCTCTCCTCTGTCACAGAGCTCTTCCCCCTGACAACTCACAGGAGCAGACAACTTGAAATTAGAGAGTGGGAAACATGTTATGATCTTCTGGAGTCCAAGCCTCGCTGACTCAAAACAGTCATTTCCTTCCTTGAACTGTCCCTAGCTGAAGGTCTCTCTGCCTTTTCCCTTCACAACAGAAGCAAAGCATCTTAACAACACCGTGGAATCTGCTCTGAAAACCAGAAACAGGAATGTAAAAACCATGTCTATAAAGTTAAAGGACTTAGAGCAGAACAGTTGAGAGGGTAAAAGCAAATGTAGTAGAAGAAATAAGGGAGAAAAGACACAGAGATAAAAGATTTGCACTCTGTTAGGGAAAAGGAAGGTAATGGAAGCATTTGGAGTGGGAGCTGGTGTGAGACAAACAGAATATCTGTAGGCAAATAATGTCTGGGCCCCTTCTCCAAAATCTATGAAGAATGGAAGTAAAACACAGTATCACAGGAATAAGTTCACATTAACTACCTTACCCTTGGTGGTGGCAAGGTTTAAGTAACTACAGTACATAAAAGCATAACACTAAATGAGGGATGCACAGAATAGAGAGAGGCTGCAGTTCACAGGATATAGAAAAAAAAACCCCAAAACCAACAGTCTGAGTGAGGTGACACTACTGTAAAAACTAAGGGAGTTTAGAGATGAGCCATGCCCTTGTCTGGGCCCATGGGGCCAGCAAATAGGTCTTGACCAGCTTTAATTAGTAGCCTAAATGCAGCCTAAGAGACACTGAGATGGAGTCATGTGCTGACACAATCTGAGGTAAGAAGAAATGCTTAAACAGTTACAGAAGAAAATGTAAGAGAGCAACAGTGAGAGAGAAGCAGACAAGTTATGGAACAAAGAAGAACATGTGAAAGAAGCTCAGTGGCAAGAGGACTGAATATATTAGAAAGGGAATGCTGTGACAAGGAAAAGAAAGTAGGACACTTAAAATACCAAGCTGAAGATCTGATGCAAGTCACGTAAAAAAAACCTAAATAAGATAAATGAAATTAAAGTAACTGATCAAGTGGGAGCTGATAGAAAAAATTAAGTGCTACATGGTGCTATAGAGTCTATTAAGGGAGAGCTGATAAGAGTCAGCAGGGTTGAGGGACACAAGAGTCTGAGCAACTCTAAAACATGGGCTGTGTGTGATGGGAATTGGGGAGGAGGAAAGAGCATTCCAGCCTGTTCCCAGGAATCAAGGGGCAAAGAGCACTGGAAGAGACTGAGAAAGATACAGCACTGTGGGAGTCATACCAGAGGGGCTGACATTTTAGCATTAAACAGAGCAGGTGAGGTTTCATGCAGACAGCCAGTTTCAGCCCTAACCTGTGCTTTGAGCAGGTAAAGTCTCTGGTTTGTCTGGATCTGGATTTCAAGACTTCCCACTCACTCAGAGCCTGGAAAGATTCCTCAGGTCTTTGTGCTGTCAGATGGGCTGGCTTTAGGCCAGCCTATTTCAAGTGCTCCCCTAAGAGCCTGCTGTATCTCTGAGTTTTCTCAGCTTCTCCACTTTCCATTTAAAACCCAACGCTTCCTGTTGCTTTGATTCCTATTTACCCTTAACCACCCTATCAACCTTGCCACCAGTTGTTTGTCACTTCACAAGTTGACAGATGACTGCTACAACAGGAGGGATAGTCCATATTCATAGTGCAAAGTCTTAAGAGGTATTTAAAAATTAGCATGACACTTCGTCCTCTTGTCTACGCAAAAGTCAGCAAGAACAAACCCTTCAGGTAGCCTCTCCTAACAAAGAAAAACCTCAGTTCAGTAGTTAAATGATACCACGCCTCTGGCTGCAAGGCTGGTGTAGGAAATTTCTGCGCTGTAAATTGGAACAGAGCACAAACCCCTGATTTAATATATAAAATAATTCCCTCCACATGCCTCAAGCCCTTCCAAAGCTCACTAAACTTCACGATTTCATAATGCTGGGCCAACTAAAAGGAATAGCAAAGTGCAGAAAAGGCAAAGGAATGACTCATTTAAAGAAAACACGGAATATTTATCGCAGAAGAAAAAAAGCGGTTGTCAAAGCATGCATTTAGTTGTCCTTTCCACCTGCCCTTCCTTTTTGTCTTTGAATTCACTCTGCAAATCCCTGTGTGCAGGTCTCCAGCCCTGTGAATTTCAGGCCCGAGCCAAAGGATTCTGGTGGAACACAGAAGACTCCATGTACACATCTGCACTGTGCATCACCTGGGACTCAGGTGCTTCTAATCTCACCTCTCCACACCTGCAGACCAGTTCTAATAGGATCATTTAACAGTTTGGCTTGGAAAGGACTTTTAGAGATCATCTAGTCCAACTCTCCTGCACTGCACAGGGACATCTTCCACTAGATCAGGTTGCTTGGAGTAATAGTTTGTACCACAGACTCTCAGATGTGCGTGCATAAACACCAGCCAAGACACAACACATTTAGTGTTTTCTTGGCAAAAAAAAAAAAAAAAAAAAAGACTGCTGCAAGTAACCAAATAAAATGGTCTAAAGGAGCTCAAAACAAGACCTAAGTTGTAGTTAAATCTCCAGAGAAGGAGAAAAGCTCCTCTGGAGCCTGACATAGGACAAACAGAACTCAAGCTCCATCCTTTTAACCGCAGGTTCGGGGACTCTGGGAGCACCATGATATGCACCACCGGCAGCGATCACCTGTGTCACCTCCCACAGCACCAGCTCCTGTCCCATCCGGTCCGGTCCCGGGGGAAGCTCCCGCTGCCAGTACCGGTGTGCAGGTCCCAGGGCGGAGGAACGGGACAGGGAGGGGCGGAGTGAGGCTGAGGGCAGGGCCGGGAGGGGCCGCGCTGTAGCTCAACGGGGCCGCGCTCCTGCTGCCCCCACTCCGCTGGAGCGGAGGGTCCTGGCATTACCATCACCATCGCTGCCACCGGGCCCGCCATGGACAGCAGACCCCCGCCTGCAGCTCCCAGGTAGGAACCGAGCCCCCGCCCCTTCCCGTCGCCTGCGCGCCTGGGGCTGGGCTGCGCCGTAAGCGGACGCTGCTGCCGGTAGCGAGTCACGGCTACCGCTGCCGCCGCTCCGAGACCGACCGGTCACGGCTACCGCTGCCGCCGCTCCTGGCTGCCCGCCCGGTGAGAAACGGCTGCCTTTGGCAGCTGCCCGGTGAGGAACGGCGCTGCTGGGCGCCCGCGGGTCCCCGCTGCCCGCCCGGTGAGTAACAGCTCCGGACACCCGGTGATCCCCTCCCGGTGAGGACCTCTCCTGCGCTTACGGCGGCACCGGGAGTCCGCGGGGAGGGATGCCCCCGCGGGGAATAGTGGGACATGGAGAGGACGCGGAGGGACCGCGCTCCCGTGCCGCGGTACCGGCGGGAGCATCCAAACCGGTCCCCGCGCGTTGGTGTGCGGCTGCCTGTCAGACCGGGGTCGGCGCGAACGGCAGGAATAAAAGCCCTTTTTTTAAAATAGAAAATAAAAATATAGATTTTTCCCATTTCTTTTGGGTAGAGGAACCAGTTTTCATAGCGTAGCCCCCAGAGAGGGTCGGTGAGTTAATTAATGGTTAATCAAGTAGCTCTAGGACATCATGCTGGAGTCACTTGGATGCACGTACGCTATGCAGGAAATCCGATTCTTTCACTGCGAAAGAAACGCCTAAGCCCTGTAACTAAACCCCGGTATTAAGACCCTGTACTTTCATTATCCCGGCTCCAGAAAACGAGTATATACAGTGCTCGTGGAGCACAGATCAGAGCAGAACTTCCCTGGCCAGGGATGTACGGAGCAGAGCAGGCTGCCGGGATGCGGCGAAGCATCACCTCCAAGGATCAGCAGTAAATGGGATTTCGATGGGAGCAGGCAAAAGCATACCAGAATCTGTGCCATTCGAGACAGGCTACCGGAGACAAAAAGGGTGTGCTGCACATCGCTTCGGTTTAGCTGCTTCTAGTGACGTGTCCCAGGGAGAGAAAGAGTGTTAAGAATGATAGAAATAGGAGTTGGGAGGGGGGAAAAAAGCCTTAGGAGGAAGGTGTTGAATGACACACAACTGCCTGGGACCAGGCAGAGGCAGCAACACTCAGTTGGTTGTTAATTGCCTCCAGGAGAAATTGACTTGGTTTACTTGAAAGAAACAAAAAGCTTTACACAGCTACACCTCAATGTTGACTAAATAGTGTTTCCTATCAATAAATATTTACTGACTAAAGCTTAATAACATTTCTGCACTTTGATCTGAACTTCCTGAGCCAGAAATACCCTTTTCCAATTTTTCCCTTGGCATTTCAGGGTGAAATGAGAAGGATTTAGCTTTTGTTGTTGTTAATCACAGCTAGTAATTTTATGGGCAGCTTTTCCACACCAAATACTAAGGTAGTTGTACAGATTTTGGCGTTTGATAGGAAGGCACAGCCTGAAAGCAAGAGGGACTTGGAGTTTAAAGCTAGAGAGAGTCTTAGGTTACCTGATACACTGTAATGTCACTCTACAAGAAAACTAATCCTAATGCAGCCTTTACCCCTAGTAACCTGAACCAGTATAAAACAGATGCTCCAAAGAGACAGTCTTAAAGATACAAAGAATAAGACAAGCTCCTACTTTTCTTGCTTATGGTGTTGCTTCCACTGTTCCACATTTACCACCTCAAAGGCGCACAACCACTTTCCAGACCCACACCACTGCTACTAGGCTTTTCATCCAAGCATAAATCTGAAGAGACTAGTGCCACTCCACCCTAGAGCTCTACCATCTGGTCATCTCCTCATCCCAGCTAGGCATTACTCAGAAATCCCTGACTAGTTTTGTAGCAAAGGGAAAACTTATTGGGGTCTGCTCCTGAGAGTACATACCCTTTTCTTTGTCCTGAAGAAGGAGAGCACTTCTTCCTGCAGCTCAGTCAGATCAGACTTCCTTACACCAAGAACTAGAGTTCCCCTTTTCACCTCTTTTATTCCCTGCAGCTGGTGTGTGACAGCTGCTTGTTATTTCTCAATCAAGGTAACCATTTCTTTGCTGACCAACTATGCAAGCTTAGTGATTTCTGTCTGTGAATAAGGGTCAGAGGGCTGCAGGAAAGAAGGTGAACATAACAGCAAGTAATTTATTCAGGCCATTCCTATCTTCACCTGGAGACCTTGGGGAAAAAGTATACATGGGAAGCTATGGGACAGGTAACTTGTCATGACAGATCTTCAGCTCATTCTGCCCACAGTGCCATAAATGGGCAGCTTTAACTGGGAACTAGTTACAGCAGCTGTTGAGAAATGCAATCGATGACCATTAGCATTTAGGAGTTAGCTTTTCACCAAAGAGAGCATTCACTGTTGAACTGTTACAAATCAAATAGTGTTTTGCATTTTCCCCACAGAATCCCTTTGGGCATTGGCCTGTTTTGGTGACTAATCACAGCTAGTCTTACTACACCCAACTTCCTAAACCAAAGCCCCAACTCTGCCCACTGTGCTGACTCTCCTGTCACGCACTACGATCACTACCCGAGTTCAGTGCAAGCTCGAGGTGCACCTTAACACCTGCTGGAACTACCAGCGCTGGGTCTGGGTGTCTGAAGCCACTGTGGAGCATAGCAAGGCAGGCAGTGCCCCTTGGGTAGCCACTGAGACACCACCACCACTGTTTCTGGCAGCAGCTTCTTGCAGCAAACACTTACCCTCAGGATCAGAGGAGCAGCTGCAGAGCACTGCACAGAACTGGTAGCTGTCACTTTTTCTTCAAGCAGCTAAATGACATTTTTGGTGCACATCACAGTTGGGAAGCTGGAACTGTGGTCTGTAACAATTTACTGGTTTTTTGTGGTGGAGAAACAGACCCACACTAAGATCCTAAGCATAACAGCTTGCACTTTGCCTCTTCAGGTGAGAGGCAGGAAGAAAAACAGCTGAATTCTTTACACAAGGGATAACATCTCCTGTGCTTCTGTCCCCTGTGTTTGGGATGAGGACAGTTTGGAATGAGGCACAGCTGCCTGGGGAGACACAAGCACCCCTTCTGGTAAGAAGGGGCGCATGAAACCCCTTGCAGTTTCTCTGCTCAAGTTTATGAATCTAAACCTTTAGACACACACAGTTCCTGGCCAACCCTGTGTATCTGAGGGTAGTCTTAACTAACACCTGAGAGCCTTCAGAAACACCTTTGTGATTGGCACATGCTTTCAACACACTTTTTTGTATGAATACCAGAAAGAAAACAAAGGATTAGAAGTGCTATTCATTTCAGGATTAGAAGCAGCACTGGGGCTTAGAAGCAACATCAGACTGAAGAGTAATTCAAAAGATTTAAAATGCATCTCACCCAACAGAGAGAAGCAGCAGCAGGTGTTATGTTGTAAGCAGTGAAAAGACAAGCCCAGAGAATGTCTGGCTACTGCTGAGATACTTATGTGTAGCACAGAAAGTCTTGTATCACCAGCACCAAATGAAGTCTCTGCTCCATCTCAGTTATACCTGCCATGGCAGAAGACTTGAGTGCGCAGGGCACTCATTACACAATGAACAAGCACATAAACCAAGAGGAATCTGTACTGAGAGTGCATTCTGAACAATTGTCAGTGGCAAGTGGAATGAAGAAAGAGGACAACTGCTCAGGGAGATGGTGGGTGGTGGTATTTGGTGAGACCGACCACATAGCTCACAGATCTGTTGGCCATGTTTTTTGCACCTCTGTGAGTAAAAGAGAAACAAATGTGTTGCAAATCTTATTTAAATAGAAGAGGGCAAATTAAGAAGTTCCCTGAACAAGAGGGTAGTGCCAGAACTTTATTACCAAGAGAGCCACGTGCATTAGTATTCATATTAGTATTTGGTGTCACATAGGAGGATGAAATGTGTTTTTCTGCACTCATGCAGAAGCAGTACTGCAGCCCAGCCAGAGAAATCAGTGTAATTCGTGCGGGGTGTGCTTTTCATTTGCAAATTAACAAGTGAATTTACCAGATGTTTGGAGTGGAGTGGCCAGAAAATTTATCTCCTGTGATGCGATAATTTTGGATATTCCCTGCCTTTTTACAGTGTCAGTTTGAGTGTCAGTGGTGGGAATTCTGGAAGTGACATGCAATGTCCTGTTAAATGGGATAAACAGTTCATTAACCTGGCTGACCAGTGTGGCCAGACACAGGCAATAATTCTCAGAGATGTTTTCCTTCAGAGAGCTCAGGGGAAAGAAAAATCATCTAAAACCAGAAGGAACTTAAATTGTCAAAGGTTCTAAGTCTGTGAATGAGGAATCTAATTCCCTTGAGGAGTGGGACTGTTGGGTGACAGGAAGAGGGAGACTTACAGAAGTAGTAAAGAAATTAACTATATCGCTTCCATGCTTTGTTTCAGAGGAAGAAAACTGGATGAAACTTCTCCATCCAAATGCTAGGTGTAATTAGCAGCTGGCTGGGTGAGATGCAGCAGCAGCATCTCTCCATCTCCGTGCCCCTTGTGTGGGCTCCTGGCCAGGGCTGGCTTGGCAGGGGCAGGAGGGGACAGTCTCCAGCATGAGTCACATGCAGGGGCAAGGGGATCCCAAACACCTCGCGTACATCAGGAGCTCAGTGTCAGAAAACCACAGGATGTTCCCCAGTTTCTTAACAAGCTCTTTGTTTATCAATGGACTACAGTGCTCAGCCTGCATGTACAGTATCTACCCCTTCCCTTCCTCCTGCTGGACTGAAAATGGGATAATTATGCTGAATATTTCTGTTTTCTTTTAATAACACATACAAATATAAGATGCACAGATTAATACTACAATTGCTAGGATTTATTTGGTGCCCAGTATGAATTTGAAACCTTCTTTTTTACTCTTGTCAATGCTGAATTATTTTCATTAATCTCTTTAGTTTCCCTCATGAATTTTCTTCAAGACTTGCCTCATTATCAGTAAATATCTGCTTGCTGCCAATACCCATGACACATACTAGGCAGTCAGTGTTGTTTTATCAGAGCTATGTTTTCTCTTGGTTGTGATATCACAATTTATTATGTATCTAATTATGCTTAAATGAGATAAGAAAGTTCCCTTTCTAAATCTTGGTTAAATTTCATTTACAGCTGAAAGAAAAAGGGCTTTTTTAAGGAATTCCAACACAGGACCTGATGCTGCAGTGCACATTTCCCAGCTAGTGAAAATCAAGCATGGTCAACAAGACCTGTATGACCCTAAGTAGTCACTTTGAGTCTGAGACCTACCCTCCACTCTCTGCTCTGAGCTGGTTGTGTCCTGGAGAAGTTTAAATTTATTATATCTTAACTCACTGGGGAATGTAGTTTCACTTCACTGAGGGCTTGGCTTACTTAGACTGTCCCATAGGACTGGGCTTGTGTTTTCTTTCAGCAGTGAAAAACTCAGGTGTCCTCATGTAGTCCCTGTGAGACTGCTCAGTTATCCAAATTTCACGTACCAGGCGTATCTCCACCACCCATGGAGCTGCTCATGGCATGCAGTGGTTCTTCAGAATATGAAAGGGAGAAAGAAAAGGTGTTTTTTGGTTTCCTGAACTGTGTCTGAATCGTTTTCCCCCAAGATTCATTAAAAACTCTGTGCTGTTTCAATTTGGACAGGGAAGAGATCAAACCAGCAGGGTAACAGTTCAACAACGTGCTCATAGGTTGTTTTGTCAAGGCTGTTTCTTCCTTCTCAGTGAAAAATGTGTGTTACTACTGCAGACACCCAATAAAAAAGAACAGCTCATTTACTTTTAAAAGGAAAAGATATGCATGCTGGCATATTGAAATGAAAAGCCATCATCCTCACAACAACTGCTGGAATAAGAACCTCTTTTCAACTAGAAAAAAACCCCTGTTTCTTAAATATGTAAAAACACAGAAGTAATAACATGGCTGTTAAGGAGCTTGGTTGAGTGGTCACCTTGTACCTGCCAATAAATTCAATCCTAAACACAATGTATGCCATAAAGTCAGTGAAATCCAATGGTCAACATTATTCACAGTCTTAAAAGTAGCATATATGAACTCTAACTATGTTTTGCATGATGCAATCTAAAGGTTAGTACAGGTACAAACGTACAAACTTTTGATCCTTTGAACAAGTGGGGTTTGAGGCCTTGTTTTCTCTAGGTTATCATAGATTGTTTTTTATTGGCATATTAACTTAGCATCAAAGTTGATAAGGTTTTTGTTCCTTTGGGCTATGGTAGCAAATCAGAACTGTTCAGGAATATTTCAAGCATGTCAATTGTGTTAAAACAGGATTTGTTGTGAATAAGCAATGACAGAATGTATTCTTTGGCACTAAAATAACTTCAGAACATTCCCTGACATTTTAGCTAGATAGTTTATGAATATAACTGCAGGTGGTCATAGGAACAATATTGGATTAAAAGAAACAGGAAATTTCTGTGAACATTTTAGTTGAAAACACTTATTTTTAGACTATTGTTTCACTTTTCTGGTATCATTAGTTAAGGTAAAAATATGTTTGTTTCTGAACACTAATCCTTTCTGAATCCTAAACAACGATTTGAAAAACTTAGCAGGAATCCAAACCAGTTTGTCTTTCTTTCAAAGAAGAAAGGGCTGGCAACCAGAATGGAGATGAAGAAACAATAAATTTATGAGATGGGTGCTTTAGAAAGTACTTTAGATACTGTTAAAGTAAAATATTTACTATAATCAAGTTTAGTTTATCAGGGACCAACAGCACAACTATGCAGAGTGGTTCTGACCAGCTGGTTTTGGCATGTATAGATGTGAGGGTGAAACTGTCCTAGGAAATGAATGACAACAGGCTGTGAATTGCCTCCATTTTCACAGCTGTAGAAAAGATGTTACCAGTAGGTGATGTTATTTCTGAGAACTGAGGAAGAAGGGTAGGCTCTTCATGACAGAGTATCTACGAAAGCTTTGCTCACAGCAGCAAAGCCCTTGCTTCTTGTGGGTGGAAGGGAGGAATTCAAGCACATAGGTTCAATATGCCTGCTTAGATCTTCTGTTCTGCCAAACAGATCCAAACATCTTTGGTGGTTTGCCACAATACAATTCACAATTCAATTGTGTTGAATGTGAGGGTAGTCTGACCATTCTGCTTGCCACATGGCTTGGTTTAAGGGCTCCTCCCAGCCCCCCACGCACAGCAGNGCCTGGCACGGTTGTGTGGAGGTAGAGAAATCACTTTGCAGGCCTTGGTGTAACACCAGTGCTATAGGGATTCCTGGCACTAGCATCACCTCACCTAATTCTTTCTCCCTCCACTCTGATTTGACTTCCACCTCAGAAATACCCCAAAAAGAGGGAAAAAAAAAAAGGAAAATAAAAAAGAAGTGGTTGTGCTTTACTGATTAGTTCTGTGGCTCACTGGTGACTGGGGAGTCTTCAGGCATTTGGAATAAATGTTTTGCTATAATTTCTTTTGTTATTCAGAAACATTAGATCCTATAATGTGGAAAGCTGCATCTTCAACTACACTATGCTGAAATCAATTCTGGGCTGTCATGATTTCTAATAAAGCAAGCTGTGCAGCACGATATATTGGCCTCTTGGCTGGTCATACACATAGTTTTTTTCTTTTTTCCAAGAGCTCAAGCTGTTCCATAATTGAGTCTGTTTAAAAATTTGGTTTTCCAGCATCACCAGTCTATCTTCACTAATAGCTTTGCTCTTTACCTTTTTTAAAGGAGCTGAAAATGATTCTGCAACAGCAGGAGATTCCCAAGCCTCTCTCTGAACTATCTGGGGACAAGTCAGCCCATAGCTAATCTCAGGTTTCCAGAGCCAACCTTGCTGTGCCTGAGGAGAGCTGGGACAAAGAATTCCAGACAGTCTGCCAAACGTTAGAAACACCATTCAAAACGTGAAAGCCATGCTCTCCTTCCGATCACGCACATCATCCTGAGTACCCACCACATTTCAATGAGGCTTCTGCAGCCTGTTTGACTGGTAATCAATCTAAAAGGGAAAACATTGGAACACCTAGCAAGTTCTGATAAGCCACGTGCATTTTCTGTTCAAATAAAACCCTGACATAGGCATTTACTTTCAAGTTACAAACATCTTTGTCACATTTCTCTTCCTTTCAGAAATACTTCACATCTGTCTTGAATTTATTCAAAGCTTTTATAGGGTAGATTTGAAATCTCTGAAAGGTAACCGTCAAGAAAAGTTGTCAGACAGTGAAATACTTGGTTGCACATGCTGTGCTTTGGGGCTTCTTTTGTCACTACTTGACTCTTGTTGCTCTAATGCTCAGAATCAGAAAAGCACCGCACAGGTCGATAGCAAAAGCTTGTTAAGAAGCTTGACTGTGAACTTTGGCTATACAACATGCTGAACCAATTAGTTAAGCCAAGATTAACATCCTCCACGTGCAATCAGCCTTTTCTTCCTATGTGACATTCCACTGGCTCTCCTGTGCGTGGCAAGAGGGTGGGAGGAGCAGTCAGAGAACACACCTGGTTCGTTAGATACTAGAAACATGTCACCCAGACTTGTAAAAATCAGCCAGTGCTTCATGGCATGAAAGGCTAATCTGCAACATCTTTGACTTCATCTGGAAAAATGCTGAGAATTTCTATTTCTAGTTGAAATCTGTGGGAGCTGCTTGCATGTTTGTTATGTGTTTTATTTGGATCAAATTTCACCAGGTTCCAGCTGTGTCACAATGTTTTTTCCATTATCTTTAAAAGAAGCAAGATCAGAAGCCGCCACGCACTTGGAATATTACACTGGGCTGCACTAACAACAGCATCTATATTAGGAATAGGCATTGCCATCAAAAGTGCAGCAATAATAGAAGATGTTTAATAAATCCACAGTTGTGAACATCCTCATTTGAGAGGAAAAACAAGTGCTTTCTCTTTGTCCTGCCTTCTACAGCACAAGGACAAGTGCTGTTGTACAGAACACCTACCCATGATAAGCAAATACAGAATTTTTTGTGGGACATCTTTTTAAGAGTATTTCTGGCTTTATATTGCTTCTTGCTGCTTTAGGAGGCCTAAACAGTATCAAGCCTATTGCTTTGCTGTAGAGGAGATGAAGCTGCCTTATTCTGTTGTTCCTGGAATACTTGTGCCTGGATACGTGAATTCAGTCTGTATCCCGCTGAAGTCACCTTCCTGATCAGCACTGCCGACTGAAGTTATGTACATACAGGCTAAGTAGGCTGGAAAATCCTTTCTTTAACAAGATTTCTTCTCTCTCCTGCAGTCAAACCCTCAGCAGTGCCTCAGTTTCCCACCAAGCTGGCACTCCAGAGACAAGGATGGTCTTCTTGTTTTTAGAGCAGTAAAGCATCCTTGGATCTTTCAGTCCATCTCCGTCTGGCGCAGCCCTTTAGCCCTTCCCAAATTCAAGGGTCTTTCCTTTAATCTTTCAGTTGTTCCTCCTCATCAGACCTTGTCTGGTCCCTAGCTGTTGACCCAGGACTTCTTTTTATGCTTTTAAAAAGTCCTCCAAATCAGGAACTCTTCAAAAATGATTGTTCCCAACACTGCATCCCTCAGACTCTTTTCTTTCACAGCCTTATGCACCCTACTAGAAGAGATTTCACGGTTCCTCATGTGCTTTTTCTGTAGTCTCTTCTGACCAAGGTCCTACTGTCCTTTCTGGAAGGGTTCCTTAGTAAGCAGTTATTCTACCAGCATACCAAAGGTCCATCTGGAATTGTCCTACAGTCACATCAAATCCAGGGGTAGGTGGGGAAAAGGCAGGATGCCTGTCTGCTGCGTGCAAAAGCCCAGTTTGTTTTGGGTTACTCTCTGACAACAAGCTACTGAGTTATTGTTAACCATTAAGGAACCACTCCCCTCCCCGCCAAAAAAAACCCAAGCAAATAAAAAAAACCCAAACCCAATCATCTGTCATTCAGCTCCTGATTGCCATCTCCTTGATTTGATTGTCAGCTCTTTCATCTGAGTGTACCCTGCCAGAACTATAGTATATGAAGATGCTTGTCCGCCTTGTACATAAAACCTTGTTTATTTTCTTTTAAGAGTTCAATCAGTAAATAAAGAGAAGAATATGTCTAAGTAGATCCTATAAAATCTGGTTAGCTTGGTTTACATTTATTCTTCAGTAAAGCTTGTCTGTTCTTTTATAGTGTTTTTAAATGGTGATTTGAAAGGAGGCTGATCATTGCTAATGCTTGCAGAGACTTCTACATTGCTGGGGTTTGTTTTACTTTGGAGCAAAATGAAGGGCTCTGTGGACATGGAAGGAAAAGGCTTTTTGATTGAGGGTGTACCATAGCATGAGTTGTCCTCCCTCTGCTCCTGTTTTTGATCAGCACACAGCTAAAGACACAGCTTTTTGCAGCTGTATCACAGATCAAAATGAAATGTAAATCAAGAGGACCCAACAGACATTATAAAATGAGTCTCTGAAAATAAAGCACTTAAACTTCTACTCTTTTAGTGCACTAATCTGTAAAACCAGCAACCCAATCCTATTGAGAGTGCACAGACACTGGGCTCTGGTACCCACAAGAGGTATTCAGTGTGCTCAGTTTCCAGGGGAGTCAGTAGCAGCCAAGGGAGATGGAAACAAACTATGAAACCTCACAGACCAGCCCCTGATACTGCCAGCGATTACATTCTGCACATGGGTTCCAAATCCATAACAAAATCAGAAAGACATTTGTTTGAAGTATTTATAGAGAGCCTGTTTGACTAACCATCTGTGCTCTGATTGAAGTATCCACACAGTCCAGACTGAGTGAAAACCAATTCTATGGATCAAAATAGTAACTTCAACACTGATACACCTCAAGATTTTACTGCTAGTGTCTTTGTTGACCTGGTTACCTGTAAAGGTAAATTTTAAAACTGTAAAACCTGAAAGGTAGCATGGGGAAAGAGTATGAGCAGTCTGTCCACTTCAAGAAGGCTTTGAAGCTCAAGGATGCTGTTGGGATGCTGCATGCCCTTCAGAGCTGCTGCTTGGCTCAGCATCTGGGTCAAGCAAGTTGCCTTCCTCAGCTCCTGAGTAGCCTTCAGGTTTATTTGTGTGTATAAAGGTAAGAATATACTAAAGCATTTCACCATGCTTCCACTTGTCTCGTATTTCTATTCCAAAATGAGATGAATTCCTTTCAGTGCTGTTCATGGTATTCAGTAGAGATGTTAGTAAAACATTAAGATGTGTCTGGCAACAGCTTGGAGTTAACTGCACTGAGCATCCTCACTGGGTTCTTCCAGTTCTTTTTCTCCACCAAGGATTGTCTTTTTCATGGATCAGTATGTGTTGTGTGTTCAGAGTGCAGCGATTAGGAGTCATCATGAAACGATGAAAAGCACTATGCTATAATAAGATTGGTTCAAAATATATAAATATAACGGTCACGTATTTAATGGAATGGCTCCTTAGGGATGATTATTGAGCAGCAAGTTTCTGGAAGCTGGTTATGCTTCTTCAAGATGGTACAAAATTGAAGTTTCTGATATTGTTTCACAAGATTAGTTTTCTTCAGCAATAACCTGGGGAATTCTAAATTACCTCTTCTTAGCTGATGTAACACCATCTGCCACATCTGCAAAGAAGATAATCATTTTGAGGAGCAGCTGTGGTTTTTTGATGAAGTCCTGAGTCATCAAGGTCAGTAATTTGGAATGGTATAATGTAGGAAAATAGAAGCAATTGGTTTGCATTTCGGGCAGTAAGAAAGGACATATTGTTATTACAGCTAGTGACATAAACCTCATAGCTATTTACTACAGTCTTCTAATTTCCAAGAAAATTGTTTGCATTCTTCATGAGAACATTTAGCTTTGTAGGAAGAAGGTGTCGGTCATACTTCATGAATCAGTAAGACTGCACCTGGTGACAGGCAAGGGACTGTGGAGACTCTTCTGTTAATGGAAATATTCGAGTGAACATGGTGTGCTTCTTAACCCTGGGGACAGGTTCCAGCTTCAGTATCAAAAGCTGCATTGTCAGTTAGGATCTCTCACAGCAAAGGAAAAATCCCCAGATGTGCCTTCCTTTAACAGAGATTCCTTGTTGTGCCTCTGGCCTTCCGTGGTAGCTTTAAGCCACATGAGCATTCTCCATCCCATAATAAACAAGGGGAGCCAAGCTAAGGTGAGAATTAGGACATGAGACCTTCAACACCTTGCTTTGTCCTGTAGCAAAAAGGCTCCGATCTGTGGCAGATGCCTTGAAAGACTAATGCTTTGTGTGAACTCTTGAAGTAATGAGTACCGTAGAAGAGTGCAGAGCTATCTTTGGTGAGGAGATGGCTATGTCTCTGCAGCAGGTTCTTTCAGCTTCTTGCTGCTGAGGAACTAATGAGAGCAGGCAGCTCCTCAAAGACAGAATAGTTTTTCCCTAAGGAGCTGATGAGACTTACTGGCTTTGTGAAGAGCAAAGGTGGCAGAGCTGTATGGCCTGAGGAGGGTCTCTATAAAGAAATCACATACCTGTTGAAAAAGAAGTCTTAGAAAAGGTGCTTGCAAGATGAGGAAAGAGGAAACTTTGATCTAACAGTGAACTGAAAAGAGATGTTGAAAAACCAAACCCATGTTCCATGTTGGAAGAAAGACCTGTGAATCTGGAGGTATCTAGACAGAACCTCATACGCTGCATCTCTTTGGGTTAGGGAAGATTCAGGTTGGGACACGGGATGTACAACCTGAAGAAGCTCAGCTCGTTTTTCCCTCAGTTACTATGTAAGGGTTGTGGGGTCCACAACTGTTTCCAAATGTATCTGTCACAATCTGGCAGTTCATTGCTAAAATTATTTCACTGACTCTAAGCCCCAACTGCATGAACCTGTTTGCAGACAGTGGGAGCCAGCATGCCAGAGCTGAACTGCAGCACCAGTACTCCAGGCATGGTTCCTCAGCTATATTTTCCAGCTATGCTACTCTATTTTTACTGTTTAATCAATGTCCAAAAAGACCTTTAGATAGTGGCCATGCTTTCATCTTTGTTGCTTTTAGACTCAGCAGCACTTTATGCACTAGAAGTTCAGTTGCCTGCTCACAGTCTCACGGACACCAGATAGTCATTGCCACCATATCAGGTCCCTGCAGGGCAAAACCACTCAGTCCTCCTCTCAGTGGAGGGCAGGAAAAAACACTGGGTCTTGTACTCCCACCTGCAGGTCAGGCTGATGTGTCATTTACTGTTAGATTGCAGAAGTGATGCATCTCATAGAGAGAGGCAGTGCACAGCATCTACAGGGAGTGCCAAGCGGCACCTGGAACAGAGGCTGCACTAGGATGTGAGATTACCAAGGAGGATACTGAGCACACAGTATTAGACCCTCTGAAAATGAGGTACCTGTTTCTAATGAAGATAAAAAAACCAGGATGACTTCATATGTTTAAAGTCCCTCATTCTGTTAAAGAACTTGGCACAAGGCCTATAAAATGCTATTTGCTTTGTCAAATGTCAGAGAAATTACTGCCCAGAAGTGTTACTATTTATCTGTATCATTGAGCAATGGAGCAGAATTTTGTAAACAGACAAGGGCCTCCCTCCTAGAGACAGGTGATGCTGGTATCTTGCAGAGTATTAAGTGGTGTCACACTTTTCAAGTGAGGTCAGTTGGTTAACTGCTCTCACATCCTCCAGTGCAACTCACGAAGCTTCCACCCAGTTAGCAGCTAATAAGTGCTAAGGTAGTTTTATACTTTCATTCACTCTTCCAATTCAGCACATAGACACCTTTTTGTAACAGTTATAGAACAGCACCACACACCTCAGCAAATCTTCCTGACAAAGTTACTTATCAGTAGGAGCTGATCTATTCCTAACTGGTCCCAAGCAGTAACAGGTGATACACATACACCAGTCCGAGGGAAAGCTAGACTTACTGATGTTTGACTGTGGATTTGGACAAAGAGTGGAAGCAGCCTCTTCTTCACATACTGGCTTAAGCTCCAGTGAAGGTGACATGCAAATGGATATTAGTTTTTAATTAAGCATACCACGAAATTGCACATGGTCTGTTATCCCTTGGAAGTGATGAAAGGTTACTAATTGAGCTGCAGAAACCTGGTCACTTGTTATGGTCTATCACAGCATGTTCCACATCTCCTCACAGATGACTTACAATAAATGAAAAGCACTCCAGAGTCACAGTTTGGGAAGCATAACCTGATCGAGTAGGATGCTCTTTCCCTACCACATTTCTGGAGCAGCGTGAGGGTGGTACCAGCTGTCCATGCAAATAACCTGGCTGGGGGAGCTTGTTTGTATTGGTTTGCCATCCACATCTGCACAGTCCCAGGGGAAATACAGCTCCTTTGGGTACTAGTGACTCCCAAAACAGAGCATGTGCATGACTTAACCTGTGCTCCAAACCTGCAGTGTATTGAGCTATTCCTTCTAAGTTACGGGATGCAGCCACTCCTGTGGTGGTTTTTACACTTGGATCACCACCCCTTCACACCTCTCCTGGCAGGCAGAAATACAGCAAAGATTTCTTCTGTCTGCCAGGCTCAATTAATGCAGAAAGTGTCTTGTTTGCTCTCCCAGCTGCCTGCTTATGGAAACCAGCTAGTACCACTGCTTACAGAGTCCATCAAGATAGACAAACATGGCTGTAGGCACTTGTGTGCTATCCTCTCCTCACCAAAAGACAGTGGTCTGCTATTTTATGTCTGAGGTATGTAGCTCAAGAGAGTCACCCAAAAAGAGAAAATTAAGGCAATATATAGACTAGTAATGTCAGCAAAGAGAGTATGGACAGCTTCTTGCAATCTAAGTTACACTTCTTTACTGAACTGTATTTTGGTATCATTTGAGTCATCTATGTAGCTGAGTCACTGGAAAGGTTTTTGTGGGTTTGTTTCTTTTTTGTTCTTCAGCACCTTTGAACCTCCGCTGATGCATGAAGTCCCAGAGCACCAAGGCAGCAGCACAGACAGTTCGGCAACCAGCTTGGGGAGCTCTGTCACAGCATGTAAGAAGGTAACCTTTACGTTTATGCTCTATTGAAAGGCAGATATATCCCAGGTTATAGCTTTGCTTTTTAGTTTTTGTCTATATCAGGGAATGCAGAATTCAACTGATAGCTTAAAAAGGACAGGATTGATACAGAGAAAATAATTCTGGGTACTGTTACAGTATCTTGCAGTTTTGTCAGCCTGGTTTATACTTGTCTGGTCCCAAAATATATTTTTTAATATATAAATATATATACAGGAGATAAACTCCCCCTGAACATTTCTATTTTTCCTCATTGTCTGACCATATGAAATAAAAGCAGTGCATAGGAATAAAAATTCCTCCTCCCCAGGGGCAGTAAAGTCTGAAGGCAGCGACACCACCAAACACCTGCTGAGGAAGACAGAACATCCCTCATCCCTCACTTTGCAATAACCCTCAGAGCTCTGCTGTCTCCCACAGGCATGATTCTAGAGCTGATAAGAAACCATTTGTTCCAACATAGAAATGCTACAAAACTTCACAGTTCATTCAGTTTTCCCATAATTCTTTCTTTCTTTTTTTCTCTCTCTTTTCTTCCTACTAGTAATAATAATGTTTTCTCCTTTAGGTCCTTGGTTTTGATAATTTTTTTTTCCCAAATAGTAACTATATATATATGTGTGTGTGTAAACAGAGAGAGAGAAAGAGAAAACATGTAGAAGATAAGGATTTATTTTCCTCATCCTAAGAACCACACTGTGGGTGTGGAGGGTGAGTACTGCCTGACTAGGGGAATTTTGTTACATGTAAAATCATTGTCATAACAAAGAACTTCACAGACTGATGTGTCTGCTGGCTCTGGGCTTCCCCAGCTCACCCCAAGGGGGCTGAAAGACAAAGTATCAATATTCCATCTGACCAAGGGGTTTGTTTCTTTGCAAAAGAATATCTGATTTTTAAAAATAATGCTGCTGGCTGTAATTGGGATCTTCATAGAGGCAGAAAAATCCATAGCGTGGGAGAAGATCTGAAACCTCCATTTAATGTCAGAGTTGTGTGTTTTATGTGAGACTGAAGGACAGTGGCAGAGCACTGAGGAGTGCCATCATTCACAGCATTTGCAGGTGCTCCCAGCACGCTGTCCAAATGCTGCTGGACACCTTCAGAGCTGCTTCACCTGCCTGACCTCTTACGCCTGCACCGGTCGATGTGATGGCTGTTGGCACACGAAGAGAAGCGATTCACTCCTGACACACAGCAGGAACTTTGGGGCTTTCTCACAGCATTGCCACAGAACATCTTACCACACTTTTTGTGTGTGGAAGAGGATAAAGAATTACCAAACACAGGCCATTCCCCTCTCCTCTGGCCTCTGCTAGTTACAGTGGTTCCTGAGGTGAATGTATGGTTGGTGGTGGAGGGAAACACTGTGTGGGTCCCTGCTGCCAGGGAACAGTTCGAACAGTTGCCTTGCAGGTTGGACTAACTGTGCTTGGCATGAGTGTCTCCTGTCAGGAACCATAAGAGATGTGGCCAGTGACTGCACAGACCAGTCTGAGCAAACGCAGATGATGTGCCCCCTGATACCCCATTCTGCATGCCCCACTTCTATATCTTTTTTTGATGAGTAGTAATTAACCAAAGCAATTAAGATGATCAGCCATGAAGACGCAGATGTTTCATTTGTGGAGCAGAGCCTTTTTAATGTTGTCTCAGTTATAGATATTTACTGTATTTTAATGTCTTATGATCTAAATCAGGGAGCAGGAAGCTGTTACACTAAACTCATATGCAATGTTTTCCTCTGGGAAAGAGTTGACTTTTCTAATCCACACTCTGCTAGAGGCTGATTTAGTTCATTGATTCACAACACACTGAGTAATGCTGACGGCTCAGTCTCTAGATGAGAGTGGAAACTTTTTTTTAGAACCATGAATTACTGCTGATTTCACATTTAGTGCACGATGCTGTCCTGGTTTGGGTTAGAACAGGGCTGATTCTGTTCAGTGATTTTACTTTTCAGCTACAGCTCCTCTAAGTCACTGCACTTTCTGAAGCTAACAGCATGTTTTTGCAGACACTGCCTGCTTCTAGCAGTGGTAAGACCTAATGTTTAGATTTACTACCAGGGATTGCTATGCAAACCAAGGTCACTGCTGAATCTTGTGTCTCACGTTGAGGGGTGCAGGGTAAAGGCTGCACCTTCAGGGAGGAGCAGACAGGACAGGTGACCCCAAACTGACCAACTAAAGTATTCCATCCCATATATGTCATATTCAATATAAACTGAGGTGCAGTTCCCTCTTCCTCCCTTCTTCTCTTGCTCTTCTTCAATGGCTGGCATCTGAGGAGAACTTTGTTCTGCCTTCTATCCTGACCCATAAGTTCCTGCATCCAGTACCAGGATCCAACCTCTGAGCCTGGCTCCCATCTGCTGCAGAGGCCTTCTGCTGTAGTATCAGTGCTGACATAGTTACCATCAGTGGGGGTTTGGGTTCAGTGTTGGTTTTGTACATATTCATATATATTTTGTTTTATCATTGTTATTTGTCACGGCATGACAATGTGCCCTGCACGACAATATTCTGAAGAGTGAGTTCAGAGGGACCTGACACACACACACACACACAAAAGTCATGCAGCCAGTGGTCACACTGAATATAAAAGGAAATAAAAATAGGCCAAGCAAAAGTACAAGAGTCACAGGTAGAGACTATATACAAGAAGATGGCTAGCACCGCTCTATTGTTAGCAAGTGTCTTTTATACCTTTACAGAAAGAATAATGACCAATTAGCAAGTGACACTTACATATACAAATTAAAGAAGCAACATTCACTAGTAAAAACAACTACCATAAATGAGGATAAAGCAGTGCTCTTCAAAGAAATGTGAATGTGATAAGCCTGGTGCTGTGTGGTGTGGGAAGGATAAGATGTTAAGGCTATGTGGGGAGTCAAGGCCTCTGTGTGCAGCTGCAAAAGCTCCTGCTAGGTGACTCCCACCTTCTCTCCCAGGCTATCTAACTGCTTTCTTGTGAGAAACTGTCTTTGGCCTTGTCCAGCTTCCCCTCTGCTAGGCCCTAGATCCTACAGTCCACAATAGCATGCCACAACAATTATTATCATTAAAGTAGCTTTAGTTTTCTTTTCCAATCCACAAGTCTCTCTCTTATTCCCTTTCTCTTCCCATGGTGGGGGGGAAGAGGGAGTAATAGAGTGTGTGTGTCACCTGGTTGGTGGTTGGCCCAACCCTGACCCTCAACAGATGCCAGTTCATCCTGAATTACTTTGAGTGTGATGATCCTGCTCTGTAGCAGCTGCTACAGCCTAAGTGTAGTCAGGGAAGCAAGCTCTCAAGCTCTGCTTTCAGTGGTACCATTGGAAATCAGAAGCAACTCCACTGAACTCAGCAGAATCGCTAACAGTGCAAGTCAGAGGGACTGACCCACAACTTGTCTCAATCAGCTAAGAATGAAGTAGAAGACAGGAGGAGGAAATTTTGGCAAGAGTGGGCTATAGAAAAGAAGGATGTGATGCTGACTGACAGCTGAAGTAGTACAGCTTAGGGGTTCCAATCCTTTGCTACAAACCAGCTCAGATTAAATGCTTAAAGATACGCTTAAATCAGATTAAGGGTATGTTTAAATGCAAACCTGGCAATCAGAATATACTGGCAGAGTTACATCTCTGAGCAATACCAGGTCTCACATTGCATTTGAATAATTAATTAAGCCAGCTCCTTCTAGCCTGTGCACTTCTGATCATCGCAGTCATATATTACTTTACTACAAGGACTTCAGTATATTCCTTTAAAAGCATGTCTATTCCAGCAAGTTTTAGTACATAGGCAAGCTCCCACTTTATGTAAGCACATGCACCTAGTTAACAGGGAGAGCTGCCTGACAACAGTGAGATGCTGTATGAAGTGCTGCATTCACTCTTACTCTACATTTGTCTTTGACCATAGTAATGTTGCTGCCTGTTACCAAAGAAACATGCCCAAAAGTTCATGTGGTTTCTATAGATGCATTTTGGCACAGCAGGTGTGTGTAACCCTGTTGCGATCAGCACTGCAGGGTGGCCCAAATTGTCCTGCTGAAGGTTCTGAGCAATAACATGTCTGTAACAGTACTAATGCATCCCCCAAGGTAGAGTTTAAACTCATCCCATGTTTACCCCTCATTCCTGCCACCACTTGCTTAGATATCACCTTCCATCTCCTGAACACCATTCAGATATAGAATCATAGAATCATGTGTGAAACCAGACCACATACAGAGACCTTTCTCACGTCTGCCTCCCTTTCCAACAGCACTCTCTTTTCTCAGTAATTTCAGAGGCTTTCCAGGTGACTGTGGGCTAGCCTATGTTCTCTGGATTGCTGACCTCCACCAGCTTCTTCTGGGTGGACTCAATATATCTGGTTTTTTCCTCACCTGCCTTCTTCAAATCCAAATTGCTGCACATTATTTTCTCCAGCTTGTTGCACCCTTCTTCACATTTCTGGCTGCATTCTCGAGTCCAAGTGCAGAACTACATTTGCACTCATGACACAAGAATCTGCCCAGGGAAAACATCCTCTTGCTAATGGTCTTTATCTCCTTGAGGTTACTTAAAAATCACATGCTGTCCAAAACCTCCCTGTAATAACTTCTGCCCTTGACTTCAATGCCTATTATGAAAAGCTGCATACAGAAATCAAATATACTGTAAAGCCTTAAAACTTATAAGCCATCCTGGAGTGGCCCAAGTTTGGCAGCTGTGACCTCACCTGACTGAGACATTTATTCAGGAGAGTTATTTCTTCTGCTGGTGCTTGGCCAGTATTTGCTACTTGACAAAAACATCCTCTGAAAGAAAGAACAGAACCAGCAGTGGTCATCTAATATCCCACAGGAGAAAAACCAGGTGAAGTTTGGACTGCCCTGATCATTTCATGGGTTTATCTCCTACAGCATACATCTGCTATGATTTAGGTGACCTGAAATGTTGGCTGTGCACACCAGGTCCTTAAGAGACAAAGAGGGGGAGTACTAAGGATTTCTGATCACGTTTCTGCATGATACTTTCTGCCTCTTTCACTTTCTCAAAAACTGTCTGAGATGTGGGAAAGAAAGATCTAAAGTGATTAAGGCTGAAGACAAACTCACTGTGATTTCTAAGGACATGAAACAAGGCTGCTCATTATAGCAAAAGCTGTTTGAGCCAAAGAGAGCCATTGCCTACATATGCAAAATTATGTCTTAAGAGGTAATTAGAACTTAAGCCCTTGAGGATGAGAAGATCTAGAATCAGATGAAATCTGAAATCACATGTAGATACGTATCTGTGTGTGCACATATGTATATGTTCAATTCTTTATGTCTTCATAAAAGCCTCAGAGGATGGTAATTTTGGGGAAAAGCTGCTTGAGTCTAGATTTTACCAACTGGTTTTATAACGGTTCAGGATTTCCACATTTGAAAACTTTTCTTTAAAATAAAAAAAAAAAAAGAAAGAGCAGTTTCTAGCACTAACAGGAAATTGTTTCTTTGGGATATGAAATAGATTATTTTCCTCATTTAGTCTCAGAGTTAGTTATGGTGGCAGAAATGTTTCTGCACTGAGACAGGAGGGTATAAAATTTATGGAGCGCAGAGTCATTCAGCTGGTAAACAAGACCAGCTGGCAGCCCCCACCAAGAGAGTGGAGCTGATGTGGAGCATCATTGTTGTTCTCAGAACCAAGTGTTTGGGCATGGTGCTTTTTCTGAGTGTTCTACCACCCCTAAATTTGTATTCAGAAGCTCTTTGGAAGAAACCCCATAGCAGGGCTGGAGTACTGAGAAACATCCAGCACGGAGGGGCAAAGCCTTCATGGAGGGCACCAAAGGCAGAGCAAACTTACAGGCTCTGGTGTTTCCCATCACCCTCTCATCCATCTTCTGCTGACTTCTATTCAGAAATCAATATAGAATAATGCAGGGAGGGCAGTATTAACTATTTAACTGGCCCTCTGCCAGAAAGATAAACACTACAGTGGGTGTTAGCCTGTGGGTGGTAATGAGCTTACTACTGATGGATTGCCCCTGAGTAGTAGAAAATTGTGTCAACTGGCCAGATCAGCTTTCCACAGCCATTCGTCTTCCCTGAGAAGTGAAGAGGCCTTAGAAGTTCTCTGACTTTTCTTCCTAAAGAAGAGATCCAGGCTAATGGATCAAGTGTTCCTGAAGATGGGTGGACAAGGGTGTGTCGGTGCAAAACACTCAGCAAGATCAAGTACTGTGGATACATTGTTGTTGTTGTTGTTCACAGGTAGAGCAACAAAAAAAAGTAAACTCATTTTTGTAATAAAAGGCTAAAGAGCTAGAGTACAGCCTATTTCCATGTAATAACTGTGAGAAATACAAATACAACAGGCATCCATTTCACAAACACATTTCTTAACACTGCTGCCCAGGGAAGGTGATAACCTGTATCCAATGTTCTACAAGTAGCATCATTCTTGCAGCTATTCTTTTCCTGCTGTTACCTGGTTGTTTTAAAAATACTAAAGTCCCTCTTTTTCATGGAAGGCTATTAGTAGTAGAGAGGCAGCAGGTAAGGACTTTGGTTCAATCAGAGCATCAGACTTGCAAAATTGGCTTTGCCTCTTTACAGCCTACAGATTTTTGGCCCCATTTCAGTTTCATTTGAGCATAGCTCGTGGCATAAGCTGCAGGAGAGAGCCAACACGGAGAGACTAAGCCCAAAGCTTCTGGTCAGGGGTAGTGGCTAAACTCATTCCTCATTACAGCAGGTCCTAAGTATCTCAGCTTCTCAGAAAGCAGAAAATGTGTTTAAGAAGAAAGAGTTTGTAGCCTAGGCAGTCCCAGAATAGAGGCTGCAGCAGAATGAATAGCACTGATCTGTTGTGGAGAGGGGCACAGTAAATCATGAAGCCTGCAAATCTGTACACTCTGCTATCATTAAATAATTAGTGTTCCCAACATCTATGTTTATCATTTTAGCAAAAAACTCCTGGCAGCATTTTCCAGTAAAAATCTTGGGTTTAAGATTCTCCTTCAGGCATCTCAAAGGTCTTTTGGTTCTGGAAGAAAATAGGCAAATACTTCAGGGGATATATAAATCACTTGATTTAAGGTGCATCAACTGGACAGGTCCAAATGGAGCAGGAATCCCAGTCTTGTCCCCTCCCTCCCCCAGAATTTTGGAGGCAACATTTCCTGAGTTACAATGAGAGCATTCAGTCTTCCAAAGCACAGTAGGACCAAGTACATTTTTTAATTATTTTAACTATTTTTAACTATTTTAACAGATTCTCTGCAGTAACAGTCTGCTAGAATCAACAGACTACTGGCTGCAGAATCAGAGGACACCATGCCAAATTGGCTTTCTGGAAGACAAGTCAGAAAGCAACTGTGCCTCAGTAAGTACATGCTGTGACCTCCTCTGGGGTGAAGTCCACTGAGTTGTTTGGGTAGGGTCTGGGGCTAACCATGGCACATAGCTACGTTAGAAAGAGGCAGTGACTAACTGACACTGAAATTATAGCAACCTAGCTACCTAGTATAGCAACCTGTAATTTCCAGCTTTCTGTTAAAAGCAACCACACAAAGCAAAGATGCACACAGATTTCTATACAGAACACACTAGTAAAGATTACTGCAGAGGTTTCTCCATATTTGGCCTTCAAAATTCTGGCCCTTTGTATTTTTTCCTTTTTATATGCCCACAATCTACAACTGACAAGAGAGAAGAACAAGCCAAAGGGGAAATGATTCTGAAGGGTAACTTAAGTGGAAGGTTGGAAAGAGCAGATGTTTAAAAGGCTGCTTAATGTTCTTGAAGGCATAGAGGAACAATTAAAGAGAAAACTCTTTCCACATTAGATGAGGAGAAGCTGCTAAAGAACTCAAACAATTAATTTACATTTCAAATGAAATGTAAACCTCACCATTGTGGGTTATAACACAGTTAAGAGCAGCTTTTGGTTAGAGCTTGCAGGAGAAACAGGAGTTGTTCTGTTGCTTTTCACACCCTAGAACTGGAGAGAGGTACATTGCTTTGAGTATCCCAGCTTTTTATTTGATGAAGGATGCAGGAGAGCAGAGCCTTACTCAGCATCTCATTTGATTGTTATTCCCTGGCCACAGCAAGCCAATGAGGGCTTTGGAAAAGAGCAGTTTTCTCTCAGGAAAAAAGTTTCCAGAAACACTTATGTTGCACACAACCTCAAGACAGACCAGCTGAGAGCTCTTATGGAGACTGCTGGGATTCCCTCACCACATGGACATTTCTGCCCTGGCTGATGAACCCTGCTGTCAAGAAGCTGGACCTCCCTCCCACGATGGGGATAGCTGGAGGCTCTGTGCCTTTCCTGGGGCTGATGCAGAACACTTGAGACAGCTGGAGTGATACCACCAGTTAGGAGTTGAGAATATGGCCAGAAGGGATAAGAGCTCACATCCCTCTCATGCTGTCCACTGGACTACCTGTTTCCACAAAACAGAGTGAGCAAAATACACAACCTAATCCAAGTGTGCTAGTGAGCAACCATAAAAGGGGCGAGTGAACAGAGCCCTCTGTCTATTTGGGGTGGCAGTGGGTGGAAAAGGGAGAGGGATATTAAGCAGTAATATTTAGAGGTACTGATTTCCTAGGCTCCCATAACCATACAGACAGCAGTTTCCTGTGCTTTGAGCATTCCCAGGAAAAGTGTCACAGCATTGGGAAGTACAAACACTTTGATCACAGCTGAAATGCTGTCACATGAGCAGCATCCTGAGCACATCTTAACTAGAAGAGGGGCATCAGGCAGGTGACCAGTGGTATCCTTGCTGTTTGATATAGGGAACAATTGCTTTTTGATCCCATTCACTTGGGTTTGCTATTCAGTATTTCATACCCTAAAAAAGGGGCTTTTTTTCTCAAAGAAAATTATTACTCCAAATAATAATATAAGAATTAATTATGATTTTTTTACTATGTTAGGCTTTGACTTTATTCTTCATGTTTCTTTGACTCTTACAGGAAATCATATCTATCCCTGAAAGGAGGGAAGTTATATCTGTCCCTGACAGGATGGAGCTACCAAGAAAAGATAGCTTGTTATAGTCAGATTTGATTTTACACTCAGTATAGCTGCTTGATGCACACTTCTCCTCCTGAAAGCACAGATCAGGTTCTGTCTAGCCCTGGTAACCACCTTGTCAGGAAAATAAGCATTACTCTTTCCACTCTGCAGATGTGAGAGAAGAGGCAAAAGTACTGAAATGCCTTTTTCTTACAATCCCAAAGGGAGCCTCTGAGATAAAGGATGTCACAAGTCACAGACCCCTATCTCCCATGTGCTATATGCCCACAATTTTCCCTGGCAAGGTGACAATTTTTTTTAATCCCCTCTTTGCCAAAGGAAAGGCAAACAAGACAAAACTCTTTCTTAAGCACACCTCTTGCGTGACTGTAATGTGATGGTGTAGTTCTGCTTGTAGGCAGATGGACTATATGCTTAATGGCTGTTTTCCCCAAAGGTAGCTGTCGTACATCTAGCTCTAGTGTTCAGTTTTCAGCTTCAAGAGTTCATGTTTAGTGATTAGGCTCCTAATCTTACTGTAACTGTAAATGCAACAAGACCATATGAACACAGCTTTCATAAATGTTACATTCATTATGTCCCATTACAGATTAGCACAGTTAGTACAAGTAAAAATAGACTCATGGCTGTCCTACATATGCTCACCAAGTATACTAACATTGCTTTACTAAAATACTAAACATTTGGCTCAGAGCAGGCTACATTTTCAAAGAGAGAATTGATTTATTTTTAGGCAGAAGAGTTCATGTAGTAGCCCATTCATTTCCACACGGTTAATGAAAATGTAGCCATTATGATATAAAAATAATAAATTGTGTTACAGGAACAGTATTTCCTGTTTGCTTAAGTTGGAAATTTTCTCCTGAGCTCTGAAAATAGTAATTTTTAATTCTGGTACCCCACCCTAGCCAGAAACATGCTGGTGTGTCCATCTGTAACCCAGTGTTTCTGCTCATCCATGAGGATGAGCAACAGAAATCACAGGGCTAAATGACAGTGAGACGTGGTGCCTGTGCTCTATTTTTATGCAAACTCAGGCACATGTTGGTGATTGTCTATGAAAAGAAATGTAACATGGGATTGAGCATGATGTGGACACCCTTTGGAGGGTTGTCTTGTCCTAACTGTCCTCTTCTGCTTTCTGCACATACTGTGAGTGTCCAGTTCTCTGGGTTCACATTTAGATCACACTAGCTGCACACACTGGGGCTGGATCAGGGAGAGGGCAGAGGGTCCTGGGTTATCAGGGCTTTCCAGGGAGACTTCCTATAGAGGTGGGTCAGGAAGGGGCAAGAAAAAGGTGTCTCAGAGTGCTGGAAGTGAAGGCACAGCAGGAGGGAAGGAAGGTAAATCCTGGGGGTTAGTGCTGGTTTTCATTTCTGTGTTGGAATAAAACACCGAGAGCTCTCTCCCACATGTGCCTGGATTGGAGCATGCTGCCTACCTGATTTCAGGTGACCCTGTCTGATTTTGCCATGCTGTCTGCTTAGAAGGGTCAAACTCCCACAAAGAACTTCTACACCAACGTCACCAGTGGGCTTTTACCCTTCAGGGAGTAGCTGCTAAATGTGAACTTTAACTTAGTCCAATTAGCAATGCTGCTGTTTAGCAGCAGTCCACTGCTGTAGATCAGACTACATAGTTTCATGCTAGTATCAGAATGAGTATAAATTTTAAAGGTAGTTCAATTATGGAAGTCTTGTTTTTCAATGAATGAGAAGTAAACATAATCCACCTAACAAACAAGACACATGGGTTCCTGAGACACAATAGTTCATCAGTTGCACACAGTGACTTATAAATGTAGTTAAAATGTCTGTAATGTGGCATTCTGATTACCCCATGGAAAGACCTCATAAAACCAATGTAGTTTCACATAACTATATTTACCTTCATCCACTCCATTACTGCCAGCTCTCTCTCTCTGGACCTACATCAGCTGTTCCCTGTTCTGGAGATGTTTTTGAGCAAACCTTATTTGAAAAGAAAGCACTGAGAGATGTGTTGTCCCTACTTCCCCTCCAGAGATCTGGATTATTTAATTACCAGTGCTGAACATTTGTGGTTGACTTATGTACAAGTTAAGTACAAGTTAAGAAACTTAAATTCCTCTTTAATGATACTATTTATAGTTTCTTCTAGTATTGGACTCTCCTAACATGCAAAGTCTTAATCTTGCACACAGACAACTCATATATGATTCTTCTTAGCAGTTCCTAAGATTTGACATTTTCCTTTTGGGTGGCTGTGCAGTAAGCATCAGCACAACTAAGGTGGTATTGCCAGGCTGCTGAAGAAATTCCTCACTGACTTCTAGGAATTCCTAATGAAGGGAGTTATTTATAAAAAAGGAAGACACAAAACAAACCAAACAACCAAACAAAAGATGGTGCTACAGTCCTGCAAGGCATTTGACATTCATCTCCCCTGAGATTCATAAATCTTAACATGGAATTATCCAGAAATTCTCTGGACTTTCACCCCCTAGAGCAGCATCAGACAGAAACTCCATTGGAAATGGTATTTGCACTGAAACAAGACTTTCTCTCAAAGTGGACCCAGACTCCAATAATCTCCCTCCACAGTACAACATCATGCCCTCTACTCTCCCTCTTACCAAAAACACTGTGTGTCCCAGCCCCAGAGGCTGGGAAGCCATCCCTCCTGATCCACAGAGCTGAATGGGGAACTGGGAACCACTGCCCTAGGAAAATATTCCTCCCCTCCCTTTCCCTTCCCTAGCAGTGTGTCTCCATCCAAAGGGTAATGACATTTCCAAACTCTGCCTGAAAGGCTGCAAACTTTTTGTCAAGTACCTTGGGGAAGTAGAAACACAAACTTTACACCATCAAATGGCAGTGATGGTGAAACAACTCTTTTAGTTTACTGTCTTTGAATGAAGATTTGCATTTCCTAGTGAACAGCCAAGCCCTGGTTGTCTGCACAAAGCAGACAGCCCAAACACTCTGAGAGGTCTGCCCTCCCCCCAGAGGTCTTGGGCACACCTAAAGAGGGTTGTCATACAAAGGCAGGCAGGGGACCACAGGAGTGTTTATTTTACCTTTCACTCAGCCATCTTCAAGAACAGCATTGTCTCTTTCTGAGATCAAAATCTATCCATTGCTTTACAGACCTAAGCCATAATTACTAGAGGTATTTTTAGTTTTGAGTCCCATCTTCCTATTGAGGCTGATGATACCTTAATTATATCCTGACAAGGAGCAGGAATCAACAGCTGCAGGCGAAATGGTGGCATCGAGTCCTCGTCCTCTGAGGCATGTGTGGGTGTTCCTGCTGCTGCTAACTTCAGAAAGCCCCTCTTGCTTGCACAGAGGAGGAAGAACCCCTCCTCCTCTTCACCACTTACTCTCTCTTATGGAGCCCAGTGCAGGCAGGCTGAGCACTAACTTAAAAGACAAGGATTACTTGTATATCTTAAAATATGCTTCTCTTTTTGCTCTTGTACCTATTTGGCTCTGAAAAATACATCTTCACACATGAGCTAATGTTAAGGCAGAAGCTGAACATGCCCCTAGAGGGTTGTATTTCCACATAAATTTCAGTGCCACATGTGTACTTTATAGAGCGGCCAAGAGCTGCTTCATGGACTTCAGTGCAGGGAAAAGTGATAATACATCTTCTTCTCTTTCTTTGTAACCTCAGACTTGGGCACTCTTTAATCTTCTGTCTAGATCTGCCATCTTCTCTCCTGCCCCCCTGTGACTTCTCACAGAGCAGAGTTTTCCTGTCTGTCTGTAAGAGAACCAGAGGCTCATCCTTACTCTGACAAAGCTGTAGATACACACGGGGAGGGTCCAGGAGCTGTATCCCCTTTAGCACACCACACTGCCCTCGTTTCTCAGTGCCTCCAATGCTCTGCTTTATCAAGGAACAGGATCTGTGTGCTGCCACCTCCAGAGTGGACACCAGTAACTGCCTGTGCTGCTATGACCAGAGGCTCCAGCATCAACTGCATTATGAGGCTTGCAGAAATTATTTTGATGTCAAGTATCCATGGCCCCAGAGAAAGCAGATGGTGCATGTAGCATCAATATTTATTGGCATATTTTCTTTAAGACATAACTGACAGTTAATTACATCAAACCCGAAGGAATAAGCCTTAATGGGAAGAAAATATTCACAGCTGTTTTTGAAGCAATGGATTATGAAGAGATGTCTCAGGATGATTCATTAATGCAGTCCAGCCACTAAGGGAGGGATAGTCTCTAAAATATCAAGACCCATAAATCCACCAAGTCCTTTGAGATAATGCGCCATCTGAACAGTAATTGGGACTAAATTTCAGGTGCATTACTGCTGAAAACTCTGGAGGGAGAGCAGCATAACACATCCTTCTGACAACACCCAATCTGTGCCTGAAAAAGGACTGTGGCTGGGCTAGGGAGACACAGGAGGATCACATTAGGACCTTATTTAGGTGAACCTGATTCCATGACAGAGTCATACCTTCGTGCTCTGGTGTCATCCCTTGGAAATTCTCTCAGCCATGTAACACTGCTGCCTCACACTTCTATGCATGTACAGCCTTTTGCAAGTAGCTACATGGCAGGTCTAGTACTTCATAAGTAATATTTTTATTTCTACATTTCACAGCTGTTTCCTCTGCCAGAAGCATTTTGGCAAGCATGGAAATAAATGAGACAAGCCTTGCATCCAAATGTTAATGATAATTAGCTCTGTCTTCCTGAAGATGCCTTTTTATTCTGAGTCACTATCAAGCTATTCCAAGCACCTCATACAAGACAGATTCCAACTCAAGATCCTCTTTAACCACTGAAATACAAAGAATCAAATTCTACCACGTGTGGAGGAGAGGGCTACGTCTCTTATACCATTCCCAGTCTCCTGTCTGCCAAAAAGTTGAGATACACATATTAATTATAACTGTTAATGACTCCAAAAAGAAGTGATGAGAACCAATGGCAGGAAAAACAAGTCAACAAAATGTAGAGTAGTGGAGGAGAGGAAACTGTTATCTAAAAGCAAATCAGTGCAACATAACAACATTGACTGCTAGTTTTCAATGAAGCACTAAGTTTTCTTATGAAGCACTACAGAAAGAACATGTGAACCCTTACAGCACATCCTTCTTCAGGAGGCAGCAGTCTGTGTGCTCAGGGAAGGGAGACACTTGGGAGTTACTCAATAACATTGCTCTATCCCATGACAGCTCACCAATTCAATAGCAAGGCAGGAAACCAAACCCTGCCTGCCTCCCAAAGCTGCTCCCAAAGTTGAAGGCTAAATAATAGTCATGGCAGAAAACAGAAAAAAGAAAGGTGGGAGAACACTCTACAGACACTGCAGATGTTTCAGCTAGCAGTCTGTGAACAGCTGGGATCCCTCTCCCATCCAGAAACCATAGGGATGTGTCTCTTCCTTTGCATGCTTTCCAGTGTAGGTGTCAGAGGCATTTCAAAGCAGCACAGAAGAGAACCCCAAGGAAGCTGAATGAAGCTCACACGTTAGGCATTACGTATGCATGAGAAAGCCATGCACGCATGCACGCTCCTGCTGCAGATCATCCTCGTGGCCTCTTTCTTGGGGACTGACTGCAACTACATCTCTAAATAGCTGAGACCTGTGAGTCTGTCTGCCCCAGGCAGCTTGCCTGAGTGTTCCAGTTCAGGCTGGGCAGGAGAGTCTTGGAGAAGAGAAACAAGCAATTGTTTATTGCACAAAGAAGCACCTTGTTTATTGCCCTGAAGCACCTGCTGGGGTTGGAAGTTTGTCTGCATAGCTGTGGGCTCCTTGCATTCAGAGCAGGAAATCCAACTCTACTCTGGCTTGCACCTAAGTGCAGTGAGCGCTATGCCATAGGTGTTCTTCTGCAGAACTCAGGACCTGCTACAGGTATCTTCAGGAACACGTATCAAATCCACCAAAATCAGGTTTCCCAGTTAAAATCACTTAGATGACTTCATGTATTATGAACAGTTTGAAGAATTTCCCAGCTCCCTTCCTAAACAGTGCATTTGGCTAAGATAAGTCCTTCTAGGCACATCTCTTCCCCTTGCCCCTTTCTCCTCCAACCCCCAAAAGGTGTTTAAAGAACTCAGTGAGAGGAAATTCTCTCTCTTTACTATTTCATACTGGATTCTGGAAATCAATAACTCAGGCTTCAACTGGGGCAAGACTCAAATCTGTCAAAACCAGCACGTAATTAGGCAAGACACTGTCCCAAAGCAGCTGTGGATTTGTGTGTGCCTAAGAACAGTTTGACAAACTAGTTGAATTAAATTCAAATTAGTTTGATTAAATATTTTTTTAAGAGTCAAGAGAATACCTAGGATTACAGCCTCAGTAAAGAAGCACAATTATGGTTTCTGCTTGCCTGCTTACCAATAGAAATAATTTCAGGCTCAGCTGAGAGCGATGAAAGAGCAAATTCAAGTAGAGGGGAGAGCAAATAAAGGGGGGAAGGGAGGGAAGGAAACTTCAAAGATCAGTTGAGGCTTTTCTTCTAATTATGGAGTGGCATTTAGGGGTTTGAGAGCTTATATTTAAGATGTCAACTTTACAGACTTGAAGGATCTTTTTAATGTGACTGAACAGCACATCCTGCAAGCAGGGTAGGCACGGTGATTCATGATTCTGTTCTTTTGGGATCTGAGGTGGTGGTATTGTAGAAGACACTTTTTACATGGGTGCTAACACAAAGGAATCCCCTAAAAATAGGCAGAGAAAAAGAGGGGACAGCACCAAAGCAGCCAGACCAACAGGCCCACTCTTTTCAGGGATCCATTTGGTCACAGAGCCTGGAAACAGAACGAGCAAGGAGTCCGGTGTGTTGACAGAGCCATGTCAAACAACCTCTTACAGCAACAGACTCCACCAGCAGAAGTTGAGCTTTGGGTTTCAGCTTTTTTCAAGCCCAATTTCAAACCCTGATAGTCTGTGGGAGGCAGGTGAGAAGAACAAAGAAAGCGAGAGGATGGGTAACTTTGATAAGGAGACAGACTGTGCTGCCACCAGGGCTGACAGTAGGAAAAGGAGGATACAATGCTTCTGTCCCACCTGTGTTCTTCTTGTGACTTCTCTGCAGTTTGCAAGATCTGCTATCTGATGTGCTTGACATGCTACACAGAGTCACAGAATCATAGAATCGTTCAGGTTGGAAAAGACTTCTAAGATCACCAAGTCCAACCATAGACCCAACACCCCAGCGCCATCAAACCATGTCCCCAGGTGCCACATCTAGTCATTTTTTAAACACCTCCAGGGATGGTGACACCACCACTGCTCTAGGCAGCCTGGGCCAATGTCTAACTGCTCTTGCAGTGAAGAAATTTTTCCTAATATCCAGCTTAAACCTTCTCTTTATGATGCATGCTAACATTCTACCACCAAAGGAGGAAAGAACCCATCTTGGGTACCATAATGAAGGGATAAGCATTACTGAGTAGCAGAAGCAAGTAAGAAAGAACTACCTCACTCCAATTAAAAAACCAATCTGCTTTTCCAGATATTGCATCTTTAGCTTCTGACCTAACATCTGACACCTAGGTGCATAGCACAATTTACTCATTCTCTCCAGCTGATAGATACACTCAGACTAAGGCAATATCTCCTCATTCAGACACCCCAGAGACCTGGGGCTGGTGGAACTGGAGTCCAACCATCCTCTCATAGTCACTGCTATGGAATATTTTCACTTGACATCTTTGTTTAGCAAAATCATTTGCATTTTAAATTAGGCTTAGCAGCATTTACATCCTCATCTTTTTCAAGTACTGAAAATGCCTGTAGAGCACCATAGAACTGTTTGACATGCACAGATAAGCAGAATGGATTTAAGTGCTTATAGCTATTTAATCTCCTGGTTTTGCCTCTACATGACATACAAATGTCTTTGGGGGAAAACGTTTTTGTAGTAATTTAAAGCCATATTGTACCAAATGAGACTATCTAGGTGTGTGGAAAAAAACCCAAACCAACAGCAAGTACTCAACTGTCTCAGAAATCTGAACATTCATTTCTAGTAATGCACTGTCAATGCATCTCTTCTCCATGAACCCAACATGGTAATAATTCCCTGCTCCAGCTGCCTGCGAGGTTAAAGAATGCTTCTCTTTGACTTACATTTCTTAGCTTCCCACAACTGGCCCAGGCAGAGACTGCCCAGACAGTCAGAACTCAGGGCTGCAGGGAGTCAGTCTTTCACCTTGCTTTCAATGGTCCATATCTCCTTTTCCCAAACCATGAAGTGCTTTATATTCATTGGGGCCACTGGTTAGGAGGGTCCAGCCTACAGTTAACCACAACAGTTAGAACTTCATCACCTTCTGACAACTGAAAGTTTCAACAGTTTCTGTGCAATCTTTTCCCTAGAAGTGTCTAAAATTTGGAAGTGCTGTTTGGTAAGAGTTTGGTCTGTCTCTCTAGAGCAGCCTGGTCTCTGACATGTTGCTACAGGCTGTGCTGGTTGGTGTCTGGGGACAGGCTGAGGAGAAGGTCAGGGGGTGCAGGAGAAGGGCAAGGAACAGCAGTGGCCTCGGTGCACCCCACAAACCACTTCCAGGTTCATACTTGTTATTTTGCTCAGGAGCAAATCCTCCTTGAAAATAACATCCCTTGCAATGCTCTGGTGGAACCACAATTTTTCCAGACCAACAGTCTTCAAGCAGAGGAAATGGGGAAAGACAAGATTAACTTGAATAAAGCTAAATGATGGTATCAATTATGGTTTATTGCTTTATATTTATCATTGTTTTATTCAGACTGGCCTGAAAATCCTATTTCTCAGCTTTGCTAACTGTCACAGTTGTATTAGCTCATCCTCTGAGACTCTACTTGACATTTAAATGGGTACAGAAAGAAAGAAATAAAGGCAAGGTTCTTTAGGGGAGCTTTGCAGATCAGCATTTTGATAACCATCAAAACAAATGATCTTGTCATACAGACAGAAAAACCAGCTGGCTCCTTTCCTAGAATCTGCTGGAAAAAGCATTTTATGCCATCCTAATATAAGTCAAAACTCTGTGAATGTTGCTGGTCATTTTCAGAGAAACAAAGCTCACAGTTTGTGGACAAAGTATCCCAAAGTTGCCATTCTTTTAATGTTTCCTGTGCGTAACAGTTTGCTTTGACTCAGATGAGTTGAATAAACCAGTCCTTTTTCCTGGGGCTTTTGCTGACTGCAGCTCTGGAAGGACCTCAGCATGCAGCTGGAAGTGCTGTGAGCACACTCACCACTCCAGCCAAGGATGCCTTGGAGGAGCTGTTATTCTGTTCTGGAGAGATCACAAGCATCTAAACTACCTTTCTAAAGCCAGTAGGACTCTGACTTTGGGCTGATAAAAGTTTAGAGCAACTGCATTTCTTTTCTGCTTTCTCACAGATGAAATGATGATGAAAACAGAGCTCCAATTCCAAAACATCCTTCCCATCAGAGTTATTGCTGATAGCAGAAACAAGTGAGGTCAGACACTCCATTAAATCCTTAAAAACAGTGCCATAGCAATCGTAGTTGCTGTTAAGATTCCACAACCCTCTTCGCAAACTATATCTTCAGTTCTACATTTAAAAAAGGGATGAAGTGTTCTGCACTATAACAACATGTAAGAAACAAGACACAACCTGAGAACAGACAGTACCTGCCCAAAATATAGAGGGGAGACAAAGTGGAAACCAGCACCAACCAAGCCTTTGATTTCTCAAAGGTAACTGTTCAGAACATCGCCACCTTAGAGTAAGATTCACGTTACTCATGTTGGGTACAAGGAGCGAGGGAAGATAGAAACGAGCAGAGTCAGATACATCTTAACTTACAGGTCACATTGTGAGAGTTTGATGCCTGCACCACCCAAACCAGTAAGGAAGGGAGACAAGCGATGGCCCTTGCATGCAGCTACCTTCCTGCTCCCACCACTGAGCTCTTCTCTGCAGTAGATGCCAACATTTAGATGAACAAAATAACTACAGAGTATCATCAGGCAAAGCTCTAAGAGCAAGAACTGCACGGTCTGCAGTGGCCTGTCCTGCTGAGACACAGCCCCTGCTCCCGCTCTTCACCCTGTGCTCTCTCAGCACTCTGGGTCGTTGTGTTCACCACACAATTGCAATTTATTTGGGAGGATGATACATAGTGTCTTTCCTCTCCAAAGCTGCCAGCCACCTCAGCAGGGCGCCAGGAGCTGCGAGCACTGCGGCAGGGAGAGCACAGCCTCCTGACAGCTCTGGTGAGCCTAGTGTCCTGCCAGAGAAGAGCACTGGGAAACAGATTCTCTTTAATTAAAGAAAACTCTAGTTTAACAAAAAACCCAGCAAGCTAGGGCTCGTTTTCATCTCGCCACAAGCTGTAAGATGTTTCACAGGGCAAAGGAAAAACCTTTCCTTCTAGTGACAGTTCTTGGTGCAAGCAATAGAAAGAAGCATTAGCACTTCCCAAAACAAACAGGAAAAAGGATTTGGCAATCTTTTAGCTGGGGAAAATAGTGCAGAACTGAAACAGGCTTCACCTTAGAGCAGACTCTTAGGGAAAAATACAGAGTTCTTTGTAAAATTGCTGTTGTTAGTGTTTCTCTGCTTTGTTACCCAGGGAATATTAAAATGTCAGTAATACCAACCTTGGTTAGTACAAGCTGAAATGAAAGCAATACAGGAAGTACAGACAATAATATATTTCTTTGCTTGTCACTCAGCTGTTTGCCAGCATCAGTACATTGGGAAAAAAAAAACAAAATTCCTTTACTCTTTTTCAAAGTCAGAGAAGGGTGTTCTGCTTCCTGCAATTCACTGAGGCCATCATCAAGGAGTAAAATATATTGTGTCTCTACTACCTTATACCCTCAAGTGCTTTATAAACAAATTATTTCTTAACAGGTAGTTCTTTTAAGAAGTAATAGTTTTAATTTGCAGCCAGTGGACACTGAGATGTCTGCAGAGTTTCTACAGTGCCTCAAGAGCAGATGTCAGGACTTGGAATTGCTAATCTAGAGAATTTACTCCCTACTCCTTTTACCAGTCACAAAAATTAGTATGAGAAATAAGGAAGTAAAAAAAAAAACACAACCCACAACCAAAAACAAACAAAACCCCAAGTTTTTGTATTTGCTATTTATATAATCCTGGAAAGTAAAGGCTCAGCAAGTCAGTAATTACAATCTGCCTGCTACTCTCCCAGCAGTAATGCCTGGAGGGTTCTGTGGCCAGGAGGCTCAGAGGTCAGCTCCCAGCTCCACTTATTCCTGTCCAAGGATTTGCACAGCGTGATTTCCTCGTGCCTTGTAGGGACCACCTATGGCTGACCTGTGAAATGCCAAGAGGCAAAATCCCCCTGGAAAAGAAGATGAATTTTTCTCTGTATTTTCAAGTGAATATGTTTAGGACATTACACAACTCCCCCATTAAGTTGCTAGAGGGTATCTGTAACCCTTTAGAGCTTAGACATTTCTCTAGCTATTTCTTAAACGTTAGCCAGCCCTAAATGGTGATGAGAGGAGCACATCTCAATGGCTGAATTTGTCAGGCTGAGAATCTTTTCCCTAAGATTGCTAAAAGATGTTTTCCAACATTTTTAAGTTCATATGCAGATGCCATTAAACTATTTAAAAGGACAGAAGGCTTTTTTTTTTTTCAGTGGGGTCTTTTTTTTTTTTTTTTGTGGTCTGCAGCAGAAGGCCTGGCTGGAGCCTTCCATCTGCTGTGCTGGCTGCTACTGCAGATGGTCACAACCAAGTACATATGGTATGTGCATAGATAAACCAAAACCAGCATGGTCTTGGGGTACAAGCAGGCACACAACAGGAGCTGGGGTGCCTAACACAAGAGTGTTGGTCAAGGGGATAAATCAGAGCATTTTATTTTTCTAGGGGGAATTGACACAGAATTAGGGAAAGAAGTGTTTACTGTTTGCTGGAAAAAAGATAATTAAGAAAAAAAAAAAATCACAGCTCTTAGAAAGTAAATATTGGATCTTCAATTTATTTGGAATCAGATATTGGCTTCAGCTCAGCCCTGAACCTGTGCCAGGTTTTGGTTTAATTTAAAGACCACACCAAAATGTGACAAAGCTCTGAAGAAATATGGCAGCACTCAGAAGTAGTCTTGCCAGAGAAGAGCAAGATCCCAGGCTCTGGCATCTCTGCTCCTGCCTCAGAGATAAAGCAGGAGGAGGAATTTTCTTACTGCTGGAAATGAGAGGATGGAAAAAGCAAAAGTCTTCAAAAATGAAGTGTTCTTTAGATGTGAAGTCTCTGTTTAAGCCAATCTCACTACCATTAAATGGCTGCTGAAACTTACAATGACCAAAGAAAGGGCAAAAGACCTTGTTGTTACGAGCAGTGGTGTCCATTGACTCCCACGGACCAGGCAGTAAGCTGTTCTGCTACCTGCCTCGGTAGCACTGCTGGAGACCTCTGCTTCCATAGGGGCTTGTGAACCAAGGTCAAAAAAATTTCATAAAGTCTCAAACTTCTACTTGGGGAGTTTGGAGAGTTAGGAAAAATACTACAATATTTATGTGATGTGGAGACATCTCTCAAAGCAACTCACAACTGCACTTATGAAACTCTTAGCAACAAGTGCCTGAAAAGAAGGAATCATTGGAAGAGCAAGACATGTAGAGCTGGGGTGATGTGCAATCCAAGCCCTCTTTAACATTTCCTCCATCTTTTCTAATGTCAGAATCATCTGTATTCCACTTTATTGACAACATTTGCCCATTCCTCAGACAAGCTAATTGCCAGAGTAGATAAATTCATGACTCTTCTGTTCCTTTTTTCTCTTTTCTGAATGTCTACTCTGCTCTTCCCCTTGCTGACCTTTCAGATCTTCTTGAGCTAGGAAAAAGGCTTCACATATTCAGCTACAAGGCTAGAAAATTAACATCTCTTGACTTTTAAAGGCTGCTGCTGTTCTAATATGACTTTGTAAGTTATTGTTTTGTTTTCTGTCTTATTACAGGTTTGTTTTGTGAATTTAGATGCAAACAGAGATGACTGCAGTGATGAGCAAGTGAAGCAGGTAACAGTAATAACTCACAAACCAGGTCTGGTCAGGACCACCAGCACACTCCAGTACAAACCCAGATCAAAATTCCATGTACAAATCCAAGCCAACCCTCGATTTTTAAACCTCACAAACAACACTGAACCAAATTCCCTGCTCACAAAGCAGGCACATGCAGATTTGTGACAAAGGAGGATAGCAAGCATCCCTCCAGTGGGCACTGTCCCTTGGGTCAGGCCCTTGCAGATGAGCCAGCTCAGAGGTCTCCTGCCCACATTGGGCATCCCTCCCAGCACTGCAGTACAAACCTCTCATGTCACACAGCATGGCTGATGGTGTGACAGCCACTGCTCTGGGCTCCTCTAAACACAGAAGGGGTAGGAAATAAGTGTGTCATTACAAAGGAAGGGTCACAAGTGTGTCCAGTGGAGCAGCAAAGAAATGCAAATGTCATCTGTGTATGACCTGCTGCTATTGCTGCAGGTCTGGCACGGCAGCAATTCCACCAGCAGTTAGTTCCCAGCTAACCTTCCCTTTGGTTCCTTGTTTGTCATGCACCTGGAGAAAAACTGGAAGGTTTTCCCTGTTCTCATTCTCTCTCAAAGATTCATTACTGAATCTTCTCTGGTTTAGACAACAACAGACACAGTGTTCCCAGTCTCTTAGGAAGCCAGTGGTAATGGGAGGGCCAAGCATTTAGATGCACAAATACAATCAAGCTGTGTGGCACATGACAGCCCACGGCAGGACAGACTGCTGGACTGTCTACTGTCACCCTTGTCTTGCCTGGTGCCTCAGAAGAAAGAATGTGCATTTCAATGCTGCCAGTTCTATTTTTAAGGGGCTCAAAGGAGTAAGGTCAAACAAGCTTCCTAAAGGGATGCCTGTAAATGCTATTTCACTTTGATATTTATGAATATTACTGTGCAACTCAGACTTCATTACCTGAGAGCAAAATCTGTCTTTCATGCTACAGAGGCTGATCAGCATCTCTCCAAGCCTCCCCAAACTCATCAGTTCAATGAACGTACAGCCACCAAAGGAAAATGAAGTAGTCCTGCTGAGCGGATTAGCATCAGGAAACCTCCAGGCTGATTATGAAGTTCCCCAGGTAGGGATCAAGCTCATCTCTAAGATCATATCACACCTGTGAGGGATGGGATTTGGAGAGTGGGAACAAGGAAGCTGAAAGCAAAGCCCTTGCACCACTTTAGGAGCTGAGTGGCAGTTTGCAAACATGAAAAATAAATCTGTCTAACAGAAGCCTGTTAAGTGTCTGGGAGGTGATACAGGGACAGAAGAGATACTGCTGTTCCCTCTAGATCCTGGGGGTGTCTGGGTTGCAGCTGATAATACTTTAAGCCATGGTAGGAGCTGATCCTTCAGGGAAGGCACTGGTGGCAGAGATGATTCACAAGCCCAGATTTCAAGAGCAGCAGGAGTCAGAAGGGCAGCACAGAGCAGTTAAAGGAGAGATGTAACATCTCTTCTGTGCACAGAGCTAGATGGGGCACAGCTCCTACAGGCTCCTCTTCAAGTGAAGTCTTGCTGCTTCCCACTGTTGTTCCCAGCCTCCCACACATGCACCTCAGAAAAGAGCTGACAATAGGACACTAAGATCCTAGAGGCTACTGTAAGCCCGCATGTGACAGTAGAAAATACCAAGCTCCATCAACCATATCAGAGCTGCTACCTCATTCAGCTTCTGTCAACTTAAAAAGTAATTAATGCGTTAATTAGAACTGAATATTTATAGGAGCTAAAGGCAAAGCTCTTGTGCTAACTCCTTCACTCCCATTATTGCCAAGGAGTGTTCCCAGTCTGTGATCTAGAGGCCCAGAATTCCTCTTACTGTCACCACAGAGAGACAGGAATCAAACGATAACATTTGCCTAAAGGCACTTTAACAGACAAGTTCCAGAAGCTTAATTCCTTACTACAATAAAAAGCTTTTTCTTCCTTTCCTTTTTTATCCTACTTTATGCATGTTCACATCTGTATAAAGAAACTGAAAAATACTTCAGTATTTTTCAGCCTCATTCTGATCTCACTGGGGCATGCATGAGCTGAGGACAGTTTCATTACAACTGCAGAGTTACCCTGGAGTACAAAACTGTCTCAGCAAAGTGACAGACAGGTACCTCCAGTTTTACCTGCTGCAGAAAAATAAAGCAGAAACCTTTTTTCCATGGAAATTGACTTGTGTACAGACAATTGAGCTCGGTGTTAGTTGATCTTTAACAAGAGAACTACATGGTTATTGAGCTTTCTTGCCTTGCATCTAATGGCTGAATTTAGAAAGATTTAGAAAAATAGGTTTTATATAAAAATTTTTGTTATGCTTCCCCTCAGTCCTTTGCACAAGTCCAGGCCTGCAAAACATGGGCTGGAGGAACAGCAGGAGAGGGTTTGATGTATGGCTGCATCTGCTTTCAATAACGTTTTTCACAATACAGCTCGTGCTCGGGTCTGATTCAGCAACAATTACTTAGCAGCTAGTTCAAAAAAATCAATCCTTTCTGGTTTAACACACCAATTTATCTGGTTTTCTGTTCAGACACATTTGTTAGGTGGAGAGGAAGAGCAGGCTAATAAAACATGCTCCTCCAACATAATCCTCATCCCACTCCCTTTACTACCAGATATTTGCTTTGCATTCACCCTTCAAAGATCTGGATGGGGTTACACCATACTAGGTTCTCTGCAAAGGCAGAGAGAGTCCAAGGCATCTTTTGCACAGTGTAAAATCTGTCACCTTGAACCAGAGCTGGTTCTGCTCCAGCTGGACCTTCCTGGGGGCCCAGAGCTGAAGCACAAGATCTTGGCTTTGATTCAGAGCACATCCATCCCACAAACACAGTCCCATGCAGAGACAGCAACTCAGCTCTGTGCTTGTATGAATATCCAACAGGTTTAATACCAATAAAATGAGGAAAACAAGAGTTCCTTTCTCGCAGTTTCCTTCCAGCTTTCAACTTAATTGTACAGCTGCTCTGCGTAAGACAGTTTTATATCCAGGCTCCATGCAGTGGAGCCCCATTTCCAGTTGGAGGTTGTACTGGTCAGAAATAGCAGGGCTTTGGGCAAATAAGGAACAAGAGGAAGAACAACAAAGAAACAATAAACCATTTTAAAATCAGTCTGAAGGAAAAAATACAGGTGACCTGTTCCCAGTAGTCTAACCGGGTAGTATGTAGAGGGCTGCCCTCAAACACACTCTGCAACCAAGGTTGTCTTGAGGAGGAACCCCCACACAGTCCCTCAAGAGACAGGTCACACTGGGTGGTGTGAGGCCACTGATCACTCTGTGTCAGGTGCCTAACTCTGACCTGGCTCAGAGCAGATGAGTCTCTGCCACTGAGATAAGAAGTTGATTGAAAGCAAACGGCTAGGTAATTCCAGCCAAATAAGGATGCCCTGTGTTGCAGCTGGGTTTTCTTCTGACACCCTTGTCCAGACAAAAGCTGCCAGTCCAGGGAGGCCGATTCTGGCACACACGTAGCTGCACTCTGTGTTACAGACCTCTAAAACAAGACATGTTGCAGCTTTGCTGCAGAACATTCCCAAGATACTTACAGAGAGAGAAGCTTAGAATAAGATTTGTGTTTTAACTTAATAACCATCTGAGATTCCTTTCCCCTCCAGTGTCCTTGGCTGGCAGACGTCTGCCTGGTTCAGTGTGCAAGGGGGGACAGGAGGAACAGTGCAAGCTGCATCATTTTTGAAATCAACAAGTTTCTGATTGGACTTGAGCTCGTGCAGGAGAGACAGCTGCAGACAGAGGCTCGTGTCTTAAAGCCCGAGGATGACACAAACTGCTCTGTGTCCTCCATAGAAGAAGATTTCCTCACGGCGTCCGAACACCTGGAGGATGACAACGAGGCTGATGACTACAAAACTGGTAAAAGCAAGGCAGCATGGTTCTGCTGCTGCTGGTAGTGCCAGACAGCCATGGCCATGTCACAGAGTGCATTCGGTGTTCATTCATCCGTGTGTTCATCCGTAGTTTGGGAATTGGGCTGCCATTCCTGGTTTTAAGAGGTTGTTCAAAGACAAGGCTATGTGGCTGTGCAGCAGTGTCAGGGCAGGAATGCAATACACAGCTGGGCAGCCTTTTGCTACTTGAAGTTACAGGGTAGTGTGCAAAAACTGATTGCTTATTTTTATTTTAACAACAGGTCACGAAAAGTTAAGTGCTTCAGAAGCACCTTCAGATGTCAGAAAAAATAAAGGAAAGGGATTTGAAAGCCTGCATTACAGAAAAGCCAGGCTGCCGTTGATTCTAGAAGGGAGCTGCAGTGCTAAAGACAGTGCTGCTCCTAGGGTCTCTGAAGAGGTGAGTGGTGGGCCTGAAGATGCCATCTTTCAACCTGAAGATAAGTCAAACCAGGAAATAGCATCACAGAAGGAATTAGCTGGAAGACCTGCTTCATCCTTTAGCACTACTGATTTGACTACTGAGGTTGACAGCTCCTGCTCAGCACACGTCTCAGAAGATGCATCTTTAACCGAAATGGCTAAAGAGGGGCTGGAGCCTAAGGGTGAGCCAGCAGTGAAACACATTGGTGAGGCAGCTGGTGTGGGGATTAGGAACACTGGCCCTCCTTTGCAGAGCAAGCCAGCAACTACAGGTCAGTATGCCACAAATTTGGCAGAATCTGTCCTGCAGGATGCCTTCATTAGACTGTCACAGTCTCAGCTGGCTCTTAGTGAGGAGGCTGCTGTCAGCGTCTCCGTAGGAAGTTCCTATAAGCCAGAGGACACATCTGCCTCCCGACTGTGGAATGAACTTCCCAAGATTGTCATAGTGCAAAGTCCAGACAGTTCTGAGAACGTAGCTGAGTGGCCAGGGTCTGCCTTCCCCAGCCTGTGTCACTGGAGCGAGTCAGAAAGTTCTGCGGAAGTTTCGGATTGCTTGGAGGAAGAACATTCAAACGGACGCAGCCAGAGCACTCTGGAAGTGGCTCTGGCTTGTGCAGCCACTGTTATCGGAACCATTTCCAGCCCCCAGGCTGCAGAGAAATTCAGAAAGGATCAGGAAGCCACAGACTGTAGGAGTGGAGTGGTTGAGCATGAAGAGCCACACACAACATCTTCCCAGCTACTGGATGGCTGTGCTGGCTCAGAATACTCTTTTCCATCTGCACTGTGTGGCATGACTCAGGTAGCAAGCGCTGTGGCTGTCTGCGGCCTGGGGGAGACGAAGGACGAGAAGTACCCTGCAGCTTCGGGCGGACTTCTGTCTGCTGCTCAGACTTCTGCAGCTGTTACTCTTCACTGCAGCATAGCTATAGGAAGCAGCATGGAGCAGCTAAACAACAGCATCGCAGAGGCGCTTCTCAAAGAGGCATCAACCATTTTGACAAAACCCAACACCTACAAAAACATAGGGCACTTTATGGAGTCCATCAATGGGAAAATTATTGAGACAGCAGCAAGGCCACGGATTCCACATCCCGATGAAGCAATCAGGGATGAACTTGCACAAAACTTATCCAATATTATTCTACGACATTCCATTGAAGAGGTCAGAAAGAAGAGACAGCTACATCCCCGTTCAGAAATCGCCTCAGGTACACAAGACCTTTTCATGGAGACTGCAAACGAGTTGCTTTTTAATGTGATTTATTTCACTTGCAAGAAGATGAATGACATAAGACAGGTTGAAGAGTGTTCTTCTCTCTTTTCCGAGGGCCCAAGGGCAGAAAAAGTAACAAGAGCAGAAGGATGGTCAGCACAGGCAACTGCACATGAAACTTCACACAGCCCCCGCAATCACTCTGCTGCTAAGCCATTTGGTACATCCTACGGCACCGGTTCTAGCAAGGATCTTGCAAATGTCACCAGCAGCGGGAAAAGCAATATGAAAGATGTGAATAGCAAGGAAAGTGCCATGCTCAATTCGGAACTGACAAGCAGAACAACTACAGGGCACGACGCCCTCGCTGCAAAAACTTCTCCCAAGAAAAGATACCTGAAAAGAACCACACGAGACTGCCAGAAATCCCCAGCTCAGAGTAACAACCCCCAGAAGAGGAAAGACTGCAGATCATTTTCAGACAGAGAAGATAGCTGTGCCAATAGCGACTGCAGGCATGGTGTTCAGGAACAGCTGTCTTCTGGTGACACCGGGAGCGTGGAGAACCAGGCCATGCACAAGAGCGATGCTGTCCTAAGCAACGATGCCCAGGTGAGCTTGTCTTTGCTAGGAAATCACGGCTTGCTTCCTTCTCAGCCTGTGCTACAGGGGAAACATTCAAGGGACAAATACTGCATCACAGATTTTGCAGAAGAGCTGGCAGAAACAGTTGTCTCTATGGCAACAGAAATAGCTGCCATTTGCCTGGAAAATTCAAACGGAAAGCAGCCCTGGTTCTGTGCATGGAAGAGAGGCAATGATTATCTGGTGCCCCAGAGCTTATCATGCAGAACCATGAAAAGGAAAAAGGAAAGCCACCCCAACGGTTCGGTTGTTCGGAAGCACAGGGCTCCTCGGCTCAGCGAGATCAAAAGGAAAACGGATGAGCATCCTGAGCTAAAGGAGAGGCTGATGAATCGGGTAGTGGATGAGTCTATAAGCCTTGAGGACACGCCAGAGTCAGTCAGTATCTTTGCAAATGAAGTGGCTGCCAAGATCATGAACCTCACCGAACTCTCCGTGGTCGACAGCATCTGGCAAGGTCCAAACCACCCCAGGAGCAGGCTGCACTGTGAAAGGTGGAGCCGAGCCAAGGCCTCAAGCTGCGAGAGCATACCAGAGGAGGACTCAGATTCCAAAGCCTCCTTCAATACCCTAAGCCTGATGAACACCTTTGGTCAGTCTGTCAGCCAGACGAGTTCTGTCTCGAAGCAGTCGAGCTGTGAAAGCATTACAGATGAATTCTCCAGATTCATGGTGAACCAGATGGAAAATGAAGGAAGAGGCTTTGATTTATTACTGGATTACTATGCAGGAAAAAATGCAAACAGCATCTTAACTTCAGCTTTGCAACAGGTGGCCAAGAAAAACGGTCACCTTAGCGTAAGGCCAAGTTGCCCATCCAAACAGTCCAGCACAGAAAGCATAACAGAAGAATTTTATAGGTATATGCTAAGAGAAATAGAGAAGGAAAATAAAGAGAACGTCTCTTCCCCTCGGAATTCAAAGGACTGGTGTGGCAGCTTGCTGCACCCCTCTCTACGATCCCCCTTTTGCTTTAGGCAGTCCTCAGTGCCCGAAAGCAGATCATCAGGCTCTAGGCTAACGGTGAACGTCCCAGTTAAGGCAAATTCCTTAGATGGGTTTGCCCACCACCACCAGGACTCCCTAAGTGTGCAGCCAGTCAGTACCATGGCTTCTTCAGGTCTCTGCAAGTCTGACTCGTGCCTGTACCAAAGATGCAAGAGTGACCAGATCACAGACATGTTGATTCACGAGACGTGGGCCAGCTCTATTGAATCGCTGATGCGCAAGAACAAAATCATAGCGGATGAGGCCGAGGCTGCAGAGGCAGAGCAGGTCCACAGCCATTCCCCACCACAGGTGGAACAATATGCTAACAGGCTGGCTGAAAACATCGTTGAGAGTGGCAAAAACTTGATTGTGGTCCAGCAGGATTCCTTGGACTGTACAAGCCGAGAACATGTGCTGGAAAGCAAACGACCCCAGAGCACATCTCAGAGTCAGTCAAAACCCAAAAGGGATGGAGCAGATCTGGAGAACCAAAAGGAGCCTGAGAAGAGCCCTGGGTGCCTCCCTGCAGGTCAGCACAGGGAAGTGCCTTTAATCCAGATAGAAACCGATCAACGAGAGGAGCCAGATAAAGGCTTGGAATCCCCAGCTTCACATGGCCCTTCTGGAAAGGAGCATCAAGGCAAAGAAAAGCTTCCAGAAGCTTGTGATGGGAAACACACAGTTTCCAGTTCCCTACTAAATAGGTAAGTGACAACACAGCACATCAGCACATTGCTTTGGTGTTTAACATCCCAGCAAACCTTATTTTGGTAAAGGAGGAAGATGAGAAGAGAAGCACTTTTAAAGAAATAAACAGGTTATTTTCTGTTTCTAAGGGCATAAAACCACCCATAGATCATGTGTTGCTCCCTGAAGCAAACTCACATGGAGAATGACAGTGCTATGGTTCTGAGATTCAAACCTAACTGCACAGACAAGTCAGTTTTCTCTCTACAGATATTTAAGTCTTCCACAGTCAAGACAGTAAACACAAAGTTGGAACTGTCATTTGTTGCTGGCTGGTACCTCAATTTAAAACAAGTAAGTGAAAGTCAGTGTTAAGCAGAAGACAGCAGAGTTTGACCTGCAATTCTCTCACTGTACTCCTTTTTCTGGGAAATCTTCAGCTTGCTTGGGTTAAGGCAGTGTCAGCCTGGTTCTGAGAGAGCTCAGGGGGAATGCTGAGGATCACTGTGGATGCCATGAGGTTACAAGTAAGGCTCTCTCAAGGCTCTCTCTATTTTTACCTTGAGTTCATCATATCTGTTACCTTAACAGTATCTGAACTGAGGGTGGATCACGATCACATGGAGCACTGCCGCACCCCAGTGTCTCTGGGTGCTAGGAGTGCAGGTGCTGGTGTTAGAAACCATCCTGTAGCTCATTCTGTTCTAGGCAGGGCTCTGGTTTGGCTTTGACAAAGCTCTGTCTGAAGTGAAAGAGCTTTGTGCTTTCCTCTGGATGGTAGCAGTTAAGGGGATAACTATCAAATCATCACTGTTCTTTCACACCCTCTCTCCCCTGCTAACCTTCCTCTTCAAACCCAACCTGCTTTTTATTAGGACACATTTAGAAATCCTTCACTTTAGAACTCTGACTGTTTGAAAAGGAAGTTCCTGTCACACAGTGTACAAGCCCCGTAACAGCACCTTTTCCTCTGCCTTTGGTGCAGAGGTCCCGAGCTGACCCTGGGAAGGTTCAGAGCAATGGGACTGGTAGGGCAGAGTTAGGAACCAGAGGCTACACATCAGCATTTTAGTTCACCAGGCTGGTTCTATCTCCACACACCAGCTCTGCCTGCAGTGTGGAATACAGATTTATTTGCAAGGAAACTCAGCTGGAAGCTGCACAAGTGTGTCCCAGCTGTGCTCACGTCTTTACTGGGAAGCAAAGCACCACATGGATTTGAAGCACACATTGGCAGTGCAACAGACCCAATCCTGTCACAGCCACACAGACACTGTTGCAGCTGACTGTTAGCTCTAGGGAGCAGGCAGCTCATAGCATCCCTAACCTGAGAGGGAAGTGCATTATGAATCCAACCAGCCCCAAAATGGCAAGTAATGACAGCCATAGAGAGCTTCCAGGTTCTGGAGCAAGTATTAGTGCTCCCTGCCCTGTATTAAATCTGTGAGTGCATGTGAGCATACCAGTGCCCCGTGGCCTGGCTGCTCAGCACCATCCTGTCTCCCCAGGTGGTGGGTCTGGTACCCATGGGTGCAGGTAGTGACAGATGTGACTCTGGTAGAGCAGCACCCCTGGGGCACTACAGGTCCCTTTCCTCCTGTATGGAACCTGCCTCTCTATAGCATCCAGCATCGATGCAGCAGCTTCTCTGTTGTCCTGAGAGTGTGGACACAGCAAAAGGAGACACCCACAGTGATCCTGCCTCAGAATATCTAGTTAACTACAAGGGAGCAGTGGAATCTAGGGGAAGACAAGTCACTTCAGCCATAATTACAGATCAAACCCAGAAGGTTATAACTTCTCTCAAGGGATGCCACAGAGGGTTCCCCGTATACATTACATTGCTCTAATCACAAAGCTGCCAGTGCAGATGATCCAGTAAATAAAACAACAGTTTTTCTTTAACTGCTGTTCTGCCACTGCAGTTGTATAATTAATTATTTATTTTCCTCCAAAAAGAGGGTTGTTATATATTTTCTGCCTGCATATCAGAAGTCCCATGGTTAGTCCCACAAAGTCCAGCCTGAGCCTGAAAAGTTACCACAAAGAGTTTTCATTTTGTATGTGTGCAGATGCATATGTATATGTGTGTGTGTGACATATGTCAAGTGTGAAGAATTAGAAAGCATTTTTCCCTTAACTCTGTACTTTCTAAACTTAGTCTGGGCTCCAGTCTGGTTTCTGACTACCTGCTGCACACCTGCCTAAAAAAAAAAACAACAAACCTCTTTGTCCTTCCCTAGCCTAAGCTGCAAAGATCCTGAGCGTTATCAGTGAGCCACTACCCACAACACTGCCCTACTTTTACTTTGAGGCCTCATTTGAATCTACAGTGCTAACAGGGTAGAAAACCCTGGCAAGAAACTTACTCCTTAGAGTAGAAAAGGGATTTGGTGCCAAGATACATTTCCAAGAACTCTCTGTTCTGCACTAACATATGCCACTGAAGTGCACTGAGCAATAGGCCTACGCAGTGAGCAGTTCTTTATGTACATTTAAAACCCTTTTGTACAAGTTAAACCTGTTGTATGCATACTGCAGTATAAGGCTTGCTTTGTTTTGCATTTGTTTATAGCAGTCGTAGGATGACCCTTTTTTAAGAGCATCTCAGCCCATATGTTCAACTGCATTTCATCTATCAATTATAAGCTTGTCCAGTCTTTTGCATCTGTGTCATTTGGCAGCTTGGTTGACTTTCATGAGCAGCATTGCCTGAAGAGTGGTGGCACCAATGTTGCCTGTGTTACAACACCAAGGTGCCTTCCTTCTCGCCCTACCAGCAGCAATGCTCAGAGCAGAGTGGATCCTGAAGCCATGGGAGAGGCAAAACCAGCTGAAGAATTCCCAAACCATCTCAGCAGCAGTGAGGAAAGCACTGGCAGCTGGTCCCAGCTAGCCAACGATGAGGACAACCCTGATGACACAAGCAGCTACCTACAACTCAGCGAGCGATCCCTGAGGTACCCAACTTGTCTGTGCTCAGTCTGTGATATGGTCTAGTCAACCAAGGCAGAGATTTGATTGCCACGCATCAGGAAGGAGACTAACAGCTCGAGGTTTATTCAGAACACTGTAAAGAAAAGCTTGTGACAGAGTTCATCTATTTTTAGAAAACAGGGGGGGAAAAATAGCCACCTTCTGGTTCTCAGCCAGGTCTTTTTGTTATTGGTGAGCAGCTCGAGTCAGACAAAGAAAAAGCCTCCTGGCACCACTAAAGTGCCTCAGTCCTACAGGAGAAGAGACATCAAACAAGCTAATTGCTGTGGTCTTTCCTTTGATTTATTTGCTACTGTTTCCATAATGTTTACTTTGGCATCTCCTTAGCTGCAATTGATGAGACTGGTGTTCCCACTGGGTATCTGTGCACTGAGATCAGAGGCAGAGCCCTAATCTGCTCAGGCTGGCACAGGGGAGCAAATCAACTGAGGGTGGCTGAGTTCCCCTTGAGCAGGCATAAATTCCAGAGGTCCCAGTGTCATGAGCTACTTTTTGTTCCTGTTCAAGTCAGGAGGTGTTTAAAAAATACGTTATCTAGTCCTTAGAGCTTATATGAGGTGATGTGAGCCTGACTTCAGCCCTTCTTTGACTTCAGACTGAGCAAGGTTGTTTTTCTTCACATGCTTTTAGATTAGGTTTTAAAATGTTGTCACATAATTGCATCTTTCTCCTGGGTATTGAGACTACAAGGAGGGAAAGCAGCATGGTAATGAAGCAGGGAAGAGAAAGTCTGTGTCAGAGCACTGCTGCCTCACTGTAAAACTACAGCCCAAACCCTGGCTGTCAGAGTGCTGAACGCTCAGCCCACTGGTACACTTCCAACCCATAGCAAAGCCTTTGCTCCGCTCTGTTGTGCCTTTCGGCTCTATGCTGAAGCAGAAACTGCTGCAGCAGGTCTGAAGGTGTGGCCTGGGACACCGAGTCAGGAAAGCCTGACCAGGAAAGGACTGACCAATCCTTCCAAGGTAAGGAAGACTACTGTTAGTTGTTTTTCCAGGAAGAATCAAGTGGTTCACCATGCAGAACTTGTTTGTGTTGACTGACTGGCAGCCAGCACATTCACAGCCTGCTCATAAGACTATTACAGCATCTGCATAAACATTCCCTCTCAAATCTAGAGTTGGTTGTTATAAAGTAAACTGCTGCTATTTTTTCCCCCAAATATTCTCAGATGTAATACTTCACTCTTGTGAAGAGGCCAAAGAGAACACTTCTAGGCATTACTGGTCCCAAAGAGCACTGGCTTTAATTAAAATCTCAGTCTTCCAGTGCAGCCAGAAATCTGAGGGGATGTCACTGTACCCGTGGGTGTCCCCAGGACCCCAACAGTGTTTGGGGTATGATGTAATAGCCTGAAACTGCTCTTGGTCACAGGTAAGCAAAGGGATGGGTAACCCCATGCCTTGCTGTAACTCACCACAGCCAGAGGTATCTGAATCTCTGCAGGTTTTTTCCAGGACATCTCTGTACCTGATAACCCTTTGTGAGGACTCACACAACCTGGCTTTTGGGTTGAGGGCAGCTGTTCATCACATAAGCCATTCAGAAGCAGGTAGCCCACTTTTTTCCTCCAGTTTACAGCAGCACTTGATACATGCTCCACCTAGAACTGCTTGAATAAAACCCTCCTTATTCTGAGCCAATTAGTGTGCTTCCTTCTGGGAACTGCTTGCCGAGCACAAGTGATTCTGTGGAACTGCATGGCAGGGGCAGCCTCCTCACTTTGCTTTGTGCACAAATAAATTCAAGAGAGATGTATGGAGACATGTTCAGTGCAGCTTGGCACTAATATTTAAACTTTTGCTTTGTCAGCAATGGCAACAGCAGTACAACTAGCAGTCTTGGCATTATGGACCTGGAAATTTATCAGGAGAACGTGCCACCTTCTCCTGTGATTAAGTAAGTAGTCACTGAAATGAGACAATGTTTGGTCTGATTTTAACTGCAAATCGTTTCTACCATCTCAAATGTGCCTAGCCCAGCTTTACACCCCCTTCTGAGCCTGCCCTTGGGTTCAGAAGGAAGCAAAGGGATAGCAGCAGACAGCGCAAGAGGACAGGAAGCCCCCCCCAGCTGGACCTCAAGACAGTATGGATCTACCAAGCACTCTGCCTAACAGACAGTTTTCTGTGGTGTCAGTTTGCCATTGTGTGAATTTTCTTCTCTGAATAATTTAAAGTATTATTAAGACTCTACTGTAATAGCAAGTAAGGTCAAGCAAATAAGGACCAATTAAAATCGAAGGAAAAATAAAGATACCATTCTTTCCAAGAATACTAATAATAATTTGGCCCAGAGTACACTTTACCTCCTGTTTCTGGGCACATTTTTCCTGAGCATGCCATTAAATTATCAAGAGATGTGCAAGTAGCTGACTAAAGGTTCTGGTGCCCTGAAAGCTGGTGTAAGCTGCCAGCAGGTGACCATCACAATGCCGTCAGAGCATGGCCACGGCACAAGCATACACCATGCATGGACCACAGGAACATTTTGGTGTCAGTGACACCAGAAAATGTTCACAGCTCATTCCCAGACTGTTCTACAACCATCCTGCTCTCGGTTTTTATGTGAGAAATGCAGGCATTCGTGTTTCTGTGGGGTTGACACATTCTCTCTCAGCTGCCGACTCAGAGACTGACCTCCTTAGAATGTTCTCCTCTTCACAGCAGGCAGTGACACCTCCTACACACATTCCTAGAGGTAATCTCTCTCCCTTACATTTAAAGAGCCAAAGGGATAAGCCTCCAAGCCCCCTTGTTAGCTTTCGGGGCTATTTTCAGGGGTGTAGGACAACAGGCTTGAGAATTTCTTACTTCCACAAATCAAAGTCAAGGCACAGAATACATCTGCTGTTCATATAGAAAACTGGGGGGGAAAATCCACTGGGAAGGAGGTTATTTAACACCCATGATTCTGAGTCACAACAAAGCACACCTTATATGTTGCCATGTGGTCCTTTCCTCTCACACCCTGTAGAACCCACACACCCAGAGTATATAACCTTGGTTCTTTGCAGCCTTGGGGAGATTCTGAAGTCCTGTAAAGGAGGGTGGTAAAAAGCAGTGTCCTCCCAAGCTAGAAACAGGACCTGACACTTGCAGCTTTCCCCCGCTAGAATGCAGCATGGGACAGGCTGGACACGTACCCTATGAGGAGAGGAGAAACAGCTGCGACAGCCTTGATATCGGTAGTGACTTTGCAGTCTCCTGCCACATGTAGGTGAGCATGGACATTGTGTTCAGAAAGGGAAGATGAAGCAGTGACCACAGGCCTAGAGTCTGGTTCCTGTATTTTAAGAGATGGTAATCCAAGAGATTGGAAGTTTTTGCAAGGTGTAGACAGCATTTGTTTATCCAAACAGTAAAATATTTCAAAGCAGCAGCAGGTGAAGTCATTGACAGTTAGGATTGTATTGAACTACAGAAGATAAAACCATAAAAGCCAGAATGGAAAGGCTCATCCAGAGAGCATAGCACTGCAGAACACAGACACTGGAAGTTCAGTATTCCCACACAGACTGCAAGACTTGCTGTGTTGCACCTTCATGCCATTTGCTGGTCATTACCTGAACTGTAAAGGTACACAGATCTTGGTGAAATACAACACACAGTGCAGCCAGGACACACACACTTCATCCTATTACTGAAGCAATGCTGCAATTCCCACAGCTTTCCCCAATTCCCAGTTTAAATAAGTGAAATGCATTCAGCCTTTTATTATTTCATCCTATGTTAACTTTTCTCTTGCAGTTTTCTAGGTCTTGCACTGAGGAAGAAGTTTATCCATCATGAAGCAATATTGTAGACTGTTCCTAACTATCACTAATAAGCTTTGTTGTTGTTTGTTTCTAAGTGAACTAGTGGAAGAAAAGGTTTTCCCTAGAGAACAGACAGAAAATACAGAGGGTAAGTGGAACCCTGTCAACCAAAGCAGCCAATCTGAAGGTAACACCAGGAATTGCCCAGTAACTGTTGGGACTGTTTTTCCAGAAAGCACTTCTGCACTTTCAGTGAGCACAGCTAACTGTCAGAAGGACCTCCTGGTGATAAACTTTGATCTGGAGCCAGAGGGCCCCGATGCGGAGCTGCGAGCCACCCTGCAGTGGATAGCTGCCTCTGAACTCGGAATCCCAACCATCTACTTTAAGAAATCTCAGGAAAACAGAATTGGAAAGGTACTGTTTACAGAATTGGGCATGCTATTCATGGACTTTAATCATGGCAGCATTTATCATTTATTGTCCTTACTGAGCTTAAGGGCAGATGCCAAACCATCTTCATTACAGCGAGATGGCAAGGCAGAACTACAGAAATACTACAGAAGGGGAGGAGAGGATTAAATGTGTCAGAATTCAAGGCATATGAAATATTGAGTAGGTTGTCTATGGCACAAGAAACAGTGTCACCCCGAGACCTTCTCCAGAGCCTGTCTGACATGCTTTGGTGAATCTGTTCACTTCTTCATACCTGCACCCAAGGCAGGTAGAGTTGGGTTGACAGTTGGACTTGACCTTAGAATCACGAAGGTTGGAGAAAACCTCTATGATTCTGGGATTCCTTCATGTGGCTGCATGTGGAAGGTTGCAGCTGCCTTCCATGGAGTTTAGACACATAGCTTAAAAAAAACAAATTGAAAATCACTTGTGTGTAGACACCACACATACAGAGTTCTGCTACTTCGTGACAGTACAAGCTGACTATGATACCAGACATAAGTTGGACTTAAGATTTCCTGCTTTGCAGCTCCTTAGTCTTTCTGCAAGTTCTGCCTTGCCTCCCTCACTGGTGAGGGCAGCCTTGGGCAGGTCTGAGCTTCTGCCTGGCTCTTCAGCAGCTGCTCTAGCCAGGTTCTGCAGGAGGTTGACCACTCCTTCTGAGAGATGTACCATGGCCAAACACATTGGAGTTATCATCACTTTGTGCTGGCAGAAAAGGGTTGCTCCTCACCAAGGAATAGCCCTGCTGCTCATATGTGTAGGAAAGACTAACCACAAAGCAAAGATAACCTGCATTAGCTCAGGTTTGCTGTCTGACACAATGAGACCACAAAGCTTCTGCACCAGGGCTGACAGAAAGTTCAGAGGACAGGCAGGACCTGCCTGTGTAGGCACATCCTTACATCATTTCTACCCCAGGAGACAGCCTCAGCAGTGACCAGCCAGTGTTTCCAGTGGAGCCATATTTGTAACCACACATCTCATACTCTGAAAATTCGACTGATTGAAATGTTTTGCACCATGGTATGGAAATTACAAAGCACCTGTAGCCTAACAATAAAAACATGCTACATGTGCCAGTACTCTCTTGCTTGTGCTCCAGTGTAGCCTAGCCCCTGCCAACCCCCATTCTGAAAGCAGAAGAAGGAGGCAGATAGACAGGGGCTGCCAATATGATTAGTTAGTGCTTCACTGTAGATACCACCAAATGCCACCCACAGCATTTCAGGAATGACCAAGCCAGCCCCATTACCAAGGTCAGTGAGAATAGCTCAAACCTTGAGGCTGACAAAGTGTGCCACAGTATTCAAATCAACTAATGAAAAAAGTATTAGAAATCAGTATTTTGGCCTTTCACGAGAAGATCATTTTGAGTAGCAGAGATACTGTTTGGTTTTCTTGAGCACATGCATTTGGGAATCATAAACATAATTTAAAATGCATTCAGCAGCAACAGTGCAAATTGCATCTAATTAAAGCAGCAGCTGTCAGCTTTACCCATGTGCTTTGGCAAACTCTTAATTCAATTGCAGAAATACGCTGGAGAATAATGAAGCACATCCTGCCGACAACAGCGCTCTTGGAAATCGCCTGCCTATTAAATAGCATTAAAATACATATTAAAAGTTTAGGCTCCAGTATGTAAATAGCAAACAGCTACACTAACTAGAGACACACAACGTTTTCTTGTGTGGTTTAAAACTGGAAGCCCCAAAGGAGCAAGCTAATTAGATATTGATTGTGAAATGCAAAGAAATGAAAAGCTTTGATTTCCACTTCCGTGCTGCAGAAAGAAATGGGACCAGATGTATGACATGGTGAAGCCCATTATTAAGTACAAAGTGGACAAAATTCAGCAGTTTTTACAGCTGCTTAAGGACATGTATTTAGCCTCTGGTTTATATGGAAGTTGGGGAAGAAAGAAACTTAGATGTTCTCTGTGATTCAACCACAATTGTGGCAAACGTCTTCATGGGACAGAAGTTTGCCCAGAACTCCCTCTCACCAGCACTATGTGTGAATATTTACAGCACTGTGGAATGTATGTGTGGAAATACAGAAAACCACATACAAATTAAAATATGGCTAATGGTAGTGAANACACTTCCATCCTTTTGACAGCAAGTTGTGATCCTTTACCAAGCCCACTTTGTTTCATTTCACTAAGACATAATGGATTAGCATGTAGCTTAGAAACAAGCATGAGACCCAACCTGTCATTTGGGAGCTCTGGAGCTTCAGAAATGAGGTTTTCCAGAAGGGAAGAGCCTTTCTGTTGGTTCATGGTGAATGGTGCCCACTCCCTCTGGCAGCAGCGCACTTCAAGGGTGGTCTTGCAGTAGCTTCTGTGCCTTCATTGAACAAAACCTTAGCAAGTGTTAACCAAATCCTAAGAATGCTTTGGTTTCTGTTTAGTTTCTAGATGTTGTGCAGTTAGTGCAGCGGAAGTCCTGGAAGGTTGGGGATATCTTCCATGCCGTGGTGCAGTACTGCAAGCTCAGCAAGGACAGCAGAGGGATGACTCCCAGCCTGTTCGATTGGCTTCTCGAGCTGGGTTAAGGAGGTTCCCCTGTTGAGCATTTCTGTGTTGTTCCAGTTTAAAACAAGCAGTGGTCTGTGTAAGGCTGGGGTTTCTGAACAGCACTGCATACAGTGAGCCAAGACGGACAAACTCCACAGAAACAGCACCTGTCAGTTCCTCGCCTGCACATGGAGCCAGTGAACCAAGGTGTATTGTGTCTGTCTGTGCCACGAGGGACTCGTGACGTGTTGTGCTATAGGATGTGCTCTGCTAGGAGGGGGGGGGTCTTTTAGCCTGGATTCATGGACCACAGAGTAAAGGATTAATTATCTAACATGTTCCATTTTCACCAGTTTGATTAAAATCAATCAGCTAAAATGGGAAAGGACACTGACATCTGGTTTGAAAACACCAATGTTTGTACAGTTTGACTCTTAGAGCCAGAGTTTGTCCCAGGATGCCTGGACACACCCATGTTCCTAGATAAATAATTTATTTTTTTTTTCTTAATCCTCAGAGTCTGCTAAGGGGTAAAAACTTCTCAACACTTAGCACCTTTACAGTTAAACAGCACAATAAAAAGCTGCTGAAAACACATTTTAGTTCCTTTCCCTGTGCTTATTTCTACCTTAGCTGTTCCTGATTCCCAGCGTCTTCTCAAGGAAATGAAATCTAGACTCTTAGTTACAGCCCTCACAAAGGTCATCTCTCCTCCCGCAGAGGCAGGGCAGCATGGTGGCAGCTACACCCAGCACACCCCTAAGCACAGCCCTGCCAGGCAGGACAGCAGGTTTCTACCCCCAGTCCCACCACAGACCTGCTGCCAGTCACTTCACCTCTGTGCCTCAGTGCCCCTACCCAGTAAGGGGAGTAACAATAGTGTGGGTGTTAGGTAAAATGTTTCTCTTTATGGCACTCTGTAACATGCTACAGTTAAAGAGTAGTGAAAAAAATACTGTTTTCATTTTAGTTTAATTCAATACATTGTTAATAAGGTGAAGAAATGCATATCTGAAGAGAGCATCATCTCAGCATAAAAACCTGCACTTTTGTAACTTACAAGGAAGCAAAATGACCATTAAATGTCAGCAGGCACAGCTGCTCCCTTTGGGTCTCAGTGTCTGGACGACCTGCGACAGTTCAGACCACTGTCACATTTCTGTAACTGTTTGGTAAGGTGTGCTATGGTATTGTCTTGTTGAGATGAGCTGCTAGTATCATGCACTTCATGAGACATTCTCTTGACTCTGCCAAAGAGATTGGGGTTGAATTTGAAGGCAAATGCAACTTATCACATCACAGCTTTTCTGCCATTCCTTTCTTTTAAAAGATTTCCCTTTCATCTCTTCCTACCCAAACAGAGAAATAGCAAACCTGCCTGCTTTTCCCAGTAAAAGATGTATGAGATGTTTTATTTTCCATAACACAGTATATGCTAGTGTAATATTTCTTGGGGGGGAGGGGAGGGAAAATAAAACAACTATCCTTTTGCACTGAATATTTTTGAAAACTTTGAAGTAGTTTTAAATAATCAATGAAAAAGAGCCATATTCTCCAGTTTATCTTTGAAACCAGTGCTAACCTTGCATGGTTGCTTTCCTCATTTGTTACAACGTACAAATTGTTAGTGAATCTGAGGTGGAACATGAAACAAACACTGCAAGAAACTCTGCACCTGCTCTGCAGGACACAGAGAACAGCGACAGCCTCTTCATCATCACGTAAGGGTTGGTTCGTGGCATACACTGGGCAGAACTGCACAGCCCCTGGGCCTGCTCCAAGAGCTGCTGAGCATCCAGAACTCCCACCAACACAGGTGGCACCTCTGGATGCTCAGCAGTTCTGGGGCTGTATGTTAATAAAAGCACCAGGTGTTACAGACCAGATGTGCTTTGAGTTCATCAACAGGAAGGTGTTATTTATTTCTAAACCAAATACAGTTAGTTGTCAGTTCTTGCTGTGATAGAATAAATGTTTACTTATCCTACAAAGCACAAATATCATGACAGAGCTGTAACAGTGTGATGCAGTTTCTCTGTACAGTAGTTCTGAATGTTGCAATCTATTCAGAAATAAATTTATGTTATAATGTCTGTCCTCTTTGCCTTCCTAGAGCATCCTTGAATGCATTATGGTGGTTTAGACTCTGAACCCCTAGCTTCACAAAGCTCTGCTGCCAAATGACCCATGGCTCTGGCCAAACCGAGTCAGAGCAAGCTCCAGGTCTTAGTACCAAAGCTATGGCTTCACTTGGGCTCCACAATTCCTTCCAGGCTAATCATAACCTTCTTAGTGCCACAGTAAAAGAAAGAAGTTACATGCTCACTGCTGAGCACTAACCCCAGGCTAACTCCTGACATACCACATCCCTCTTAGTGCTCACTGGCAGAAGCGGTTACCTGTTTACAGTTATCTTGTTAATGTCAGCAGGTAACTTTGGTGGAGAGGCTGATATTCTACCATTTCTCTTGTCTAGTCTCATGCAGAGCTGCATGACAGATGAGTGCAGGAATGGCACCATGAATCCTGACTTTCAAAATGCTAGGGGAAAAACCCCAGAACTCCACTGAAACAAGAGCCCATGTGAGCTGTTTCATAAATAGATCAGATCCCAGCTCAGGATGCAGCACATCCACACTAGCCCATTTAAGAGTGTGAGTTCAAGGCTGAGCCATTCCTAAGCCTTTGCCGAGTAAGAGCAAACTCACAGTACCACCACTTCAGTTTTCAAACCCACCACAAGGAATAGGCCCTCAGAAAACAACTAGCAGCTGTACAGCACTTAGCAGCACAGACAGTTCAATTAGGCAGTTGAACCATCAGACTAATTAGAACAATTTGCAGTGAAGACAGGTCTGGCTAATGGATCCTGTGCCCTTCTCCCAACTTCAGCTGAAAATTAGTGAAGTGCAGCAAACGAGAAAACCTAGCCAAGCAGGATCTATACCATATCCTTTCACTTTAGAGCTGACAATGACACTCTCCCCAAATGGTGCTTCTGAAGCATGAGTGGCTATGAGCATTATTGTCCTCACCTATTCAGAAAAGAATGTGAATCTCAAGAGGTGAAAAGCACATGTTGAGGGTCCAAGTACACGTTGTGCACTTACACGGAGATCCTTGTCCTCATCCTGGAAAACGTTATGTTCTGTCCTACATGATAAAAGCTAAGGGCTTCTTTCCCAGAAAAGCAAGCTTGTCTGCTCATAGAGGTATGTGCTGGAAGGCTTCAGGGGTCTAAAGGATGGAAACAATACAGCCAGTACAATTCCCACGGTGACAGCCCTCCCTAATGCATGCTTCAGGAGTCTCCCGACATAATCCTTTTCAGCCAGCTCACAGTGAATCCAGTTTGCCACCATTTCAGGACAGGGTTGAAAGCCATGTCCCTCTCCAACTGCCCAGTGATTAAAGCAGAAATTTGGAGAGTGGAAGGGATGCAGAAGCCAAGATGGAAAAGGCACCAGACAATAGAGTACACACACACACTGTTTTGGTTGGGACTGAAGTGGAGTTAAGAGAGACACAGAATGGTTTCAGGATGACATGCCAACACAGTGTACTCCTAATATATCTCCAGAGTTTATTAAACCTACATATGGGTAAACCAAGGTACAGAGCCTATCACCAAAGCACTCATCTCTTGGTACCTAGAGCACTATCAAAGCTCTTAGAAGGCATCAAGTCAGCACTTTTCAGCAGTGCTGTGAATCACACCAGCTGTAAAAGTATTTCACCTTTGAGCAGGAAAGCTGGATAGCTGAACCTGAAAAGCAGTTCTGCCCACTCAGTGAGTCTCAAGAGTCAGAAAGACAGCCCAGATGGCCTCCCAGTCCAATGCTTATGTCTATGAAACCTCCACTCACTCACAGTTTCACGTAAAAATAGGAAAAGAGCTGAAAGCCAAAAGCTGCTTCAGACATTAGAGTCACTGAATCACTAGCACAGTATGAGAGAAAAACCATAAAAGACAACAGAAAAGAACCCAACTTGAACAATTAACCAAAAAAAATCTACTTGCTAATCACAGTCCAGAGAATTTTTTCACACAGTGACATTAACACAGCAAGTCAAAGATCAGTTTTTAATTCCATAGCAGTGTTTGTATACCTTTCATCACACTCATTTTCCTCCCTTTTTGCCAGCCAGGAATCCTCCCTGTCAGTGCAGGTGCAAACTGACAGAGGGACAGCAGAGGCAGCTCTGAAGGAACACAGCACTGCACGGCCCTTCCTGCCCCCTTCAATTCCCACTGCAGAGATACACTTCTGAGATCCTAAGCCTTTGCACAAAACATCAGGAAACACTACAAGCGTTACAGTAACTTTAACACCAGCCACTCTGCCAAATTGTAGAAGCTTAAATTAAGTGACCTTCAGCACAGATCTCCCACAACACAACACTGCTGGAAACAACCAGGACATTTGCCAAGTGCTAACAGGCACTTTTGTGTCTTCATTTACACATGGGGATGCTGGCAAGCACTACACATAATCAGGACACATCATCACCAGTAACAATTAAACTTAACAAGATGTAGAAGTCCAACCCATCATCACCCAGAAATACACAAAATAAAATACCTTCCAGCTCATTCTCCAGCTATCTTCCTTCTTTCAGTCAACACACATATTTTGTTCAAGCCTACCTTTTTGCCTCTTCATCCTTCTTCTAAGGCTGCCTGGAAGAGAGCCATAGGCTCTGCTCTTTCACTCCTCCCTTCTGCACCCCCAGGTGCCTGCTGGGATGTGGGACGAGCTCTGCACAGGTGAAACTTTCTAGCAATTCCTAGCCAGAGGCAAGTCTGGGCCAGAGCTTGTTAACAGTGATAAAAACACACAGGAGTTCCTCATCTACCTCTTACTTTGTCATGACCTTTTGCTCCCAGTCCTCGGGGTGTAGAGTTTCTTCATGCTGCTCATAATTCAGAGCTGGAGTCACCACCCATATTGTGCTTTTTACCTCAGGTGAAAGTGGGAGAAGGAGGGCTGAGCAGAGGAATGGGATGAATGGAAAGATGTGGGCAAGCAGGAAAGGGAAGTGAGAGGGAGCTGAATTGTAGCATGAAGGCAATAGTTAACAGCAATGCAGTTCACAAATGGTTCTGGGTTTCTCCCAAAATACCAAATAGACATTGTATTGAAAGCAGTGAAACTGGCATTTTAACTCAATACTTTATTACACCACAAAATAATTAATACAGCAGTACTCAGAGCAAGTGCATAGCAACACCCCTTTCCCACCTGAGAGCATTAGAATGCTGTACTGGTTTTATTTAAAGGGTTACAAGGTAAAAATGACACATGAAGAAAGGGGGCCATCCTACTGGATTCATTCACACTAAGCCTGATTTCTCTCAGGTAACTGAAAGAACACAGCCAGACTCTTCTTGGAGGCATCCAGTGAAGAGGCAATATCCACAAATTGAAACACAAGAAAATACTCCTTGTAGACATAAGTGGGGAAAAAAAGACACCCAAACACAACTTTTTGTGTGGTGAGAAGGATGCCCAAAGAAACTGTGGAGTCCCTCTCCTTGGAGACACCCAAACCCACATCAGTCCTGGGCACCCTGCTTGGTTGACAGCTGCTCAAAGGATCCAGGGGTGTTGTACTAAACAATCTCCAGAGGTCACTTCTACTGTTCTGTGATTTCATATCTACCAGACATCAGCAAAATCACACCTGTCTAAATCTAGGTAACTTTTCTGCTTCAGCAAAGCTGAAGAAGAACAAAAAGGGTACAAGAAAACAGATCTGAAGGACAGATTTTATTAAGCTGGAACTCCCAAAGCAGGCATATACCAAACTGGATCTTGCCTTCTTCTTCAGCTAGTGCCATATTCTGCAGGTGTTATCCTTGCTCCCTAGTAATAAACACAGAGTGTGAACAAATCATGTAGCTGTAGCACACAATTTATCCATTTTTGTTAGTATCTACATCAACAATCTACCTGGAATGCTGAGGAACCAGAGAAATATTGGTTTTGTCCATGACTAGCAAGAGACAGCAGAAGCTACAGCAATATTTGTAGCTGAGATCATCCTGCATCCTATTTTGGGAGTTCAGTCAAAAGACTGAAGCCATCACAAATACTCTGCTCGTGCCTTTTCCCACTCCCACAACTTTTTGTCTGCAATGAAGGAAGCCTAAACAGAGTTCAGGGCCAAACACGTTAAAAAAGCTTTGCCTTTTGCTCACCCAGGCCTCCCTCCCCAAGTGCATCGTGAGAAAATGGCTTAGTCCCTGCTCTGGTGCCAGTATGTGCCCACAGAGGAGATGGTAGGGTATGCTCATGCCATTAGACAAATCAGTTCATGGCCACATTCACTTAAGCCTCAGTTTAAAAGTGACTTTCCTGACTATATTTTAAATCATTGCTTCTACCTGCATTTGGGATGTGGCAGCAGGAAGCTTTTCAGGCTGACTTTTTTTACCACAAGATTTCAAGTGTCTCTCAAAAAAAAAAGAGTAATACAAAAGAAGGAATATAATTGTTACCTGTAATGATGATATCACCTCTATAATTGAAAGCACAGGAGAATATCTCCTCAGTGTGACCCTCTAAGATCTGAAGGCAGTGTCCAGTAGCAGCATCCCACAGCCGAGCTGTTTTATCGGAGCTGGCTGTTAGTACACGGTTGCCTTTAGGGTTGAAACATACCTTTAAAAGAATACAGGAGAGAGTTCTGTTACTGAGCAAGTCAATATGCCTGGAAAGGGAAGTGTAGCTAGTGAAGAAAAGGTTAAAACAGAAACCAGTAACTCTTGCATTCAGCTTCTCAGCTACAATGAAGGATAGTGTTTCCTGGCAAAACCCTGTGGCTGAAAACTGAAAAATACAGAAGTCTGTAGAGTCAAGACTTCAGAACATTACCCCCCCAAAATCACAATTGCTCTACAACTGCAACAACATGATTTGAAGTGTTATCCTCATTCCAACAGAAAATTGATACACATTTTATAGAGCTCAGGTTAGGTAGAGGGTTTGCTAAGAACCATCCTCGTTTCAAAACCACTAATATTTCAATTACAAAATACTTCAAACAAAAGCATCACAGACTGAGCATACCAGCCCAGTAGCTAGTCAAAACAGTATCAGCTTAGCTCAGACATTGGGAATTGGAAACAAATCATTGGTTGATTGCTTTTAGTCAAAAGGAATGTTCTTTTTACTAGAGATAACTGCTTATCCAGACCTCTCAGTCTGAAACATGAATGATTTTACCACCACTTTCTTTAACAGTACTCCTGTGTCATGGAATAACTGGTGCATTGGATGTCACACATAATCAGGGAAGAAAAGTTGCAAACCACAAACAACTTACCTTTGAAATTTCATCTCTGTGCCCTTCCAGCTTTGCAGTGCACTTTTTTGTTTCTGCATTATAGATTCTTGCTGATCCTGTGGTAGTAGATGAGGAGCCATTTGTGATTGTTATGCTTAATCATGCATTTCAAGAACATTTCAATAAGGTCAGGACACTGTCATCAGGTTTGATTTCAAAAGAAATAGAAGACAATCTTAACCCAGTTTCCTCCAAGGATAAAATATGTCAAGAAGGTTCTGTAGTCTGGTTGGAAAAGGTTGGTTTCTTCAGTCAACCTTTCTTTAAGTTTCTGCTGAAACATTTCTAAGGTGGGAATCCAAATGTCCAAACAGAACATGGAGTACTGAAGTCTCTACTTTCAGAGTGCAGGTACAGCATCTTCCCAAAGCTTTCATTGTATTTCAGATGTTCATTCTACTTAATAAGCTATTTACTAGCAAAACACTGATTAACATTTCAGGAAACCTTTCACAGTGTCATATTTAGCAAATCAGATCCAAACAGGGCCCTCAATCCAACCTGGTATCCTGTTTTGGAAAGTGCAAACCAAAACACTTCAATAGGTAACAATAAAATGGTATTGTCATTATGTCCTAGAATATAACACTCTGAAGGCAAGTACAGAAAATGATTTGTTGTGATTCCTAGAAAAACAGTAAGTGTGTGAAACTGCTGCATACCACTAACACAACAAAACTGCTTCTTTCACTACCTCTGTAATCCCTATTCTTTTGCTGGGAATTCAAAATACATTTCCAGCCAGTGTCAAATATTTCCTTGCAAGTTGGAAGCTAAAGGGGAAAGGCATGTTGAGTTCATAGAACCTTTGATTCTCCTGAGTCAGAAGGGACTCACAGGGATCATCAAATCCAACTCCTGTCTCTGCACAAGACAACCCCAAAAATGACACCATGTGCCTCTGAAACTCTGTCAGGCTTGAGTTGATTAAAGAGTGACAAGTAAGAAAATTTTCACGGGGGGAAAAAAATTTTGAGTTGATTGCCAGACTTTCTCTAATGCAACAAACGTTGCTTGATCTATAGTTTCGAGATGCTCCTCTTCCATCAATCTACTTTCAAATCCAAGGAAAAGGCCAAAGGTGTTTGGTGCTGCTATTGGGATTCATCCAGCCATCCCACCACCTCACTTACCATCAGCGGAGGCGGTTGCAATACGCTGGCCAGCATAATCAAAGCAGACATCAAATATTTCATCACTGTGACCTGTCAAAGTTGCTATATGTGTCCCAGTCATAGCATTCCACAGCTGCAGAGATAAATAAGGCCATTTTTTGGTTGTTATCTTGACTAAATTTACTCAATAGGTATCTAGTTGCCCCATAAAGCAACAGGCATAGGTCCTTCCTGCTATCTGACAGCACACTAACATCAAACCTGGATAAAGAACAGTGCTCACTGTTCAGTTAGTTTCACCAAGTCCTATCTCTTTAGTTTATTGATTAAAGAAGCCTGAAAATATCTATTGTTACTTAACTGTACTTCATAGAAGTGAATTAAGTTTTGAGGTTTTGCATTGTTGTAAATTCTTCAATGAGTTACATGTTAGTTTAAAACAGTGCTCCTCCAAGCACAGAAGAGATATTTCACATATCCAGTGGCTGCATTCACTACATGCCCAACCTTCTCACCATGCATGTTTTGTCCATCGATCCCGTGACAATGAGAGAAGAGTCCCAGCTGAACTGCACACTGCTAATCTCTCCCCGGTGACCTATTAAAGTATGTAACACCCTACAAGAAAGAGAATGTGTGTTTTCAGTGTGTGTTTTGCTATATGCATAGAAGTGATAAGTTTCTAAAATGGTACAGTTAAGGTGTCAAGTCTTCACTGTTTTAGCCACTAAAGCAACTGAATGGTATGCTCATTGTGGATTCTACTATCACATCCATCCCATTTTTTATCACTCAGACAGAGAGGCAGTAATGAACGAAATGGAAAAGTCCTCCCTTCTTCCTTCCAGAAACACTTCAGGGAATGCATGTCCAGTGAAATGTGATGACTTCACAGTGCCAGAGAGAAATTTCTTGTATTCATCTACACACAAGGGACACAGAGCAAGTTTTTTCACCTTACTCTCTCGTGACCCTACTTGAATGAACTGTAAAGAGGACACCTTCAAAACTCCAGATAATTGAAACCTTCTATAAAATCCACTGAAGATCAAAGAGAACTTAATCAGGTAATTAATGTGAGCATGTTCCCAACTAACAGGCCAAACTGAAATATGATTTGTAATCCTCATTAATCCTAAACTTCTTGCTGCACAAGATGGCAATAATTCCATTAAATTCCTCAGCTTTAGCTGAATAGAGAGGGTACAATCAGCTGTTATTGCCTCCTGTGAATTAATGGCCTATAAGGCAATGAACTCTAAAAAGATTGATAGAAATATATTAAAGGATTAGTAAATTAGGTTATTATCACAAGGCTAATATCACTGTATCATTAATAGAAAAGTGCTTTAACTAATGGATAAACTAATGACTAGAAAAACAACTAAATGAGTCAAAGTGACTGAAATGTTTTTATTCATTGCATAAGACATAAGGGTAGCTAAATTATTATATATGCTAAATGAACAGCAAAGGAAATCTCCTGAGTAATTGACTTTTCTATTTGTTTATGATAACAAAAACTTGATTATACTCATGTCATTTTCTAGAATGACTCCTCTTCCTTTCTAACAGTGTGAGGCCTGCACTGCATAGACCTTTTCAGAGTAAAACCACAAATCAACAAGCAGAAAAACAGCAGTGGAAAACTTAATACTGTGAAGATATCATTCGGCCATCAAGACTGCTTGCTACTGTAATACCTAATGCCCTAAACACTCAATAATGAAAATGCTTCATTTAAAATGTAAAATTTTGAAAGGGCAGTCCAGGCTTCAAGCTTCAAAGTCAAGATCCCATCATGGAGAAGCAGAACAACCAGCAAGGTGAGGAATATCTCACAGAAACCACAATCTATCAGAGACACGATTAGAAAGAGGGCAGCAAACAAGCTTCTGAAGTGCCATTACAAATTCCATTTAAATTATTTGGGTGTTGTTTTTTTTTAAATCACAAAAATTCAGGCTCAATCATGATAATACTTCTTTAGCCTTTGGTCTCCAGTGACGTTTAATACGTGGACACTGATATTTGCTCCATAACTGCAATTAAGAGGAAACTCTCTGTCTGTCAGCATCCTGGTATCCAGCAGTCCTGACCCCAGTCCCAAGGGATTTCTATCATTTGCTGAACGACTGCCTCCTGAGTATTTACATGCCAAATAATGAAGCTGCTGGTGCTGCCTGAGCTCAAATTCTAGAGGAGCAAGCTTTAAAAGATGTACTATGTGCACATTATTCTCTAAAGCACACGACTGCTCTCATTTTGAAGTGATACACGTTGTTCACTACCTTCAGACAGCACTCTACAAACACTTTCCTTTTATAGATAAATTTCAGAGATGTTCCCCAAGGTCTCTCAAAAAGAAAAAAGACATGACCTCTGAAAAGATAATAGAATTGTTCTCTTCATAAATGACTTTGTCAGCAGTCATGGAACTAATTTTATTATTCTACTTATACTGAGTTTCCACTTGAAAAATATGTGGATTTGTCAGGATAATACAACTTCATATTTAGCCACTACTACATTATTGTTTGTTAGCATCATAATCAAGATGTATTGTTTTCTGCAGTCAGAGGGGCCAAATTTCCTCTTTATAAATTTATACTGATATATAGGATTGTGAGAAGGAAAGCAGACCCTCTATAGTTGTTAAAGGCAATGAGACCAGACTCCTTTTCTATGACATAAAACATTCTTTCTACTTAAAAACAGTCTGGTCCACATTCTACACACGTTCCAAATCACAAATTTCCATGTTAATAAAGTATTTTCCTGTTTGGAGAATTCAACAGCAACAGACAGAGGATCTGTCCACTCTGTTGCCTACTAAGTGTTCCTAAGATGGAAGTTTAGGTCAAAAAACATACACAAAAGCATTTCATGAACAAAGGGAACAGGATGAAAATAGTAGGTTGATAAGACAAAGGAACACATACTCTAAATGAAGCCAAAAACAAGGCCTGTAATTTGTAGCTCAGCATTGCCTCTTTCATTTGTCATTAAAACATGCAATGTAAAATGTTATTTTGTAATACTTTAATACCTGCCAGTGCCAACATCCCACACTGCTGCTGTATGGTCGAAGGAGCCGGTGACAAGCCTGTCTCCGGTGGTGTTGAAAGACAACACAACGATTTCTCCAGAGTGCCCCTGAGAGAGTTTTGATAAAGGAGCATGAGAAGGTTAAGGTAGCTTTGTAGGTAGCTTTTCTTTCAGCAGTATAATCCTCCTATCCTCCTTCAAGATAGTATTTACTGCCTTGTCCAGTTCACAACAATCTTTGGGACTACAGAGTAATGAATATCCCAAAAACTGTAAAAAAGTCAGGCACATCACTTAAGCAGTAAGCAACTGTCCAGTGATGTTATCAGTGCTTATCTTCCACATTTGATCTGAACAGGATCACATTTGTTCACCAATACATAGTGAAATCAGAGATGATTCGCTTAACAGTGGACTAGAGTACAGCTTGTCAATGGTGCTAGCAGAGAGGGCCAGAAAAGTGAACACAAGCATACGTTTAAGCTAAAGGGTCACACATTGCACTGCTCTTTGCTCTGCTCAGGGCTCTGAGGCAGAGAAAGTCAAGGAGAAGAAAATGCCTTCTTGACTCGATAGGCACACACACCAAAGGAAGCTTATGCACTACCTGTTATTTTGGATTTATGCTGGGAAATGGACTGAAACAGCATAGGCCAACCTGAACCTCTGGAATCCCAGCAAGCCAGGCACAGCAAAGAGCCATCACAGTCTAAAGGCAACTGGATGGCTGTCCTCTGATGATGTTTACAGGAAGAAGATCCATACAGATCTGTAGTGTCTGACATTAATGTTCTCAGAGTTACTTTATATTAATGCAGAGGAGGCCATAACTTACAAAATTTACATAATTTACAAAATACAACATCTTTTAATGAGCAATGGAAGGCACTCTAATCTATAGCAGTAAAGTCACTGAGATGAGAAAATCTGTCTTTTGATAAATAGGACTTCTTACAAAACACCACAGCTTTAACATTCACTTCAAGTTCCCTTCATCCATTTTGCAAGCACAGTCACTATGGGAGGGGTAAAAGAAACCCTGTAAGCCTGGACACTGTTGTAATGCTTACACTCTTATTTATCTCAGGCAGAAAAGTAAGAGAGCAAGGAACACCTTCAAAAACACAAGAAAGGCAAACATACCCTTAAAGTGACTACTTCTTCTCCTTTCTCTATATCCCACAGTTTGACAGTGGTATCCATGCTTCCAGTTGCCACCAATGTGCTCTGAGGATTAAAGGCTAAACATACCTGTAGCAAGAAACATTGGATGGAAAAAGTGGGAAAAGAGAGCATGAATATGCATTCTCTGGAAAACAATGGCTCAGGATTAGTATTTTTAAACAAGACAAATGTCTGACTTAATATTTTATGGCATAGTGAAGAACTGCAGAACTCTTCCAACAACCCATGAGAAGTGCAAAAAATCCTTATCACCAAGCTCTGGGTGGCTACTCAGATCAAATGGCCCAACTGGCTGCTTTGCAATGGCAATGCATCAGAAAGACTTACTGGAAGATTTCCTGGTGTATTTACTGAGCCTGAATTAAAATTCACTGTTTAGGTGCTTCATTTTGTGCCACAGGGAGGAATAACTTAGTTCACAAAGTTTCACTGAAAATCAAGACTGAAGCAGTTTGTGAATTTATTAACAGTGCACAGTTAACTGGCACAGAACTACTGAATCAGTATCAGTATCTGCAATACACCAGATAAACAACCTTCATAAATACTACAAACTTCTAAACCTCCTCCTCTAACTCCAGGAAGTTTTAATTACACACACACACACTTTCAGGCTCTTGTAGGTACACTTATCCTCCTCTCTCATCACAGTTATTTATGAAAATAAACAAGAACAAAAGCACAACAAACTTCCTTTATTCATTTTTCACATTAAAAAAATCATGCAGTCATTCTCCCATTCTCTGTAACTCTTCCAGATGGTTGTTCTGCTAATAGAGAATAGAAGGTGCCACAGAAAAAAGGGAAAGAGTAGCTGAGGTCACTGGTGCATTTTCATCATCTCCTGAATAACTATGGAGGTGTCCTTGCCAGCATATGCAATAATGGCCTTTCAAAAACAGGTCTCATTCAGAGATCTAACACCATTTTCTGCTGGCTGTTATCTTCTGCTAACTGCTCGCTCACAGAACTCCTAACACTTTGGGTCTAACCTAAGCCCTACAGGAGTGAGAAGAAATTGAGAGGCCTTTAACAACTTAGGTAACTCATCAGTGGCAGTAAAACCCTTCTCAGTAAGCAAACGTTCTCCATTGTATGCGATGGCTGTTCCAAAGCACCCAGAGAACCAAAAATTCACTCAAACCAACCTCACCTTCTGCCAAGGGAAATCACCATTTTCTCATGCCAGTTACAGGCCCTGCAATCTAACAAATTCAGCTCCAACTGTTCCCAGAAGCAGTTTCCAGAAATGCACAGGGACTTGGAACCCATGGCTCTCGAAGATGGTGTGAGGAAACAGAAAGGAACAAGGAACATCCATTGATACTCACTATTTCTGCACGATGCCCTCTGAAAGTGTGGTAACATTTTCCTGTTTCTGTGCTCCACAGCCTGCAGGTTTTATCAAAAGACCCAGTGGCAATCTTGTCACTAAACAGAAAACAATCCTGTCATTTTTATTTAGAAAAGATTCTCTGACTTCAAGGCAAACAGAATCACAGACACAATACCCAGCCATCAAAGCCCACGTGCATTTTGGTGCCTTCTGCCACACTACAAGATCCTGGAGCAGGATTTCACAAACAGAATTTCCATGAAGGGAAAAGATCAGCAGATGTAATTAGTTCCTAAAAGAGCCACTGTGCTTACCTATCAGCACAGAATTTGTTCATTACCAATGACTAACCAACATTAGGAATCAGGTTACCTGCTGCCCTTCTGGGTGCATTCAAAAGTTGTGTCACTTCACCAGATAGCTTCTGTTTATCAACAGTTCTAAACTCCTTCTAAAAGCAGTTTACCCAGATTTCAGAGGTTGAACTCCACTCCCACTCAAGTCAGTGGGAGTGCTGTGGACAACTGCAGTTAGAGCAAGTCTGAACTGAGGTACCCAGAAAATTAATCAAGGGATGAGCGTCAAAACCTAAAGATTAGCAGAAAAAGAAGTTCTTTTTTTACTGAACATTTCAAAGTTGCTCGAGGTTCTCATCAGGTTTTCACTTCACCACTTTTATGTTACAGTCCAGTTATTGATCTTTGCACAGATTTCTGTGACACATTAGTTTCTTCAAAGTATATACAAGAATTTCATTAATTGCTTTTTAAGGTAAAGAATAATATCAGGACATAAGACACTGACACAATGGGTTCTAGATTAATGTCTTTTCATTTAGAAGGAAATAATGATGCTTCAAATAGCATAAGAACAAGACTTCAACATTTCTTTCCTGATGTTAACTGTGCATTGCTGAACTGATAAACAGGATGTCTGACAGTGAAAGAAGTCATGTGATTCAATATGAAAATAGGAATTCCATTCATTTATTTTGCAGAGAAGCAAAATGGTTTACTTGCACAGGACAGCTTCCTCAAGAAGCAAGTGACAATGACACTTCAGTCTCTAAGATGTAATTCCCTCCCCCTAACAGGTGGCAATACTAACCTCGGGCTAACAGTTACAAGAGGCACAGATTCCTCAGTGACATTCGCACAGCGGCACCCCGTGGGGTTTACACAAATTACTCAATGGCTGAGGACACTTTGAAATCGTGTCCTAAATAATTAGGGACATGGAATACCACATGGAGAAATCCACTTTTGTTGTGACAGAAATGTTCTTTAACTAAAGCAAAACAAGCTGTCAAAAGTACTTCATGTCTCACACCACACACAGTTACATGGAGGCAGTAAAGAACGATTTAACGTTCAGAACACAATCTGATCATGTAGGTATTACTGAAATGAATCTGCTTCCATGCATTTGTTTTATTAAATTAAATAGGAAATATGTATTTTATTAAATATAGCCAAACTATATTTAACTGACTCCTCTATCTATTTTCAAGACCTTAAATACCTAATGAAATTTATGCTTTGAATTTCTAAACTTCATTTTAAAAATGTATAGTAGAAAACAAGCTTGAATGCATCTCTTGGCCAGACAACGTACAGTGTCATCCCATGGTGACTAGCTAGAGTGGGACTTTCCAAATTCAGACTCCCAGCTCCTGGAGTCTGAGATGCTCTGCTTTATGTTACCACTGGAGTGACAGTTCTGTAGGTACAACGTAACACGGTTAACAACTGTGATGTATCTCAGAGATCTACTTACCCATAGGGGTTATTGAAAGCTACTGCATAGACCACGTTCCTGTGTCCCTCCAGCGTATGCAGCTCTTCCCCTGATGCAGTGTCCCACACTTTGCATGTTCTGTCATAGCTCCCAGTGATAAAGCTAAAGCAAAGAGAAATTAATTTCTGAATACACTGAAGATCTCACTGGTCCTGCTGCAAAGTCAAATGAGTTATTCCCACAGATTTCAGTTAGCACTGCCTCAGACCCTAAAGCTCTTCTTTCTTTCAAAGACATAGATAACAGAATGACCATGGAAGTTCCTTACTTTTTTTTTTTTTCAATATTTCTCATGAAAACCTCCTTGTTTCAATTCTTTAATGTATTTCAGCCAGAAAGTAAGCTGCTGCTTTCAAGACATGAAGGAAAAAATGGCTAACCTTATGCTCACAGTGAAATCAATGAACACAATGGAACTATGGTGAAAGTCCCAAACGAATTTATGTCAAAGACTCATGTAGCTTTTAGTAATATTCACTTTACTGCCATAAAGGTGCTTCTTTCTGAACTATGGCAATTGTCAACAAAAGGTTGCCTTGGAAGAAATAAATTACCTACATTGAATCTCACCCCTTCCTTTTTTGCATCTCCCACTGGTTGTCCCACAGAGGCCTGAAAGCTACTCCCCAGTCACGCTTGAACTTGCTTAAGAGCAGCACAGCTGAATGCTCTTTGCAGCAAGTGAAGAGCATTAGAATTCCCTTCTCATTTAATTTACAGACACTTGAAACTTCCAAGGAATGATCACGTATTTTGACTTTGACAACAACTTACCGGGAACCGGATTTGTTAAATGCTACATTAGTCAATGGCAGTAGATGTCCTCTGAGTATCTGAAGCAGAAGGGAGGGAGAAGAAAACAACATTTCATGTAAATAAAATAAAAACAAAAATTGTCCAGCATATTCAGTAGGTTAAGACATCCTCCTCTTCCTGTCAGATTAGCATTTACAGCTGTAATACATCAAACCCTAACTGAAAAAAAAAAAAACCCATGCCTCAGCAGGTTATCACTGCAGAGTATTAGATTTCTAATTTAAACTTTACTTGGATGAGCTCTCTTTTCCCCCATGTTTTCTTTTTCTCCACATTCTCCAAGACTAGCAAAGTAACCCCAGACCAGAGCTGAAAGGGCAAAACCAGCTGAGAGAGGAGACCATGCCTGGTGAGATCACTGATGAAAGAAATGCCAATAGAAAGCTTTAGACAGTGAATCAAGAGATTCAGCTGAATTGAGTAGTTTGAGTCTTTTAGGTGATGGGGTGCTTTCAGCTAGCAGATTATCTTGTTTTATAAAACAGGAGGAACAGAAATAAGCTACATCTACATCCTATGAGGATGACCAAAAAGGCATGCAGAACCCTGACAAAGATACTTGTCAAGAGAAAATTCAAAGAAGGAATTTCAAATTTGGTGTCTGCCTGTGCTGTGTCAGCTATGGAGGTCACTGCCTTCCCAACACGGCTTCTGAGATCCTTTAATCAGACAGTAAATGTGTTTCACATAAATTATCTCACAGCCGGAACAATACATCTTAAGGTTTACTAAACATTGGTGGAAAGGGGTTTCAGATACTGCCAGGGGAAGTCAGCACAGCATGACATTTTGAAAGTGACCAAAGAAAAGATACAAGTTCGGAAGCTAGTTACTGTGTAACAGGGTTTGCAGCTGAACTGTCATCTATCACCAGCTGGCTGCTGCTAGACTCTAAAGCACAAGGAAACCACAGCAGTTGCCGACGGCGAGGTAAAGGGATGTTAAAAAACACAGCAGTGGTCCACTAGGTCTGCTCTGTAGTGTAAGGATGAAGAAGAAACGATTTCTCAGCAATGCCATTTCATCACTGACATGTGACCAGAGCTTTATGATCTTATCTCCAGCTTTCCCAGCTGCCTGCTTCCGAAGGGGAAAACCAAAGGAGCTCAGAGATCTTCTACTCAGAAGAGCAGGGACTGCTAAAAATGGAAATAGCAATGGTCAAGTGAAGAACTGAGAGGAAACTAGAAAATTGTATTTCATGTTAGAAAAACAGCAATTTCTGCTCTCTAGAGAAAGTAAGACAAGCTGTACTTTCAGCTAATGGTGGGAATGGGCAACTGAGACGTGCAAATGACACAAATGTTTTGCTGTTTTAAAACCAGCCACAGGATGCAAGTATCTGCATATGAGAATGGATAATTATGGAAGTCCATGGAAACTTGATCCATGGCTCCATGTGGGCAGCTCTGAACAACAAACATATTTAACAATTATGAAGAAGGGAGGAAAACAAGATGGGTGTATGTGCAACTTCAGACCAGGGAACTAATTCTGTTCTTCCAATGCCCAGTGCTGCAGTTACTTCATCCACAGAACTGATGAAATAATCAACCCCAAATGTACCTCAGTTCTGCAAAATCTGCTTCAACAGCCCCCAAGGTAAAAATCTGCAAATCACTACAGGATATACCACTGCAATGCAAGAGTTTAAAACCTGAGAGACTGTTCCAGGAGCTTTTTTCTCTGCAGGATGCCTAACAACACCCTCACCACAATTACTGGAAGCAGCAAAAAGATGGGTTGATACACTCATTTCATATTATGCTCCAGTGCAAAAGGAAAACAAAAATATTCATTTCCAAACAATGCAAAGACATGAAACACTTTCTGGAGAAAACTAAAAAATCTCACTCCCACCCACTGCCTGTATTTTATTAGTATCTCAGAAGCACCTGGTACTCATGTTTCATTTACAAGCCTGAAATGGTACTGAAACATAAATCTTCACACATTTTTAACTGGTCTGGAGTGAAGGAAATAAGCCAGCACTGCTTGGATTTCCTCCCTCTACTGTTGCCAAACATAGCACTGTACCCAGCAAAGAACAAATCCATCTTTTACACTGAAACTTGAACAAGGATTTGAGGAGTTGTTAGTCTCTGTAGCTAGAGTTAAATGCACAGAGCTTTGCAGAATTCACCCAGATGTGTACTGCTGATGGAAAGAACCCGCGTTATATATCTAGCCACATTTAAGGATTTTTTTTTCACCCAAACCAACACAAAACTTCCCCCTTTCCTCTCTAAACTTAAGGGAACCATCTAAAACAGGGCCCCGACCAGCAAGCTTTAACAGCTACGCATCGCCATCTACTGGTCTAGAGAGGATACAACACTTAGTTATTTCAGACTGCAAACTGGAAGGAATTCTATTTCCACAACTAAACCTACTCTCTTCTGACAGACCGAATCCTGGACTGGAAGCCCTGAAAAGTCTCTTCTTAAAGATCTTCCTCCTTAAAAATGCCTTTTTTAAGTGCTGTCTGTCTGGAAGCTGAAGATCAGCATTCAAACATAATAGTAATGACAACCAGTATTCTGTGTGCAGCAGGATACACAAAACCTCATCATTTTCATACAATGAGGAACAAGGAGACAAGAGTATGAATATCCTTTGGGCCTTTTCCAACAGCTAATGTACTTGGGGTCTATTAACAGGTTTTTTTTAAACACAGCTATGGGTGCTGCTGGTCCATTTGGCTCCATCCAAAACACACCCTTGTACATGAGCCTGTGCAAACAGTGTTTAGGAGCAGTTATATCTCCCAGCCTTTTGGGGGAATTCCTGGCAGACGTCACTAGGCCAGATTCCATCTCTCTGAACAGCGCAGAGGTGACTGATAAGAGCCACAAAATTGGCCTTAAGTCCAAATTTTGCTCTCAGGTACACCACGCAGCAGTAAAAACACGCTCACAACATCATAAATGAACATATCTCTCCTCCCCAAGGCTATTTTAAAGAGGCCTCTGACCTTAAAAAGGCAGAACTTGTGATCCTCTTTTTCCCCTAGCTTCTCTTGGAGTTTTTGCACTAAATGTAAGACGTGTTCCTTGCATGAATCTGTGACCAGGGGTTCTTCTTTCTGGATTCCCTCTACTAAGGCTACAGCATCTGTGCTAAAAAACAAAACACAAAACAAAAAACTGTGAAAGTAACAAAACCCCAAACCCATCAGATTTCATCCTTTGTCAATGCTATTACAGGAGCTGAGAACTAATTGTCATTCATCACAATGTTACAACATTAAGAGCTGTTTATTTCTGCTGGCTTTGCACAGGCACCTTGATAATCCTAACTCTATGAGAAAAAGAGGCTGCACCTCTGAACAGAGAAGTCTGACAGCAACAATCAGCTGGAATGCAAGATTCTGCATTTAAAATAGTAGGACAAGGACTTGACTATGCTATTTTCTCTGTGTTTTAGTGAACGAAGACATAGCTGACCTCAATTATGTTTAACAAAAACAAAAAATCAAACAGAGGTTTCTATGAGCATGCTATAAAACAGGAGTGCTGTCACCTGAAATAATACCATACTTACTCAGGTCCAAGATGGAGTAGATCTACAGATCTGGTCTTTGGCTCACCATTTTCTACATATTCCAGAATAATTCCTTCCAAAAAAATGATGAAAAGGTCTTAATGACATGACAAGAATTTTATAACATGCACTGCAGACAGCAGTGCTTCCACTTTTATTTCACCACTGACTTCAGCAGACCTACTTCCAGCTCTTGGAACCAGAAGGAGGTTAGCTGTTCTTGCTGAGAGTTAGCAGTGCGATGAAAAACTCTGCTGTGCTTATATGATAAAAGATATTAAACATCATTATTAAGGAGCCATCTTCCATACTGGAAATGAACAGGGTCTTTTTTCTCCAACGACTTTTTGCTTGATTTCTTCAGCTCTATTTTCAAATAAGCTGTACTGAAGTTATTTACCGAACTTTAGTGTTCCAAGAAGCCTGGAAAACATGTTTTCTAAAACCTGCTACATTTCTTTCAGTGTTTCCAAACGCATGTAGACAGTAAGGCAAGGGCACCACGACACCCCTCCCATTTCCAGCTATGCTCTGGCCCCTCTACACTTTCTACTGAGCTGAAGTATTAGAAGGTTTAACCGAATTGCTTTCCTGTTTTGAAAGAGTTCTGCTGCCCTTTGCTTTTCTGTGGCAAAGGACAATTTAGATTATTTTTTATGCCATTTTGCTTTTTGCCAAGCCTGTAAGAAAAGTATTTCAGTTGAAAGAAAGATCTGTTACTACAAAGCACTTCCTGAGCTGGCCATCCAGGTTTCACTCCTGGAAACAACCCATTAAGTCTCCGGACTGAGTTCCTGTTAAATGATGAGGAGAGCAGCACAGCTTTTCAGAGTGGCTCTGCTCAGATTACCCACAAAGTAAAGAAAAAGAATAACAGACGTGGCAACTTTTGTAACACATGTACGTTTTCGGGCGCCAGCTACTGCCACTTTTGGGTTTCTAAACTCCTCACAGCAATGCTGATAACGCTGCTTTGATTTCATCATGATCAATCACAACCCACGGGCGATGGGAAGTCTCCCGGCACCGCTGTATGCAGCCGTGGGTACGGGAGCCACCCGCTGCCGCGCCGCGCCCCTCCCCCCCGCCCCGGGTCCCTAACAGCGGTGAGAGAAACCACCTTGGCAGCACCCCCTCCACACCCGCGGGTCGCCGCAACACGCCCCACTCGGCCCCGTCCCTGCCCTAAACAGGGCAGAGGGAACGGGCCTGGCCTTCCCATTCCCCTTCGCCCCGCACCCGGAGGGTAGTAGCGCAGCAGCAAGCGTCTCAGGCTCATCCTCCGCCGCTGCCGCCAAGCCTCAGACCTCGTTACCACAGCAACGGGTAAACAGCTTACGCACCGCCCCCGAGGGCGGGAACGGGTCCTGGGCACGGAAAGGCTGTGCTCGGGAGGGAGGGGGCAGCCCCGGGGCAGGCACAGCCTCGGGGCAGGCACAGCCTCTGCGGCTCCGCTTTCGGCCTCCCCATGGAAGAAGGGTGTTCGTATGGAGAGACCCGGGGGCTGCAGGTCGCTGTGCAGCGACTTGGCTGCTCAGCCGGGGAAGGAGGAGGACAAACGCCCTGGCCTTTAATGGCGTAACAACAAATAAATCAAAGCTCTTTGAAAAACAAAGTCAATCATTAAGGAAAGAATGCAAAGATTTTAAAACAAAACAAAACAAAAACGAATCAGCTTAATTTTTTCTAAAGAGAAACACAGGGTGGTACACGAGTATGAAAATGCTGTTTTGTCCAAGACTGAAAAAAATATATATTTGAAGGGAGACACTGAATCTAAATTGAAGAAATGGATTAATAGAACTAAAACTTGAGTCAAGCTCTGTGCAGAATGGTGGTCGAGCATCAACAGGGGGAAGCATTGAACATATTTAGCAGATCTCCTTGCCCAAATTGTTGACAAGGAGTCAACAGAAGACAGTCCCCATCAGCACATAACATAACAATACATGACTTTCCCAAAAACACCCACACTGCTCCCTACAGCTTCCCTTTGAAGGCAAATCCTTTGGTTTTTGAAAGCCAGGAAATAAAATACAATGGCCAATTCCAGATTTGCTTTGGGATGTGGCTTGGGGACAAAGTGGTCTCTGGGTTTTTCGATCCCATTTGTTTGTTTAAGTCTTTTTGTATGTGGAAAGTCTTGAGGCAGATAAGAAACATTTTTATCGAAAACAAATAATCCAAACAGCTTCCCCACTGGATTGACTGACTAGGACCAGCCCTATTAAAAATAACTTTCTGAACAAGCCCTTGTCTTGGTAGTCTCCAGTTGACGTGCGGAAACAAACTTTACAACCCATGAAAGGTTCTAAAGCAGGTATGTTTATTTACAGTGCTGGAGACTGGGGGAATAGCTTCACCAAACCACTCTATCTAGACAAGTTACAGACCGTTATTTAATGCCCTAATCTATACATATGCATTACTAGGCTATACCTATGCAGTGGATAGGTGGGATTATTAAAATTAGTTCCAGGAACTCAGTCTCTTCCTCTTGGTGCATGCGTGCTGCCTTCTGGTGGTTGTGGGCAGTGGTCTATGAGGAAGGCTCGAAGTCATCGTCGCACTGGCATGTTCAACTTCGTCCAGCTTTACCGAGTTGGCAGCCATCAGGGCCACGAGAACTGTTTCTGTCTGGTAGCCCTGCAGCTAGGTTCCCATTATCTCTTAGTGGGGCCCTTTAGTCCTTGTGTCTTATCTTTGCAGACCTACTCTATTCCTCCCTGGTTTTTACTGTGTATTGTGGGCCAAATGTCCTAACCTACTAACCCTTTTCCAGCTCAATTCTCTTTTACTAACTCAATTCCCCCCTTTTTGTTTTAGAGTATGCAAATTCTTTTGCTATATGTTTTACTATATGTAGGTTCAAGGCTGGGCTTACCAGCGACCCAGTAGCAGATGCTTCCCTTTACCTTCTCTCCCCTCTCCCACCTTCAATGATGTGAAAGGCAAGGGGATAAGAGAGAGACAGAAACAAAATACATAAAAATGAATACAAAACCCACTACCAAACTGAAATCCCCTTGATGGTAACTACATCATTACTGACACTGCAGCAAAAGGACGCATCAGCAGACAAGGGTCAGGCTCAGGGGATGGATTCTGTTGCTGGATGCAGGAAGTTATGATTCAGGGTTGTGGACAGAACAGATAGAGTTCTTCTCAGATTCTAACCATATGAAGAAAAAGCAAGAACCAGAAAGGGGAACTGACCCCCAGGTTATACATCGAATATGCCATATATGGAAGAGAAGTCTCAATTAAACTCACTAGGGCAATCCATCCTGTTTGCCACTCCCTGAAGGTGCAGCATCTACCCTGCACCTCCCCAAAGTGAAAGTGTGGATCTAGCAGTGACCTTGGTCTGCATACCACTCCTTGGTAGTAAATTTAAACATGGGGTCTTATCACTGCAAGAAGTGGGCAGCACCTATGAAAATACACTGTTAGTTTCAGAAAGTGCAGTTACTTAAAGGAGCTTTAGCTAAAAAGCAAAACTACTGGACAAAACGAGCTCTTCTCCATCCAAAACCAGGACAACATTCTGTAAGATAAATTCCCTAATTTGGACAAGATTTTATGTTACCAGCTGTATTCTTGGATCATTTGGATTGTCTCGCAACTTTTCTGATTTTCTCTATTTGTGTACATTTGGTATGGATAGTATAATGATCATGATCCAATTTCAGGTATGTGCTTATCCCACATTCTTTGAGCAGTAATAGGTCCAGTGACAGCCTGTTCTCCAATATCATTGCAGTGTTAGCCTGTATCTGCTTATTTAATTGTTGTAAATGTCCTAACCTACTAACCCTTTTCCAGCTCAATTCTCTTTTACTAACTCACAGTTTCTTAATAAGCTTTCTGTGTTTTTCAGTGTAATATCTATCCACCCAGATTACAGTTTCAGAATATAAGTATCTTTCTGTTCTTTTCACGACGATGATGAAAGGTCTAGAGGGGAAGCCCTGTGAGAAGTGTCTGAAGTCACTTGGTTTGCTCAGTATGGAGGAGACTGAGGGGAGACAACCTCATCATGGTCTACAGCTTCCTGATGAGGGGAGGCAAAGGGACAGGAGCTGATCTCTTCCCTCAGGTGACCAGCAACAGCATCTGATGAGCGCACACAGCCTCTAAGCCAGGAAAGCCCAGCTTCAAAAACCTGCCTACACACCACAGAGGGTTCAGAAACACCTACCCTGGAAAGAAAAACTGAACACTGAGATGCTCATCCAGGTTCTGCAGCAATTTTCATCTCTGGACGAGATAATCAGCTTTTATGTCCAGCGATGAAAAGCATTGGTGTTACCAGCCTGGAAAGATAACATTCGCATCAGCTGCTTCCTGTCTACTTTTACCTGCCAGCAGTTTGCAGGAGCAGTGCTAAGTTGAGATGCTGTAACTCTCACTATCAGGCAATATTCAGAAGCCTGTGAGAAGCTGCAATGTGCACTTATCTAGAGTGCTGCAAACAATGGCATTGGACAGCACGAAGCAAAATTAATACAGTTACAATGAAGAGCTTCTCTTCCAGAGCCCTGGGTTCCTCCTGCCAGCACAGGCTCTGAAAATCTCCTTCTTCTGGGGCCAAAGTACCATCCTAAGACAGATAACAAGAAAGCCTGACTCAAACACTCTTGCTTGCAGAGAAGAGTGGGGTTCAGGCTTCCTGATTTAGAGCTGTACCATGACCCACTTAGTTCTGAAGTAGGCTAGTCTGTGGTAGGCTGAAGTGAATCAGAAAGGCCAGCCCAGGAGTAGAGTCTGAGCTAAGGGAAAGATACAGAAAGCCACTTCCTATGTCGGTGGTGTTAGTAAAGGGTGCAGCTGGTCTTTACTGAGGGGAGTTTTTCCAGGCTGGCCTCTCTCACATGCTGTCCTTGCTCATCATGGTCAGGTCTGTCAGATGCAGAAGGACTTCCTTGTTTCTGCTTGGTGAATTAAATGGGCTTAGGTATTTTTTTATTGAGGTGTAGAGAACGTGATTGCTTTTGCCCAAACAGACACCACTATACACATACACTTCCCTGTGCATTGTTAGAGCTCCTTCTCACTTCTGCTCTGTTATTTCCAATGCTAATCATGACACCACAGCCATGAAAAATGTTAAAACTTGCTTACTTGTATAAGGAACACTATCTGCTGGGAGTCTGCTAGCTAGGAGCTGTTCTGGGACGAAGAGCTGACAGTGTGCTGTCTCTCAGACAAATTGCTCTCTTTCCCAAAGGCTGGGTTTTGCCCTTGCATGGCTGCTCTCATCAATTTAGTTATCTTAAATAATAATAGTAAATAAGAAATTACTAGTTGCTATTGCCTAGAAAGTGTCTCACTGACCAGCTTCTGTTCACTTCAACAGATGTGTGTGTTGGTTACCTACAGCGAGATAATAACAAGCACCTAAAGGGAACAGTAGTTCCCTACTTGGTTCTTCTCTTCCACTTCTGACAAATGGCTAACATACCCCTTGCAGTCAAGTAAATTCCACATGTTGACTCCTTCTAGTCTAATCTTCACTTAGCTGAAAAAAAGCTTTTCCTGCTGCTCACTTTTTAAGGGAGAGTCTTTCCTCCTAACCTTACCAAGCAGGCAAGCTGGACCTGATGACATGAAAACCTCCATGCTAGAAAAGAAAAATGAGAAAGAAATACTTCTCTTACCCTCTCTGAGAAGAGCTCAGAAGTGCCTTTAACCTTCCTTTCCATGGTTCAGGCTGTAGGAGGCTGGAGACCTTTTGGCTGAGAGCTCTGTGTCATCTGGGCAGAGCAGCAAAGCTGAGGGTGTCAGGTAACTGCACCAGTGTTCTGCAGTCAGACTGCCGGAGCTGCCAGGTGAAAGGCAGTGAGTTAACTAGATGCACCCAGCGAGGAACACAGAGGAGCACGTCTACAGTTACCCAACACCACACAAGTGGGTCAAACCACTCTGAGCCAGGAGGAAGCAAAGAGCTCCGGGCGAATAACAGCATTTCTGTTAAGCCTACGAGAGAGTTCATTAAAGTGAGAGCCAATTAATCTCACTCCTTCAGAGCTTCAACCACAGAGAACTGCCAGCTCCCAAACTTGCAGAGCTGCAAGCAGATTCCTGAAGTTCTAGCAAGTTTTGAAACCAGAAAATACCAGCCTTTAGAAACCAGACACCTCTCTGCTCCTCTCCTGAGGACACCAAAAATGCTTTCCATTTATGTTTAAATTAAAATTAATGCTTTTATCTCCATAACTAAAAGGTACCAAAAGCCAAGGCATAGATTCACCTGCAGGACTCTGGTGCTGACAGTAAGATGACTAGACCCACACAACCTACTTGGTGACAACCACGTGGGCCATGTAATCATACCAAAAACACTGAGCAGCCTTCCCCAGCCAACCTGTGCCTATGTCCTACTGGTTCCATGAAGTCCCATCATTACTTTTATCAGGCATCATCTCTACAACAGTAGTGCAGGAAAACCTCATTATGTCACGAGTCATAGGATGCTGTAGGAAACATAAAGGGGAAGAAAGCACTGCAGATTTCTCCTCTAGACACAGCCCTTGACACCGAGAGCAGACCACCTCACTGTGCTCATAATCCTTCTTGGTGGGTAAGCCCAAATCCTGCCCTGTAACAAGATGTGTAAGGTTTCTCTTGAATAAATAGGGAAGCTGGAAAGAGAAATTCTCTCAAGTCTGATTAAGATGAAATTAAGTTAAAAAGTCTTCATATGAAGCAAAAGCTTCATATATATAGCAGTTGTCTGGGGTAGAGGAAGGAATGACATCCTGTGGAGGTCAGGGCTAGCAGTTAGGCCAAGTGAGCGAGGTGGAAAGGAACTGTCATAAGTGTGAACACACTGGTGTCATTGTTTCAGCTGGAGGTTCCTAAGCAAAGGAATTTGCTTCAAGAGAAAACCACCTTTATCAATTAAAAAAATATACATATCACACAGAGTGCAGATTTTAACATTTATTTCTTTTTTTAAACTCCAATGTCCACTTTTTTCCACAAGCAGACCTCGTTTAACAATAGCTTGAGAAGTATTGTAATGCTCACTGTGGCTGAAAGGAAACATTTTGGCACAAGACAGTACCAAAGCAGTAACAGAATAAATAACTTGCTTTACACATGTTGAAAAAAACCCAATACACAATAAACTTCATACCCTGTACAACAGCTTAAAGTAGTCCTTACTAGCAGTACTCCTGTCACATTAGTAATATACACATCTGTGAAAATAGAAACTTTAACAAAATGCTTAATTCAAGCAAAACAGTGATGCAATATGAATCAACACAAGAAGTCTGACGGTTCCAAAGAAGCCAGAGATAGTTGTGGGTAAGCACACAACAGCAGTCAAAGTGACGATCCCAAACGGGAGGTTGAACCCCAGGGTTCTTCAGACACGTCAAGTTAGTTCCCTGCTGGAAACTGTATCACATGGACATCTTCTTGAGCTTATGGCTGTTAAAAGAACAAGAGAACACAAATATATTACAACCTCAGCCACAGGCCAGTTACAGATTACCCTCCCCAAGACACAGAGAACTGCTCAGGTAGAAAAAGGAAGATGTGACATGACTGTCCCCTGAAAAGAGCCCAAAAAGAAATAGCCATGTCTGACAGATGTGTTCAGCATTGCCATCAGAAATGGCATCGAGATGCTCACTCATACGTGCTCTGGCTTCATCAGCCCTGCAGAATAAAGGTTTTTAGAGTCCCACCTCAGGAAAAGGAGGTGCTTCTTCACCCAGCCTTCCTTTGGATCTACACAGGCACTCAGCCCACGGTATGTGTGGAAACTGGAAAAGAAATAACAATAAAGAGATCAGCAAAGCACTACAAATCCCTGCTAGTAAATAACGTGAAGATGCATTTGGTCAAAAACATGCATCACAGTTACTTTATATAGTAAACAATAGCAACTGCTTTTGAAAACACCAGTTAGATACAGGATGCTCCATAACTCCTCCAGTTCTGCATGAACAAAAAGGAACATCCAATAAAATTGACATGTAATCCCTGCTGCAGGCTCAGGGATCATGAACAACCATGAAGTTGTGTTGAATTTATTGGAACCATTGAGACAAAGAACTTTTCTGGATGCTAGAAATAATTTGGGAGCCTAAGGAGAATAGCTGCTATTAAGCTTAGGTGACAGATGAACACTTAGGAAGGCTAAACCCTTGTGGACATCCCCCCCTCACACACACACAGTCTCTGTGAATTAAGAACACTCTTGTGGCTGATGTGTAGCTAAGAGGTTTTGGCAAGGGAACACACTGTGTTGGCTGGAAACAAACCAGCTCTGTGTTTGCACAGCTGGCTCCTAAGTAGTCAGAGTTATTACATACAGTATGCAGCTGCCCAATGAGCTAGTGGTCCCCAACAACTACAGGTTGCCTATTTTGCTTACAGGTATTATAGAGAATTTATTCAGTTAATTTAGTGTTTTGAAAAAGCAAAAAAAATCATGTTTATAATGTTCCAATCACTGTTTCTGCCCAAACACACATTCTAAGGTTAATGCACATCCTAAGGTTAATGCACATCAGGAGAAAAAAAAAAAGGGGGGGGAACCATCTAAGAAGTAGCTTACATGATGGCATCGATATCACAGACTTCGCTGGAGAGCTGCTCAGTATAACCCTTCAGGGCCCACCGGGGCAGACGCACTCTGGTGTAAGACAGGCAGCAATCTTGGTTGCTCTGTGCTGGAATGAAGGAGAATGACAAAGTAAATAAACCCGTTTGGAGCACCCTGAGACGTGGCCCAGGGTCCTCACTATCCCACCTGACTGGCCAGCTCCCCATCCACAGAAGAGAAGGCAGCAGGCTTCGCTGAACCGCTTCCCTTCCACCTCTCCCTCGTCCTGCCGCTGGCTGCGAGCACAAACCCCCATCCCGTGCCAAAGACCTTTGGAGCCTATTTACCTTTCGAGCCGCCGCACAGGAGCAGCACCAGAAGCCCCAGCAGGGAAAGCAGGGCCAAGTTCTTGCTGCTCAAGCCAGACATTTCCACACACTTGCAGTCACTCCAGGCAGTGGCTGTGCTCCAGTCTGGGCTCGGTTCTGCCTATCCTGCCAGCATCACCGCACCTCACCTGCTTATGAAGGGGTGTCAGGAGGCTGGGAATTCACAGGCGGGCGGATTCCACTCTGATCAGCGGGTTTCCCCACGGCAAATTCCATCGTGCCCGACTCGGCCCCAGCACACCTTCCTGGTGCTATAACCAGAGACAACAGCATGCTGGGGAAACTTTGGGTTTTTTAAACTAGGTTAGAAGATTCAGCCAAAAAGAAAAGGAAATAAAGGGCTGTGAGGTAATGGCTCTGTGGGTGAAGTGGGTGTATTTCTAGGGGCAGAAATGTGGGTTGTGAAATGAGGAAAGTCTAATGTAGGTAACTCTTGATGTTACTTACAGAAACTGCTTCTCTTCCGCACTCCAGTTTAACAAGACCATCTTGGGGGCAGAGAGAGGTGGACCTGGCCCTGCCAGACTCATCTTGGTACAGCATGCTCACAGGAGCTGGGAAACTGTCTGCAGACACCCCAAAACACAGTGATATTTACTGGTTGGCCAACACAGTAGCATCAGGCTTTTGAGATTACTGTTCTCCAAGCTCCAGATCATAGTATTGGTGGGGACACAGGGGCAACACTGGCTATTCATGGAAAGGGATTTCTTTAGAGTTTCACCATATATTCCCTGCCATCCCTTTCTGCCAGTTTGTTACACATCCAAACTATTTCACCTGAAGGAGTTAGCTTAACAGTAACTTGAAATGGGGTCTCCAGTGCCATTTAGTGATCTGTGTGAAATGACTATGACAGCTGCAGGTCGTGTCCCAGGCAGCTGGTGTGCACAGGAGTTCAACATGGGTATGCCCTCTGGAACAGGTTGTTATTCAGAGATGTTAATTTCTCTATACTGTAGTTGGAATTCAGGGGAGATCACTTGGCTGTGGTACATATGAGTGGTCCTGTAGCACGCGTGGCATCATGTGTATTGGAGACACTTCTCCTCCAAGCCAGGGCCATTGGCCAAGGGACAGGAGAAGACAAATATAGATGCCAGGCCCTGATGTATGCTGCCTTTTGTCACTGCTTTATGGACCATCGTGAAATACCACACAAACACAAAAAGCCCAGTGCTCCCAGTGTGCAGCTATTTCAGAACTCTTTTAAGGACTATCTGTCAGCCTTAGGCAGTGCTATGGAAGATCCAAGTAGAATGATAACACCTGAAGCAACAGGAGCTTGGCTGAGAGCAGTTTCCTTCCCATAAAGATGGGAATAATTAAACATTCATCACTTGGAGCTATTTCTAGATTGAAAGCCATCAAGAAGCATCAGGTTGGCAACAAGTCAGTCTCTATCTTCCCCAACAGCACTGCTTATGTTTTTTCTCTTTAACTGGCTGTCTACATAGGATTTTTTACTTACTCACTATTTCTTAAGCAGGAGTTCACACCATCCAGCCTGTTATCAAGCAATTGCCTAATAAAAGTTAAGGATTGGGTTATCAACCTGCATTCCTCTATCCCCACCTTCCCATTTCACTCCAGTGTTGATACTAGGAGAGTCCACAGCTACGAAGACTGTCACAAGTAGTAACCATACCTTCTTACCCATGGGTTTGTAGCAAGAGCACCAAAAGCACTAGGGAAACAGTAATCTTAAAAGCAGGTAACAAAGCCTTCTGAAAACAAGAGATCAGTTTGTCTCCTGCCTGTCCTACTCCAAGTTCACCTCTCCCCCTTTTGGAGGCTGAAGACAGAACTGATGAGGGTGATTACAATGTTTATTGATTAGGCAGTGCATCCTTTAAAAAAAGCTAGTACCTTACTTGGCTCATAAGAAACAGCATTGATACTAGCAGTATTGCTTCACAGTTCTATCACTTCAAGTAATATTGTTCCAATATTACAATTACAATTCTACTACTTGCTATTCTATTACTGTTCTTCTGTTACTATTCTTACAATTCTATTGCTTACTGTTAATATTGATACAGTGGTTACATTAATACATTAAATTATTATACAGGAAACTGAAAAATGACTCCTAAGTGCTATTAAATTGCCATTCTTCTGCCTTGCCTCCTGCACTGAGTGTTAAGCTACCAAGTCTGTCCTCCCTTATGAGTTTATCCCTTCTGACTCCCCATTCCTGCATTGCCTTTCAGATAGCCCTGACGGTGCATCTGCTGGGTTGACCCCAAGAGCTCAAGCCCATGGGATGGTGTCACCACTGCCTGTGGGCAGTCACACTCCTCTCACAAGATCCTCCCATTTCTTGCTCTCCTGCTTCATTTTATGCCTTATTCCCCAGTTTTTCCCTTTTCTTGAACCCAGCTTTTCATCACTCCTGCATCTCCTTCCCTCTGCCCAATCTCTTCTCAAACAACTCGTTCCTCATTCCTTTTCCTCGCTGATCCCAACCTGACTACACCCACAGCCAACTCTGGTCTGTCTTGTGCCTCATCCTAGGCAATCACAGCTTAACATGTGACTGACACTGTTATCTCAGATGAGGCCTGGCATCTCAAGTCTCACTTCCAACTCTACAGCTTTTTTTCTTCTCCCTTCAGGGCTTTTTAGACAGACTCTTTAGACACACTCCTACCTACTCCTCATTAAGCATAAACAGTTTGGCTATCAGAGCAGTGACATCACCCAGTTACTGCTCAGCCCCGTGCTTCTACCCTCAGGCAGTTCCAATCGTGTCACTGGTTCCCACCAGTGGCCAGGGCAGGCGGTGTGCCTCCTGGCACAGTGGGACTCTTGCTCATGATACTCCTTGTATCTCATGCTTTCTTTCACTTAGGAGATTAAGATTTATAACAAAAGCCATGAGGAGCACTGCCCTTTTAGTTGTACTGTTTACAAAGTACCTTCAGTTTATTTGCACAAAGTAGTTCTAAAACAAAAAAACACATTAGAAAAAGCTTTAAGGCAAATGGCTGGAGAGAGTTGCCAGCTAGGTCCTGGTATGACTCATAACTATATTTTATCAGTCTCTGCACTTACAAGATTATAATGCAAACAGAAGGCAAAAAAACCCCAAACACATGGAGGTGCTGCTGTGCTCAAGGGAAATGATTATTCCCTGTAGAGGAGGGGCTGGTGACTGTTGCCCATACTGACCCTGTGAGAGTCTGGGCCTGGTTTCCCTTAGCACCTGCATGACCAGATCACAGAATCATTTAGGTTGGAAAAGATCTCCAAGATTATCGAGTTCAACCACCTTGGACTCCAGGGACTAACTCATTCATCTCTCCCTGACTTTCCTTTTCTGTAAGTTTCTCAACTTCCCTCCCTCTGTTGTCCCTACTCAGATCTTCTCCCAAAAGATGCTCTCCCTCCCTACTGCTGCATGACAAAGCACCAAAACACAGATGGACAAAGTTTTCAGCCTCTTCTAAACCTATCCTCCTGTTGTCCCAGGGCCAGAGGGAAGAGGACAAACCTTTCCTGTCTGTATTACAACAGATGAGGCAAAGACAGCCGAGGTGCCCATGCTGTAGAGCCTTCCAGTTACTGCTAAGAAAGGAGAGGAAATGTGTCAGGGAAAAGTGAGCCTTTCCCAAGGTAATACTGGGAAACTCATGATTCTGAGCAGTTTGGGGACATTCAAGAGGAAAGCTGGGAGGCAGACCACTGGGACACCAGCCACAAAGCCACAGCCTCTCTGTAAGGGCTTTCATTCACAAAAGTACTTGCTGAAAGGCTGAAGTGGTGATGGGGTTTGATAGTTCAGCCTTAATGAAAGCCCTGCACCAGTGCAGAAATGGGTGTTATTTCTGAGGTGGCTCGCCCCATCACTCTCCCCACTGCAGAGCAGCACAGCAGCAGACCTCCTGTTCCAGGCTCAGGCAGAGCTGTGCCAGTAAAGCAGTGTCTGATTGCATGCCAGGCCCTGCAGATGAGAAGGCAGATGCATTAGGGAATTCAGAGCTGTACATGATTTGGAAAACAGTTTGAAATGTAGTTCCACAACAGTGCTTTGTTTGTGCAGCTAAAAGAGTTACACAGAAGCAAGGCTTAAAACACTCCATTAACTTCTGAAGAGACACATGGAGAAGGAAGCTTATAATTATTAACTATATGATTAATAGACTACAGCTTATAGTCACTTTGTGGTTTTAAGTCTAATAATAAAAAAGAAGTATTGAAAAAAACCCCAAACAACTCTTATCTACCCTGATGTTAGACACTGTCCATAATATCTTTACCTGTTCCCTACTGTAAGACAAGAAACATTGGCAGGTTCTAGTTGTCTGGCAGCATTTCACCAACATTTCCAGCTTTCACTGATCCCACAGAGAAGGGGTTTTTTCCTTACTCCTGCCCTTGTCTGGACTGCTGAAAACAAAGTGTTCTAGCAATACAGCTGATCAACCAGGAAGAACACAACCAAATGGGAAATTCCCTTCTGTCATTTCCAGTGGCTTAGGACACCTTTGTCAGAGTAAAGGGCAGGAGAAGGCATTAGTTCAAAGGTACAGTCCCAAATAAGGGGATGTGATAATTGCACAAAACCTAATGACAAAATATATTAAGTCCCAGGCACAGAAGCTCCAAAGGCAACTTGCTCAATACCTCTGGAGCTTTAGAGGCTGTGATGCAATACAGTAATTTCATGCAGTTCAGTGTTTGCATGACTGACAAAATCCTTATCTAAAGGAAGAAACCAATTTTCACTAATTATATGTTGCACTTCAGGAGGAACAGATCCAGAAACTATCAAATGACTTTGGGCTCATGCAATTAAGCACTGGTTATATGCCTGTTGGGAGGAATGAGACTCTGATCTATTGAAAGTGCAGGTTATGAGGAGACTGGAGCATCTGCTGTGAGCATCCCAGCTTCCACCCTGGCACTGCTGGTCACTCGCTGCTAGGTACTTAGAGAAGCTGAGTATCTGGTGTTCCAAGGGCAGGCTTCTCTCTCTCTACATTAATCCAATTCTACCTATAGCCCCTCGTGGTAGCCAACCACCTTTGCACAGAAATGGACCTCTCAAAGTTGAAGGCAAAACCTTTAGATGAAGTTAAAAGCCCAGGAAGATGGGAGGGGTGAGGACAAGGTTTCTTTAAGGTTTGGGGTTTATTTCTCATTATTCTACTCTGATTTGATTGGTACTTAAAAGTATTTTTTCCCCAAGTTAGGTCTGTTTTGTTCATGACAGTAACTGGTGAATGATTTCTCCCTGTCCTTATCTCAACCCACAAACCTTTTGCTGTATTTTCTCTCCCCTGTCATCTGAAAGAGGGCAGTGATAGAGCAGCTTTGGTGGGCACCAGCACCCATGCAGGGTCAACCCACCAAATAGTCAAAAGAAGAAACAGTTCAAAGCTGCCTACCAAGCTGAGCTCCAGGTTACATTGGATTTGCTTTATCACAGCTGTCTCCCTTCCAACCGAAATTCATAAGTGCCTTTGGGAACAATAAGTGCAAAAATAAGCCCATTTCAACTAACACATTTCTGACTATTAAAGAAGTTGAGAAGTGCCAGTTTTCTGCTAAAGTTCCATAAAGATGGGGAAGAAGGGAAGGAATCACATGGGAGGATACAGTATGTATCTCCTGCAAGGGACCAAGATGACCAAGTGTCATTTGCAGACAAAAAGGAACCTGCTTGCAAAAAGAAGTCACATGATTTACTATGGTCTAACACCCTGGAATCCTCACCATAAAAAGCTGTCAGCAACCTTTGAGCACTAGTCACCAGACAACCCCACTGAACCAAGCCTGAAGCTTCTGTTTTTCTATGGCCCCCACCACATCACCATATGCCAGTCAGGGCTTCTCCAAGGCAGTGGCGTGGCTGAGAATTTCCCCGAGAGATACAGATCCCAAAGAAGATCTGGAAAGGGAGAGGGGCTAGAGCCAAAAATCCAGAGCCTGAACATCAAAGTGCCTTCCAGAACTAACAAATGAGGGTTTTCACTTAAAAAAAAATTTAATTCAGAAACAGGAGAAAATTATAGTATTCCTTTGCCATTATGAAAGAGATGTGGCATTCTCCACATTCTGACAATTAGTAGGCAAAAAGAGAGGTGAGGAAAAAAGAAAAGAGCTCTGGCACCTAAAAACTTCATTTAGAAGAACTGTCAGGAAGATGAAGGCACAGGGAGAAAAACCTGGACCACCTAACACACCAAAATATTGTTCTTCAGGAAAGGGACAACATCCAACACGCTGTTGGGGAAAAGCAAACGAACCAAGTAACGCATGAAAAACCCTGGAAATCTTTGGTAACTTTATTTGGCTCCAAACTCTTCTGAGCTGGCAAGAAATCAAGGTATCAGAAGAATCCAGGACATCATGAGTACAACAGTTCTTAACTTTCAAGCAAGCACTAGCAGCATGATACATTTATTTTAGGTCTTTCTCAAACCTCATCAGAGATTTAGCATCAGATGAAGCACGCAGCTAGCTACGTGCACTTGTTGAAAGGTGACAAACTCTTCCAGCAGGACTCTGCACTCCCTGGGCTGTTGTTCAGAGTCTCCCACAGTGTCTGCATGAGATGCACCTTGAGGAAAAAAAAAACCACAACAAACCAACCCAAAACCAAAAGGTAGGGCAGAGGAGCTGGGCTGAAACTTTCCCACACACACAGCTGTGCAAATGTAAATCTGGGTCTCTCTAACAGGATGTCCACCTGTGACAACAGGGCAAAGCCTACCCCTGGGGGGAGGTTTGCAGGACAAGTGCTCAAGAGATCACGCCTCGGAAAGTGATCTTTCAACATGGAAAGAAAGTTATGCAGTAATCCTTTTGGGTTTTCCTCTTGTCTCCCTTTGGTAATGCACCACAAGCCATCATGAGTCACTGAAAGTATTAAGCAATCTAAATGAGATTCTCTGATCTGTAAATCGTTTCCTTTTTGTTACCCAACAGGGGGGGATGAAGAAAGTATGCAATCAAGGAAAGGCTAAAGCACAAGCTAAGAGTGCACATGGAATTAAATCATACAGCATCACTACCAAAAAAACCACCAATGGGATGGCAAAGTTCCCACGTCCAACCATCCAGTAGCAAACCTGGAGATATGGGGGTTTTGGTGCTGGGATATGCATACTACACACATCCATCTGTGACTGGAGTGCCCTCCAATTCTAGAGGTGAAGCTTAATAGAGCCTTTCATGTTTTTCCTCTGAAAAGCATCATTGTTACAGTTTTGTTACAGTGTTGAACAAGTGCATTGAATTTTATTTTTTACAGAAAAAAAAGTCAGCAAGAGCTGGCCCAAGCTCTCCCTCCAGAAACTACCTGCCACTGATCATGTGGAGCTCAAAGCTGTCACAGGAGGAGCTGTCCACTGATGAGAAAACTGGCTACAATTTTTAAAGTATTTGGTACTTCATGAAAGCAATTGTTTCATTCTACGTGTATAGAATGTGTAGCTCAGGTCAAGGAAGCACTCGGCAAAGTGCTCTCATCAGCCACAGCAAATAGACGTGTTTCTTTCCACCACAGCTTGCAGAAGTGACGAGCTCAAAGCCAACTTGTGAACCACACTGACAATCTCATCAGTGATGGTGGAAGATAGCTTTGCAGTCACAACAAAAACACAACCAGCTTCCTTCCAGCTAGGATCATTTATTCTTCACTTCATCCAGAAATACCAACTGGCTTCCCTTCCTCTGAACACCCATGGCCTCTACGCCTTCAGAAGAGCTGACAGATGCACTGGTGTGGGGCAGAGGGAACCAGAGCCCAGCACAACCACCCACAGCCAGCAATGGCAAAGAAGTCAGCTGTGCACCTACAGGAACCACCACATATGGTTTTAAATAAGAGGAAAATCCACAGCCAATCCCACAGACAAAGAGGTAGTTCCTGTCCCCTGATGATCGTCTGGAAGGAAAACGTAAGCAAAACCCAAAGGAACTGCTTAAGGTATAACCTATCCTCCTGTGCTTTGTGCCAATCAGGGCCGGAAAGCAAAGGGAAGATCTTGCTCAATGAGCAAACCTGGTCCTCAGAGAGCACAAAAGGCCTTTATCTGGAAAACACTCCAGGGCCTTGACGGGTTTTTGCAAGAGACATGGAGCAAATCCAAGAGCCACGACCCACATCACTGCGACGCAACAGCAAAGCCTTGGGCGAGGCTCCCAGGGGGACACTCAGTGTAACCTGGATCCCATTCCCTGGCATCTCTTCACTGTGGAGGTGGTGACCCATCACCTACATTTAATTCAGCAATGAAACCATATCCAAAAGAGGAGAGAATCCAACCAGTGACTTCTATTGCAGAAAATTAACTACCTTGAACTTCGTTTTCTTTGGCCAATAGCAGGAGACCGAGCAGGTAAAGCACTCCTTCCAGCCCAGCACCACCCCAAAGCTACCAGCATACAGAAGCAGGGACATAACACACAGCTCTGCAAATAAAGTAGGTTCAACTGGTCCTAATAAACTCATCATGAAACTTTTACATGCTCCATGCTATCTTGGTAGAACATCATAGCACGAGCTCCAGGCCTTACTTGTGTGAACACCCAAGTGTGCCACCACTAAAGTGTTGCCTTTAAGAACAAAAAAGAATTGACCCCTCCAAAATGTCCAGGAGTGATGGTTTGGGACAGAGCTGTTAGTTCCACAGCCTACACTGCTACCAGCAGCCACTGCCCTGTAAATGACAATGTGTGACCAGAAAGAGTGGCTGGATAACAAGGAAGGGCATTAGCCTTGTGTAAGTAGCAGTGCAGTGAAAAATAACCTTATAACTTTTCACTAAGGAAGCATTCTTAAGCCTACATTTAAGCCCAGCACCTGAAACGTTAGCTTAGTTGGATGTATGCCCTAACTTGCTACTTGGAGTAATGCCCTTGGTACTTCCAAGCTAAATATTCTAGACTAGACTTAGTAGAAGTGTTTCAGCATCTCAGATGGAAAGGGTTTGAGCCCAGCACATGAACATCTCCCCACCTTGGGAGCCCACGTGACCCTCAGCTGAGAGGTGAGCAATGGAGCCCTCACCACACAATGTGAGGCTCAGGCTGCAAACAGCAAACATGGGCATGGTGTGTCTGAGAAGAGATAAAGGTCTGCTCATTCATAAATCAGAAAGTGAGCTTGCCCTGTGAATACTCCTGGGTCTGAGGAATCCAACACAAAGGCTGTTTAGTTCTCATAACTGCTCTGTGACCTTCCTCTGTGTGGGCTGAGAAAAACCAATGGAGAGAAATCTTCAGTGTTAGTCACAGTAAATTTTCCTTGCTATCACTCTTTCTTTAAGGGAGTATAGTACACATTCATCAAAAAGTAAAAGCCTCCAGTCTGATTTGCAAAGACTCCTCTCCTGGGTAAAGGAGGTGTCAAGAAACAGCTGCTGCAGACAGCTTAGGACACAGGACTTAAGCTGACCAAAAACTTGCATAAGCCCATCACAGTTTGTCTTTCATTTGGCATTCAGATGTGAACCAGTGAAAAAGGGGGAAATTTTAGGTACAAATGAGATGGATTAAAGAACACAGGAAGAACAGCTAACAGAATAAAAGAGGATCTGAAAGCAGAAAAAAAAACAAGCATCAATCACTGGAAGTTACTTAAATCATTCTCTCTCACTATTACATTACAGGAAAAAGAGAATTTTGGGGTTTTTTTTCAGCAATGAAAAATTCAAGTTGCATTCTTACCTAAGGCAAAGCAAACCCAGAGCAACTCTGTTTGCTTCAACACAAGTTCTCTGCATTTTAGCAGGAGCCCTTGAGAATAAAATGAAATACAGGAAGAGAGTCTCCTCTTGGCTGGACTGTCACCTCCTATGGCTACACATTCAGTTAAACATGCAGAGCCAAAACAGCTCTGGAATTGGTACTAGACAGTGACTGCTGGCAGCCTCTTCTGAAGATGACCATAGGGTTGCCTCCAACCTGCCTAAGCAAAAGATCTGAGAAATTTGCTAACAACACAACAGCCAAGGGAAACAGAGCATAGTGGTTTACTTTTTAAGCCTGCCAGGATAGTATGAAGCCCCAGTATTCAGTGGGGAACCATTTAGGCCTCAGAACACTGAGATTTGCTCTCCCTTGCCTGTCATTAGTCACACAGAGCTACTGCTCCATCTTCAACATAGACCACTTTGGGGCACAGCTGGGTCTCAAGCCACACACCCTGCCAAATAGATACAAACCTCCTTGGGAACAGGATTAGCTCTACTGCTTTTGTGCCAGCCAAGCACCAAACTGTAGTTTGGGTCTCAGTTTAGTGCTGCCTTTGGGGAAGGCCAGGCCAGGACTGTCTAGCTGTTCCTTTAAGGGTACTGGAAGTGGATGCTGAGAGCCAGCCAGCTGGAAGTGTTTTGAAAGGAGGTGTTGAGAGCAAGCTGAAATACCAGAAGAACAGGAAAAGCACAAACCCGAGTCCAGTAGCTCCAATACCCACAGGACAGCCAGAAGAAAGCCTGGAAATACTAAAAGAAGACCTTCCCCTTGGAAGTAAGAAAAGGAAGAGCTCCAGCAGACAAGGTATGATCATATATGAACCCTGGAAATCAGAAATCCTGCAATGAAAAGGGAAAGAGGGAGGAGAAAAGACAGCAGTCCGTGGGGAGCTGGGGACCGGGTCAGTGTGTGGGAGAAGAGCTGACAGCTCTGTCACTGAGAACTGAGAAGGGGTGGAGGGAAACAAGAAACAGGATTATTTTGCTGCAGAACACCACCAAGGCATCCCTGCACCTCTCCAAAAGTTAAGACAAACCTAGATGTATAAGTGACAATTGACTATATAAGGGGCAACTGCATGGCAACAGGCTGGAATCCCTCCCCGGAGCACTGAGGTATAGGTCTCACTGTCAGAGGTTTCTGCTTATGCATGCAGGAAGGAGCAGTTCCAGAGCAGCTGGTGGGGCCAGGCTGGGGCTGCAGCAGAGCTCCTCATGGGCAGCAAAGGGCTGGGGAGCCAGGCCAGCACCAGCAGCCCACCTCTCACTCCCCAAAGGGCACAGTAGGCCACCCCAAAACCCTCAGCCCATTGCCTTTCCTGCAGGTTTTTCCTGCATAGCTGCTTAATCGAGTGGGAAACTTCTCCCGACTGCTCTGCCAGCCCAACACTCAAAGAGGGAATCCACAGAGCACAGGTAGACCCCAGGCAGTGCACCTGCTGGGGATGGAGGGATGCAGTGACCAGGGCACGCCTGAAGCATTTGATTATAGCTCAAACCAGATTTTACAGCACATGATGGCAGAGCTAATCCATACAAGTGTTCTTCCTTACAGTGTTAGAGATGCTCTTCACCCCCTTCCTCCTGATGCCTCTCTCAGAACCTCCCTGCACCACGTGAAGTGTTTGCATGGCGTCAGGGTGCTCCAAGACTAATGATTATCCTGTGAAAGGAGAGCTAGGGGGTGTGATGGTGACTAAACGAGCGTGATCCTGGGCAGGGACAGAACTGGTCCTGCCACGGTCATGTTTGCAGCCGGAGCCGTTACAACATCTGGGGAGGAAGGAGGGGCATCTGGGGACTCCTTTAGCCTCCGAGTTCCTCCCGTAACCGTTTCTCCTTTGCTATGGCCACCTTGCCCTCTAGTGGCTCCCATCATAAAGCCCAGCTCCTGGCCTCAGCCGTGCCAAAGAGGAATCCAAAAAGCAGGACGTAGGTGGCTGTACAACACGGCTGCAGCTGTCAGGCAGATGGGCTGAGGTGGCCAGCTCCTTAGGGGGCTTCTCATGCTGCAGGTGCAGGAACAGCAGTGCAAGGTGAACACACAACAGCCCTGAAAAGCATCACTGAGTCACTGCAGTGCTTCATCACAACATCTGTCAGCTGAGATACCACCCTGATGGCACTGTGCCGAGGAGGAAAGATAAGTTGCTTTAGAGTCTTATTTACTTGCCTATAAATAGCTTGACAGGAGAAATTTAGACACAAGAACAGAGGAACCCCCTTGGTGTCCTGTGCACAATGGCAAAGGTCAGAGGACATGCTGCCATCCTTGTTCCAGCTCGTGTGCAGCGCCTGTAAGCAGCTGCCATGCACGTGGGTGAAGGATGTGCCCTTGGTTTGCACAGACCTTGCTCTGAAGCCAGGGAGAAGAGATTGTGTTTCCACAAGTATATTTTTTCCTACCTAACTACAGCCTCCTTCCTTCCAAGTGCAGAACGTCATGTCAGAAGTGGTGGTGCAGAGAAGCAGGGTCTGCCCAGCCTCTCTGCAAGGGTCACTAAAGCACTGCTAAGCCCCAGCTGTTGCTTGGCTCATGTTTGAAAGCTGCCACCTAAACACTGAATCGAATGCACAGCAATCACAGCCCAGCAGGGGAAAAACCTGAGCCAAAACACAAGGAAAGAGCTTCACTCCTTTCCTTGTACTTCAGTAGAATTAAATCTGGGACCTGGTGTCTTCCTGTTTCAACATAAAAAAAAAAACACCAAAGGGATTGAGCAGTATGGGCTGAAATCAGAGAAATACAGCATGGAGAAATTTGGCTGATTCTGCACAGGAAAATTCCAGATTAACATGAATATCCAAGAACATGTATAACTGAAACAAATAAACTGGCATTATGTGTGCTTTTGAGTGCCAGATGAGGGAGGTCCACTGTTCTTGGCCAAGGATTTGGCAGGGTCAGCATCTTGGAATTTATCAAGAAGCTTCAAGTCGTACAGCTAATTTAGTCCAGCTCAAAGGACACTCCAAAAGAATAAGAGACTATAAACAAGTAAAAATGCATAGTGGATGCCTAGTATAAATTATATCCATATGTTAAAAGTTATTTCTGCACTGCTGTTTGCTTCTAGCTTCCAACACCTACATCTAACTAATAAAACCAGAAAATACTTGGCATTTACAGACAATGTTTTTCCTGTAGAGCCACAAGTTCTCATTTGTACAGACACATTTGCTTTTCATACAATGTCACTCACTGCAACGAGCCAGACTGCCCAGAGGCAAGCGCAGCCAGGAGAGCAGCAGCTTGATTCGAGTCACAAGAGAATCAGTAGAATCTGAACAAACAAACCCAGCTAATTTTCTAGGCTTTTTGTTTACTATTGCACATCTCATGGACATTCTCTGTTGTAAACCACCTCGAAGCAGAAAAGCTTAACCGTTGAACAGAGCTAGCTCTAACTCCAACCAGGATACCAACACAGCTGTAATAGCAGGAAAGGAAACAGCTGAGGCTTGGCAGGTTATCAGCAAGGCTGGAACCACAGGCTCTCTAGTTCTGCAAAGAGAAACTCTGAACAGATCACCTCTCCTTGTAGCTTTTAGCATTCAGTGCTTACCTTTCTCCCTGCATGCTGAAGGTTCCATGTAAATACGAAAATACACAGACCCCAGCACGTCAGCACCCATGGCTACAACCCCTCCAAACACAAACACTAACTACCTCTGAACCATGAGTGGGTTTGGGCACAAGCCTTCCATGAAGGCACAGTACAGCAAGCCTGTAAGAGACATCCTGGCCAACAAGGCAGCACACAAATTGTGTCTTTGTACTCAGAGCAAACTTGAATTAACCACACACTGTGCTGGTTCCCTGAGAAGTGCTCAGGAGCAGCCACCTCTCAGCAGGTCTACAGACCTACCCAGCAGGATCTTCCCATGGTTCTTTTCCTCTCTCAGAAGCCATGGGCAAAGAAAGAGGATGAAATGTGGAAGCAAGCCTGGCTTCCCTGCATGCTAGCCTACCTGGCTGTGCTGCACTCCCAAAGCTGTGGGAGAACTTTCAATACCTGTAGCACACGACCAGGCTCTACCCAGCTCAGGAAGCTGCCCTGGGCAGCAGGCTGGGCCTCTCCTGCCAGTGCCACCACATCTGCTTTCAGTGTCAACACAGATCCTGCCAACAGGCTTCAGGGTCAGCTCTGTCCTCTGATGAACCCTGGAGGACATGGGGAATCCAAGCTAGAAAAAAAATAAAATCAAATCAGGTAAAGCAAAGCATTTAATGCAGCAGCATTTCTCTGAAGTAGTTTTAGTTTGGGGTTTCCAGCTTAGAAGCTGCTTATCTCCTTGCTCATTTGCCATTAAGTCATGGTGGCTGTGCCTTACCCACAAGTCAGAGACAAGAGCTTTTAAAGGTACTTATTAACACAAGAACACAATTGAGTGATTGCTCCCTTGCTATGTCAGGTTTTATTAATCATTAGCTGCTGTCAGAATTAAAGCTTTATCTTAAAATTAGAACTCAGTTTGCTGACAAAACCTGTAAAGGGTAGCTCTGTCTGCACTCTGCATGAACAAGTTCTGCAAGCAAGAAGAGCTGTGAACAATTAATTACTTAAAATCTACTAACATTTTTTCAAGTTCAGAAAGAACTTCCAGGAAACAAAAAGACAAAATTTTCTTACTACCTCCAGTCGTGGCAGGTGGTTTCTGGCTTCTTTTCTACATGAGAAATTCATCCCAGGAGGAAAGTGCAATTGAATCCAGAGCAAATGCTCCACGGCAGCAGCTTTGGCTCCTTCCCTCCCAAGGTACTCGGAAGTCACATTTGGAAGGGAGGCAAGATTTACAGTGACTGTATTGATCAGTCCAGGGTTTTATGTATCTTAGTTCTGAAAAGATAACATATCAGAAGATTTCAAAGCAGATCCAGAGTTGAGGATTGTACAGGCTACAGTTTACGTACAATGCTTTGTAAGAGGAGTATGATAACCAGAGGCAATCATTTAAAATGAAGTTTCAAGGTTAGGGCTTGTTTTTGTAGCATTCCTCCAAAGCCACAGAAATCCTGCCTGAGTAGCACTGTGTTTACACTTAGGTGCAATAAACACAATCTCACAGCACAAGTAGAAGCACTTTTGAAGAAAGTGCCTGCTATAAAAAAGAAATTCAGCAATTTAAATGAAATCCCTTGCAACAGCTAGATGAAAGGCACCAGGCAGTGCTTTGCTTTCACTCCGTTTCAGAACATTGTTTCAATTGTTTTCCAGGAACAGTGGAAGTGACTAACACAAAACAAGTAAGCAAGCTTAAACAACCCAAATCTCTTTAGAATTTTTTTGCTGCCAACTGCAGTGAAGAAACAAGTCTCATTCTTTCCCTTTTGATCATCACTTCCACCAGTGAAGCCAGATTCCTCTTTGCTAAGTCTGAGCAGGTAGTTTCTACATCTTTCCTCACTCACCCCAGTGCCTGGAGCAGAAGAAACATGGTGAGTATTAAAGCACTTGGGGGAAACCAAGCTCACAAGGGGTTGAGTGCTGGCTGGTGGCTGCAAATCAACAGAAAAAGCCTCCTTCAGCATGCTGAGAATGAGCTTTAATCACAGTTTGCCCACTCACTGATGTGGAAATGAGACTGTAATGGAACTCTCTTCCTTCACTGCAACACCTCCACTCAGTTCTAAGCATGTCATCAAGAACAACCTTTGACAGGTGATGCAGAGGCTGGGGCTCACCACCACCAACTGCACCTTGATCCCAGTTGCCACTTACAAGCTGTGCCTGTGATCAGTAGCAGGTCCAGTGAGAGAAGCATTAGCTGAAGTAGGGTTAAAAAGTGAATTTACAAATGACTTTTTTGCCAACTGTGAAGAGCATCTTTATATAAATTCCTGGCATGCTCATTTCTTCACCACCTTTTATTTTAGGTAGACTATGGATTGCTGGAAGGGAGCCCAAGGCTGCAGCTGGATTTATCCCACGCTGATCATCTGTGCAAATGGATTTTTCTCCACCATGAGGCCATCAGAATCCTTTCTCACTCCTTATCTGACTGGACCAGACAAAAACCTAACGATTGAAGAGGTATGTAACTATCCTCTGAAGTAATAACTAAAAGGCTTAAAGCATCAGGTCTTAAAGGGAGACGAAGCATTCAGTAACACAGGGATATTTCATCTGAAGACTCGTATTTAAGATGCTTCTGGAAAAGTGGAAGGAGTCACCTCTTTTACAGAAAGCCAAAACTCAAGTCCCTACATTTTCAGGACTTTGGAAACACTTTGGTGATTGTTTAAGAAATGGATATTTCCAGCAAAACCAGGTCAGGTAGTTCCTGTCTCCACCCAGAGCCCCAGAGGAGAGGCAGCACTAAAGATTCATTTATGCCTACACCGGAGTTGATTACAACAACACTGACCCAGTGCTTGCAAGCTGTAAGAAACCGAAGCAGACTTCGCCCAGGAGCTGTCAAACTATTGCTGACATGACAGGGCTGGTTTATGCAATCATTAACCTCTGGAGGCTAGACTCATTCAAAAAAGCCCCATTGTTTTGGGGTTGGGTTTTTTTGACTAAAGTATGCAGGGAAAGTTTCCTTGCCCTGCTCCTCTGTTCAGCACTAGCTGCTCCAGGACTTCCCAACAAAAGGGGGCAGAGTTAACAAGTGGCTGAGTCACGGAGCTAATGGTAATCAGGGGAAACAAGCTTGGCACACCCACACGCAGCTAATAGGAGAACTGTCATTCCCCATGTGCAGAAGCAAATCTTAAGGCAGAATCTGCTCACACTGTGAGCCCAAGATTTCTTCTGGAAAAACATTTGTTGCCTGCGTTGTTGGGGGGTTCTCCCCTTTCAAATGATTTAAACCACAAAGGGAAGTTTTCTGTCTTACCTGGAGGACACAAACAGCTTGCTAGGATGCCTTCATTCTCATCACAGTAAGATTCCTTAACTCAAAAACAAGTGCAGTACAGACACTGGCTCTTTCAGCCAAACTCATCATCATCAAAAAAGCTTCTAAAACAACACTTGAACAACACCTGAAATGCAGTTTTAAAAATACATGTTTCCTCTTTTATTCTCTCCTAGGTCACCAACCAGATTTTCCCAGTCTGGACATACTCCTACCTTGCGCTCCTCGTCCCAGTCTTCCTGATGACAGACTACGTGCGCTACAAGCCTGTCCTCCTTCTCCAAGGCATCAGCTTCATCATCACCTGGCTCCTGCTCCTCTTTGCACACGGAGTGGCAGCCATGCAGGTGGTGGAGTTCTTCTATGGGATGGTGACAGCCGCCGAGGTCGCCTACTACGCCTACATCTACAGCGTGGTCAGCACCCAGCACTACCAGAGAGTGACAAGCTACTGCAGAAGCATCACTCTTGCTGCAGCCACTGTTGCTGCCGTGCTGGGACAGCTGCTGGTCTCCTTAGCAGATTTATCCTACTTCCACCTCAATGCCATCACTTTGGCTTCCGTCTCCCTGGCATTCCTGTGCTCCTTTTTCCTCCCAATGCCCCAGAAGAGCATGTTCTTCCACAGGAAAGACATCCCAGAAACTCTCCCAGGGCCAGACAAAGTGGTGCCTGTACTCTGCTCCCACAGCTCATCCAGCTGCCAGGAGGACAAGAGCTCTGTCACATCTGCTGACAGGGGACCAGCACCCCAGCGGCTGGATGAGAATGCTAAGCCCCAGCACCATGTGCTGGGGGTACTGATGCAACTGAGCCAGGACCTGAGGGATTGCTACAGCTGCAGGAAACTTCTGTACTGGTCCTTGTGGTGGGCCCTGGCTACAGCTGGCTTCAATCAGGTTCTCAATTACATCCAAGTGCTGTGGGACTCCAGAGCCCCCTCCCACAGCTCAGCAGTGTACAACGGAGCTGTGGAGGCAATAGCCACTTTTTTAGGTAAGTAAAAGATTCGCAACCACTCTAACCCAGCCCATGCTGATAAGAGTTCTTCAGCAACATCTTTACAGCCTGCTTCCCTCCTGGGAGGACCAGTCAACAGCAACAGCCACCAATTGTAACACCCAAACAATCCATGTGCAAAGCATCTTTCTGCTGTACAACTTCATCAGTGGAGCCTTCCAAAAGCCTCCAAAACCACACAGACAAGCTTTTCCTTCCACTGGCACAGTTATGCAATGGCTCTAGAAGGATGATAATGCTTCAGAGGTTTCATTGTTATTTTTAAATGTTTAGGTTCAGCAACATCGATGGCAGTTGGGTATGTCAGAGCAAACTGGGATCTCTCTGGAGAGCTGGCTTTGGGGATTTTCTCTGCAATGGATGCAGGATCTCTGTTTCTCATGCACTTTAGTGATAACATCTGGGCATGCTACGCTGGTTACCTTGTGTTTAAAGCATGCTATATGCTCCTCATAACAATAGCAACGTAAGTATAACACAACTCTGAACTAATTTAAATCAGTGTCACATGACAACATTTATCCACATTTTGCTGAAAGTTTCCCTAGAAATGAGATTTCTAAATAGGTCATGACAGCAGCACATTAATTCTAGCTTATATAAACCTATGCTTAAAATCATATGACCTCACCATCAGAAGAGGTAACTCCAAGTCAGAAAGTGATTTGTTCTGCGTTTAGCCATTCAGTGATCTAGGTACAGGTATTCTTTAATCAAATGCACACACACCCTTCTTGATGTAGTAAAAACATCCAACTTCTAAGAGTGGGATGCACAAGAGCACCAAAGCCAGAAAAACAGGCCATTTCTGCCAAAATTAAGCTGTTCAAGCTTAACAGCCACGACTGTAAAGGCTTCACGCTTCGAAGAATCCACCAGGCACACTAAGCTGCTCCCAAACTTCCTCCTTGTGAGTAAACAGCAAACTTCCTTGTTCTCCTCCGTTTAGTTCACCAGCAGGTTCCTTTCAGGTTCCAGATTGCTGTCACCCTGAGCATGGAGCGCTACGCCTTGGTGTTCGGCTTCAACAACTTTGTTGCGCTGCTGATTCAGACCATTCTGACTGTCGTGGTGGTAGATTCAAAAGGTCTGGGACTGGATATCGGCACCCAGGTAAGACACATCACTCACACTTGCTCTCAGATCCCCACCTCTCCTTCAGAAGAGTTTTCTGCTCCTCCAAGACCGGCCTTTGGGAGGACACCAGGTGATGTGCTGGCCTGGGACAGGTACTTGCTTGAAGAACAGGTTCATTAAAGGGAACTGGCAGTAGCTACCACCACCCAATTGTCCTCCTGTCCTGCCAGTCTTGTATTTCTGCATTCATTTTAACAATATTGTCATGGAGCAGCATGGAAAGGCCACCACCTGTAACTCAGGGGTTTTATTTTAAAAAGACTCATTGTTTACAAGTTTGTCAAAATACCCCAAAGCAAAGCAGGAATCAAGCTGAAAGGCAACCTCTGGGTCTACTCTGCTAGGGTAACTGAGCTACATATTTCATTGGATGCAACCCTAAGGTACTGTAATTCTGAAAATTAATCTCATGATTCCCCATTCTGTTTCTAAATTTAAAGCTCAAATTTACATAAGTTTTTGAAGGAGGTCCAAGTCTTCCATCTTTTCAGAGAAGAGCTGGAAAAGTGCAGAGCAGCTGTCCTGCTTCCTTACCGAGGTGGAGGGGGAAAGCACATAGCAGAGCATTCCTTCCTCCTCCTCTTACAACCAGACTTCCTACAGGATGGAGTCAACGAGCCAGACCTGAATCCTCCCAAGATGAGACTGCTTTGGGGGCTGGGTGACTGGGAAGGGAAGGCAGCAGTGGGGGGACACCCCTTAGGTTATTAGCTAACAGCAGCAGCAGTTTTTGACTCCTCCTTCCTCCCCCCACCACCATTTCCCAGTTTCTCATTTACAGCAGCTACTTCACATTCATAGCTGGAATTTTCCTGATCAGAAGCACATACACCATTATCTCCAGCAAATGCAGAAGCACCAGCAGGGCTAGTGAACACACTGACAATTAACCACGGGGACAAGAGCAGCTGCAAGCAGCAGTGCAGAGGCTGCAGCACCTGAACAATGAACAAGGAGAAACACCACGCTAGACTGAGCGGGAATGGTCGGTGGTGAACCAGGCTGGTATGAGCCTGCAGCACAAAGAGCTTTGCCAACAGCATCATGTCTTCTCCCCATTTTCTTCACCAGTAGTTTAACACCAAACAATCTTCTATTTCAACTTGAATTTTGTGATCTGGCACCAAAACTTCTAGCAATGCTCTGTGAGCACAAGTATACACAAATACCTGACCCTCACAACAGAGCCTAAAGAAAACAACCTTGGAACTTTCACTTCCACTGAGTTTCAACTAAAAGCAATTTAGTCACAGACAGAAACTTCAAGCATTCCCAGGGGATGGCAAGCAGCAGTTGCCCCAGAGCAGCAAGATGGTTTGTGGAAAGATTGCCACAGAAGCCTTAGGAAACTGAAGCCTTTTACAACTGGAAGTTGTTACATGCATATTTTTTTAAAGCAAGTTAACAGATAGCAATAAACCATTTTTCCCCCCAAAGATGCTCCTTCTGCATGCTCCAAGCATATTACTAAAATGCTGAAGAACACAGCTCTTGCCCAAAGCTTCATTTACATCAGTTTAGGTGAAGAAAGCACAGGATTGTTGTTCCCTTTCCACAAGGCTGTTCGTCTTGTTGAGGAGACACGTGGCTGATCTGGTCCAGCTCCCTGCAATAAGCAGATTTAAACTTTCCACAAGTCCTCCACTCTCTACTGCATTTTGTGTGTTACTACCTCAAAACAGCCAAGATCACCCACAGTGAAGAGTTAAGCTATTTACATCATGCTAACAAACAGCTGTGAGAGCAAGGGCATCACCAACATCCTGGCAACACTCAGTTGCTGGGGACTAGTTTAGGGCATTTGCCAGAGAATCCTGGGAATTCAGCTATACACCTTTCCCTGCCCAGCAGTCCTCCTCAAAAGGGAAAGGCAGGTTAGAATTTTTTTCCTCCAGCTGTTCAGAACCTTTTCAAACTTGCAGTTTATGTATTCATGATCTACTTCCATTTGCTTAGTTTCAGTATTACACCTGAACTTAAGCCAAGTCACCTGTGTTGGAAACACTACCACCAACCATTCTCAGGCAGTTACCTTATGAGCTTTCTAAATATTAGAGTAGACAAGGCAGACTTTTTATCCTCCCCTCTACAAATTCCACTCCAATATGACTGGAAACATTCAGGTAAATTAAAAACAATCTATGAATTGAACATTCCACATGCCCTCCTATTCTACATCCATTTTTACACCAGTGGTGCCTCCTCCTGTTCTGATCACAACTGAGCCTCGCTCAAAGCCTGTCAGGAGCTGCCCTCAGTTACATGTTACCCACCTCAGAGCTCCCAGCATCTCCATTACCCAGCTGTCCTGTCACAGTAATCCAAGGTCACTGAACAAGTATTTCTCTGCTGGACAGGTCACTTCATTTCAGCCTTTAGGACAAAAGCTTCATCACAAGGACACAGAAACACATCCAAGTGATGCATGTGGAAATTTAAAGCTTCACTCACCTTCAAGCACACTGCCTTTGAGAACTCCTCTGCGTACAAGACTCACAACAGGGAGATTTTAATCCAACAAATAATGCTACACAACTGTTTTTTCTAATATTTATTTTTTTTTCACCTGCAAACTGTAGCAAAACATGATCAGCTTTATTATGCAGACAGGAATCCCTCTAACATTAGAGATTTAGGCATGTATAAATAGAAGAGCTCTTAGGAAAGGAGAACGTTTTGAGAAATGAACAAACCTTCAATTTAACTTCATGACTTCCAATACCAATGGTTAAAATGATGCAGCTCATTCATTCCAAGAGATACAACAGCACCTTAAAGTGGCTGATCTATTTCCCAGTAACATTTTTCACATAACAATGTGTTAAAGTTACAAATACTGATATGCACAAATAGCTATTTTCTAAGAAAAATATGTACAGTACTGCAGCATAATGAACGTGGTATCTGCAATAACTTATCAGCCAATTGGAAGAGATATGATACCGCTACTTCTCACCTGCCGGCTCACAGGTTCAAGGATCTTACCACAGCCCTCTCTTTTGCACCTTATTACCTGATGGGGGGTTGACTTTCTTGGGTTTTGTGGATTTTATGGGGGTTTAATTTTCTTTCTTTCTTTTAAAGGTACACAATGCAGGCTTTATTTTTACTTCTTAAAGACTTCTTTTGTGTTTAAAGCTAATATCAGTGAAACAAGACAACAGTGCAAGAGGCGCAGAGATGTTATGTGACCACATAAGAGTTCTTTTGGGTAAAGTGTCTATAAGGCTATAAGAAAGGATTGGTTGATGAGCTTCCTGCTGGAAATTGTCCTGTTGGTGCACCAGCCTGGGGGAAAATGAGAGAAGAAAAATAAGACAAATAATTATGATGGGTTTTTTTCTGTATAGTAAATCATAAACACAGGATCTATAAGAAAGAAAACTGCCTATTTGGAAATATTTTCTGTTTATTTCAGTCCTTTTTTTTTCCTTTGGTGGTTCTCTGAAATGACAGTGCTGAAAGAACGTGCTACACAAGCACCTCTGGTTTGATTTGAACAGCTTACAAGTGCCATGTCATTGCCACATTGAATTGCTTTTAGGAGGATCACATGCTGCCTTCCTTTATTTGAAGCAAAAAAAAAAAAAGACACCCACAACCTGTGTGCATCTCTAACTTAACTGTTACAGATTCTGCCTCTTCAGACAGAGAAGTTATTAATATCATGCAACAACTCACTTACCATAAAAGGGTTACTAGATACTCCAACAGCTGCAACTTGTCCAAAAGGAGTTACTACAGGCTTTGCCTGTCCAAATGCAGCAAAACCTGCTCCTTGGAAAGACAAGTGAAAAATATTAATACTAGTAACCCATCTACAAAGATTTCCTTGCTGCAGCTCCACCACAAAAGTAAGTGGAAACCTGGCCTGCACAATCAGCAGGATTGATCCCACTTGAGAACTGTCAGGAATGCAAGGGTGAAAAATTACAGCTGGGTTTTGTGTCAGTTTTCAACTGTTTGGATCTAATCCATTTCCCATTTTTACATACACACTTCTTTCAATGGTATTTTATTATTTAAGTTTAGGGAGAAAATACATCCCCCCATTCTCTCTTGCTTGGGTCCTATCAAGTTAGAGCAAGCATTATGATCAGTTGCAAGCAGTCCAAAACCGAAGACAAACGATAGTTCTTAAGACATAAGAGCCCTTTAAACCTGGGAACATTTAGAATTTTAGGATCAGATAAGGGTAAAATATCAGTTATGTCACTGCACAGGTCAGAAAACCTCAATCACAGAGCCAGAAGAGAGCATGGGAACCCCTCACCAGTACTACTGTCAGCTTCACACAGACACACACACATATTATTGCTCCCTTACAGACAGGTCATTCTCTCCCCGTTTCTGATTTAAACAGGATGATCTCAGACATTCAGACCTACCATTTGGCTGCTGAGCAAAAGCAGTCTGTTGAGGGAAAGCTGCCTGTGTTGGGAACATGGGCTGCTGGAAGTTGCCACTGTAACTAGTAGGAAGACTGTAGGAGGCAGGAGTTCCAAATCCTGCAGGCATGCTCATGGATGCAGTACCAAATGTTGCTGCTGGTAGGCAAAAGAGAACAATCAATTATTTGTAAGAAATCACTTTTTCTCAGGAGACATACTACTAGAATGCCCTGTTAAGAAAAGTCTCCTAAGGCATCAGTGACTGTACAGAGGCTAGGTTCAACTTCTTTGGCCACTGAACTGAGTTGTTACCTTGGATCACCACCAACTAGGTGCATACTTTACTTCTGCACTTTAAGAGTGGAAGGAGTCATTTAAAATGCACTAGATCCAGCACATTCAGATACACTCTCTGGGAAGGAAATTATTTTTTCTGTTCTCTATGTTATCATACACCTCCCCCAGAGCTCTCCTGGTGGAGGTCTGTCCACGTCAGAAGCAAGCACTTTCAAGGCAGCACTAGCCCCTCTGGTTTTCTCCTTCTGAGAAAAGCATGAAAGGACCTTCCTGCTTCAAGCTGCATTACAGGAAGTTACAGGTGAAAAAAAAGAATAAAAATCCTAAGGGATACATGCATCTCTGCTCTCTATCCCATCCTTATTGCCACTGGAAAGGAAGCTTTCACCATGCACCTTATTTGCACACAAAGTTCCTATTGCAAATGCTCTTACTGTTGAGGTAAGGCTGAAAACAACAATGACAAGAAACCCAACCCAGAACTTTCCATCTGATTCTCTGCTAATATCTCAAGTAAAAAACCACACAGCTCGTATGCAATTCCACATGCCTTCAGCAAATAAACAGCAGCACATCCAGCGCAAGTATGTAGTAACAAAACCATTATCCAGTCTTTTGGGAGTTTCTCTTGGAAGGAGAAGTGTATAGGAGGGTTTTGGTACAAACACAGGCACCAGGCATTTTATTCTAGTTACACATCAGGCAGGACGTTTCTTCTGAGACGTTACAAGTTTGATTTTATGCAAGCTCGACTGTTTTTAAGAAAATGTAATATATTTAATGAATATAGCTTCATTATTTACCCCAAAAGTATTCAAGGGCAAGACATCATACATACATACAACTGTATGACAAAGTACGTGCACAACTCAGCTGTGTTCTCAAGTGACAGCAGGAAAACTTGCTAAAACAGCAAACGACAGCACAATGACATGAGCAGAGACTTGGGATATCCCAAAAGGCATCAAGCTACTGTTGGTAGACACTTCAGGAGTCACTCCACTGGCCAGTGTTCTATTGTGACCATGGAGGATACCGATAATGGTTTTGTTTGAGTTGCTGAACAGGTTTGCCTGTGTGTGCTCGTCTCCCCGAGGACGGGTTGCCAAATCCCCACCCCCATTCCCTTTTAAAGCCCAGGAAGCCTTCCGGAATTCTGCGTGCAGAGAACCAGATAGCTATCAATGAGCTTGGACAAGCAAGAACAACTAGCCACAAGAAACTCGATACCAAATGTGGCCACCTACCAAAGTGAGCCTGAGGAAATATGTGAGAGTGCATTGCTCCCGAGAGGCCTTATGGAAGCCACAAAGAGACCAGACAATGTCAAATCATTTATACACTCTTCAACAGTCATTTCTTACTTATACAGAGAAATATACAGACATATATATACATACACCAAACAATTCATCCAGAGCTTAATCTGTTGCTCACCATGCTAAAAAGCTGTAAGAACACTAAACAGATCTCCCATGTAATAACAGCAAAGTTCATGCAGAAAGAAAGCTTAGCATAAAAGGACAAGCTACAAGCTTACACCTTACACTGCAAAAGCACAATGTTATCTTTACTCATAGTCATTCTCTCTGTCACCTAGCACAGAACGTCAGCCTAGCTGCCAAAGGGTTGGAACTTCTGCAAGCCAAGGACAGCAGTTTAGGTTTGAGTTGCCACAATGAAACAAATTTATCTGAAAAGGCAACAAGTTATTCATGATGATCCAAAAGAGCACAGCTGAAAATGGTATTAAAATAAGGAAAAAGATATTTTGGGCAGTAAATAGCTGAAAAGTTTAACTGCTCAGTAACTCGAAGGGACTGAAAAACAGAATTTGTTTTAGTGGAGGACAAGAATTTGGCTAATTCAGTTTTAACTCAGGCTAATCAGTTTAATTCAACCTAGCTAAAACTCTGAGCAAAGCACAGCTCACCGCTAAAATGCGCACACCAGCAGATTTAAATCTGTAGAAGTCCAGTTAATAGATGAAAGTGTCAAAATTTAGTAATGCCTTTGGAGAGGAAAATGAGCATTAACTAGCAGTCATCTAAATCCATGTTCAGTGTTTGAAAGAAAAGGTAAAGTTTGCTTTTTTACTAAGTGATTAAGTTTTTGTTGATGGAATATGATTCCACAGAATCCTCCCCCCAAGAAAATGGATAATTTCTGAGAGTAAAGATTATATTTAAACACATGCTTTAGTGTTACAGAAGAGAAAAATAAAGGACAGCACCTCTGCACTGAGTAAGTGGACTGGTGAGGAGCTAACAGCACAAAACTTGGTCTTTTCCAGTTCTAGCTCCAGCTCTTTGACTCTGAGGCCTTTTGTGACTTTGAAATAAAGAAAGAAATTCAAAAAGCAAGAGTGCCAGCAGAGCAGCAGGGGTGTCAAGATCCCTGATGTCAGGGCAAGCTGCTATGAAGCATGCTTCAAAGCCAAGGTTATATAGCCTTGGAAGGTACCCAACTGGTAATACACAGCCTACAAATAGCTTAGTTAGCATTAAAAGATCTTAAACAGATTGACAGTTTTTACAACCATCATTTGAAGTCCTAAGATTGGGCCAAAAACAGGAAAAAAAGTCCTCAGCCCAATAAAAACCATCACTTATCTCAAAAACAAAAAAGCTGATTTCTGCAGCCTGTCCATAGATACTGTACTCTACACTGAACACACACACACACGTCAAATAGATTAGAGACAAGGAATACAGAAAACCTTTAAGGAACAAACCACACAGCTATGAAGAAAAGAATCAATGGAAGTCTTGAAAGAAAGTTTCTCAAACACTGAGGTTTTTTTCCTAACCTGTTGCTCCTCGGCTATTGGTCTGGAATGGATTTGTTGAAGTTGGTGCCACTGGGGCAACGGGGGCAGCTACAAATGGATTTGTGGAAGGTGTTGCTGAAAGATTAAAGACATTTTATTTAAGAACATCTTTTTAAAATAGCCCATCTGACTGACATTATGTTCACACAGCGACACACAAGTATCTAAAGCTACATTATAATATTAGTAATTGGTAATAAAAGGCTTAGTTTGAAACACATCACAGCAACAGTACTTTTGGGGCATCCTATAGTTACTTCAGTATCACTAGTGTCAAAGTGTTGCACTACCCACTAAAAACAAGTAAGATGTCTGCTTACAGTCCACCAAAGGTGTTAGTAACACTGCTATACCTCCAAAGGGAGCAGGCACACTCGAAGATGCAGGCTGTGTCTGTGCAGTAGCAGCCACGGGTACTGTTCCAAAAGCATTGCTGAAAATAATCCACACAATCAGTGAAGTCAGAACTGCTGGTTTCACAAGTAAACACAACTTACACTTACTGCTAGCATGTAGAACAACAGAGAAGGAATGCTCACATGCAGTTTGCAAACTGCAATATAAATGCCCTGCTGCCAGGAACTGAGCCCCATACGCCAGGGTCAGAGACCATAACTAGGGCTGAGCAACGAGAAGTCGTCTCCACCAATAGTTGGAGAAAGAACATTTAACAGAGGCCATCAGCAGAGAGGTTGCAAAGCAGAAGCTTCAGGGGCACTTGCAATACCAAGTAGAGCTATAACAGGCCTTTGGTATTTATTAATTTAATGATCTAAAAAAAAAGAAGTGGTTGGCACAGTTTACATTATAAACATCTGAATATTGTTTTTTCTGCCAGGGATGATGCTATGGTTTTCAGTGTGCATGCAAATATTCTGTACAGAAAAGTGTTACCATCCAACAGGTTTAGCACATAAAGAGTAGAAAACTGCATAGAACATTCTGCTGACAGCCAAGTATTCTCAATTTTATTCTAGAACATCCTACCAGAGAGTACTGCTATGATTTAAAACCAAGGATGAAGTTTCAGCAGTACCTCTAAACTCACCGAACACCTCCCCGTTTGGGTTAAGAAATAAAAGCAGATTTGGCAAACAGCTTTGAGCTACTTTTCTGTACATTGCTGCAAGTCAATGTAGAAAGTCAGCTACTGCTAACAAAGTACCTGCTGACGTTACTGGTGGCAGTAAATGCGTTACTAGAGGTTGCTGTGGAGCTGAACACGCTGTCCAGCTCTGCCAGAGCTGCATACTTGTCTGAAGATGCACTTGTCTGATTTGGGGCTGACAACGCAGGCCCTGCTGACGCTGACACTGCTGTACTGAAGCCGCTTCCTTGCTCACTGCCACCTAGAAAGAAAGAAACCAGATTAAAAGGAGATTAGAACAGGCTGCCCAGGGCAGTGCTGGAATCCTCATCCCTGAGAAGTGTCAAAACACATGGAGATGTGGTACTGAGGGACACGGTTTAGCGGTGACTTGGCAGTGTTAAGTGACTGGTTGGACCCATTGATCTCCGAGGTCTTTTCTAACCTTAGCGATTCTGTGAAGATGCTTTCACTTTCTGCCCTGCTAATGTTGAGAACTAAATCAAAGTTCATGGACAGTTTAAATTTCAGGCTTAAAAATTAAATATGCACTAAGGCACATGGGGGGGAAAAAAACCCACACACAGTTTTAGCAAGCCATTAGCTCTTAGCACAGAGTGACACTTCTACAGACATTCTGCAGCTCCTAAGAGTCTCTGGTTTCCCTGGAAAATGATGACTCAATACTACCGTCATCTTCAACTAGAAAGTTTAACACACACACACCCTCAAATAATCTGTTTCAGAACAAACCTCTACATTACAAACCAACACAAATTTTTATACAACATTTGAGAAGAAAACCTTACAGAATACCTACTTTTTTCTCCCTAACTTAAAATCAAGTAAATACAAGTATCACTGCTACTGGTTTACACAAAAACAAAGCCAAACGTTTTCATGGCAGAGAGGCAGGAAAGCTATGCTGGCAGTTTCCTGCAACAACCACAGCTCTCCACTCAGGAGTCTTCACTCTATCTTTTAGCACAAATCTAAAATATGTACTTATATTTTATACATTTCCCCATAGTGAGAACACACATGCAGAACAAACACAATAAAGAATGAAGTGAAATACCTTGCCCCGCGCTGAAGATATTATCTAAATTAGCAAGAGCTGCATATTTGTCAGCTGACTGGAGATTGGGTTTATTCACCGCAGCTTTACTGGCTGCAGTGGCTGTTGTGTTGCTCTGAGAAGCATTGAAGGCTCCAAAATCAGCACTGCAGGATTTGGGGAAGTTATCAAAGTGAGCAAAGTTAGCATTGGCTGATCCAGAGCTTCCACCTGTAACAAAATGAAGTTAAATGTGATCAACACTCCAAAGGCAGAGAAAGTCTCTCCAACTGTAACCGATGGCACAATCATCTTGGCGGTGATGTCAGGCAGCACGTTCCCCCACCCCACACATGTATCAGACCCTTTCCCATTTCCTTCCAGGTTAACATTGGGTCATTAGAAAAAAAATAATTTTTTATATTTTTTTAGTCTGCAGATAAAGTCCCAGACTTCAACAGCTCAAGTCACAGTTTGATCTCAAAGAACTACATGCTATTTGTTAGCTGTTAAAGTAATTTCAACAATGTTTCACTAGAAAAATAAGTATTTGTGTGAATCTTTAAAATACAGAAGATTCCTTTTCCTGTCTTATGTGTCTAATGAATAGCTACTCTCTGAATTTACATAATGGTATCATGTTTAACCATTTCAGATGTCAGTCATTGTTCTAAGCAAAAAGCACAGTGCCAAAATACTCCAAAAATAGTATGATGCCATGCCAAGGTTGAGAGAGAGAGAGAGAGAGAGAGACTACATCCAGTCAGGAAAGAGGAGAGGGGGAAGATAACACAGGTCTTTTCATACCAAGTCTCCACTGACATCAGAGATACGTACTACATCGGTTTTAGAAATGCGACTTAGATCCACACAGCTGAACTTCAGTTCACACATGAAACCATGAGCTTCCACCTCTTCAGTGTCCAGACAATTTAATCTAGGCAGGTGACTACTTAAATGAGTTGTTCTTTTGACAAGGGTTGGTTGAGGAAATCTACTCACACTACAGAACACACAACTTGCTAATAGCACCATCAGTGAGTTAAGACACAGGGACAGCAGGAATGACAATGCTAGACTAGGATGGCATTAAATGAAGCAAGCTGAGTTTTCCCACTGTGTGGAACTTACTGTGTACAGCCTGGAGAGGAAAAGCTGAAGTAAATTCACCAAAACTGCAGCTAGATGAAAGCGTTCTGAACGCTGGACAGCCAGAAATTGTGTGGGGGTTAAAGTTAACATAAGAAGGGAGAAAGAAAATTGGAAAAAAAGTTTAAAACGACACCACACTCAAAAGAAAAAAAAAAAGGAAAAAGAAAGTCAGTCAGCCAAAGGTCTAGACAAACAGCAAGTGTAAGCTCAAGCTGAAGTTCTAACACATGATCAAATTAAAGGAAAGCAAAATCAATCTCGGCAATAGGCTCTACACATGAAGTCAAACGCTCAAGTGTGGGCATATGCTACACCTACGCATAGACACACACTTTGGGTGTGGTAGGGTGACATGCTTTTGGGTTTCATTTCTCTTACAAGATAAGAGTCGATTCCGTACTTAAAGGCAGTTTTGTTTACTCTGAATTTTCAGAGTTATTTCAGGTGTAGAGCTAAGAAACACAGTGCCATAAATCAGACTTCTGAGCAGCATCAGGAAAAAAAAAAAACCAAACAAACAAAAAGGAAAATCCACAGCAAACAGGAGGAATTCATTTTGAGTTTCCCCAGAGCTTCTGATGGCTTGGTTGCATTAAAGCAGGCAGATGCAAGAAATCAACTCAACTTCGGTACCTTCCAACATAAAGGTAAGGATTATTTCAATCAGGTGTTAATCAAAAGTGCTAGGAGTTCTACCTGTATTTTGGGGCGGAAAAGAAGGCTGACTTGCTGTGGGGAAACCTCCAAAATTACTCGAGCCACTAGACTGTCCAAATGCATCAAAGTTTGCAAAACCTGCATTGGCAGAGTTCTGCGCTGTAAATCGCAAAGGAACAAAACACGTTAATGGATATGGGAAATAAACACAACACAGATGTAATAACTGAACCCACGCTCACAACAGCCTCCAGGGGTTAGCTCCTACCTTGTCATTTCTTTCTATGTCAAAGTATTAGGCAGGAGATTCTACAACTGAAACTTGTCTCTCAACAAGCTTTCACGAATGACCTTCACAGAACTGTACCGGCTAATGCTACTTCTCTCCTCCTCACAACTGCAGGAGCTGACAAAGTCCAGTTCACCTCAAATCTAGAGTGCTTGCAGTGGTGGCTGGTCAGGGAAAACACAGCCAGAAAGTACAGAACACCAGGTGTACACCTGCAGAACCCAAACCAGGTATCATTCCAAATGCCAGCTTCCAAAACTAGACTTGGTGGCCCATCCTAACAGCATTTCTTTGGGAACGAAAAAAATAAACACTGTTCCTGTAACATACTGACAATTTGAATTCCTCAGGCACAAAGTGCTTCTTCCTTGGGTGAATTGAGTTTGGCACCACTTGAGTAGTTTTGGCTAGGTTTGTGAATTTGTTTTACTGGAAAATTCAGTTTCTAAAGAACTGACTCAGAGAACAGAAACATGGACTACCAATACCAAGAAGATAGCATTCCTAGAGCGTATCCACAAAATAACATCTAAAGATATTTCAAAGAGGATTTCAGTTTTCTCCTTCCTTCCATGCCACACTGGAGGAGAAAATAGAAGTTAACACCCATGTAGTTTCAAACAGCTGTTACAAGCAAGGAGGATAGTTTCTATTATTATACCATGTATCAGTTTAAACAGCATTCTACAGACTTCAACTCCCTATTCCACAGTTTGGGGGTTCTGCTTTGCTTTTAAGCCAGTAGCTTTTTTAAGAGGAATAAATTAATTCAATTGCACCTTGTTTTAAAATGAAAGTGATGCTTTCATCCTGATGTATCCTTCAGATAGGAGCTACTTGGAAACTGATCTGTAGTCAACAAAATAGCATTAAGTTCACAAATGCCCCTCCCAGAACTTTGTGCCAGGGGCTGAAATGAAAAACTTTGTCAGAGTACTCTGTCAAGAGTCTTAAATGAAAGATCTTTTGGGTCTAGATTAAGACCAGGAATCTGTTATATTACAGGCCACTTTTAACCATTTGATTGCATCAGCTGACACAGTATAATTTGGAAGTGGGCCCATGTTAATACTCTCCTGCAGAGTATACAGATGTTAATCTTGCTTTATTTCATGCGGTAAAGTTTAAAACTATGCTCAAGTGGCACAAAGGTGAAGACCAGGCAAGACTTGTACTTTCCAGTACCCAAACAATAGTTAGATCATATTTTTAGGGGTGAACTGGCAATTCTGAAATTCACATCTCCACACAGACACCCAAGAACAAGCCTAAGTAAGTTAAGGAACTGCAGTGGGTTGCAGCTTAGCAGAGATTTAGGGCTGCCGTTATGACTGCAGACCACTGAGGTAGTACAAAAGCTAAGCTGGCTAGAGCTAGCTGGGGTATGACAGCACTGGTCAGGGCAATGCAAGCTGCTCCTACCACCTCTGCATAGCTTCTTCTGTGAGGTCAGCACTACCTACTGTGGAATACAGGCACCAAACATCACAAAACCAAAACAAAAAATAAAGTCCACATATAGTCAGTTACAAAACTGAAAATAACTTGATGCAAGGCAGTAACTGTTCTGTACTATTTTATTTCTTCTGAGTAAAGCCTCTCGTTCCTTGTTACCCATGATGGAGTTGTGCTGTGTCACTAGGCCTTATTAAAATCTTCTGTGTAGGTCTTCTGCTCCATTACTTTATAGAAAGTTCACAAGCCAAAATCTGTTACCTTTTTTGTCCCTGTTACCAGGCTGTAAACTACACAGGGACCTGCCATCACCTTCAAAATGTCATCATTTTGCAGAAATTACAGAACTTTGTAAATGAAAGACAGACAGCAAACATAAGGTCAGCTGTACAGCATGAGCCAGCTTGGCACATTAGAGAACTTGGCAAAAACAGATCAGAAGTTGCACTTCCTGCACAATTTTCAAGCTTTACATCTACACTTTACAGATCACAGCACAAGTCTGTTAATATTTTCCTATCGGCTGGTGCACTCAGTTGTGCCTTAATTGCAGGAGCAGTCACTTATACTGGAAGACCTTAAATTTGCTGATGCCCCTTAGTGATTTCTTGAGCTAACCATTGTGTTCATGAAGGGAAAGAGAAGAGTCCACTCCCTGCAGGCATAGCCAAAATCAAGCCCTACAAAAGCAACACCAGTCCATCGACTTCCACAAAGTGGTGCCGGACTAAGCAGACCTTCCATCCTCTGCTGCAGTGAGCACTTACTAAAAAAACTACATGTTTGTACAGCTCCTTAAATGAGCATTTCAAACTCATTTTGGCCAGAGCTGGCAGACTGATCAACCCTCCCTATGTTCCAAAGGGAAGAGTCTTAACATTCCATTATTAGTTTCAGTTAACACTCCCCTGTGGTTACTGCACACAGAACAAGCCTTACAAGTCTTTCACCCTATCAAGTCAGAACACCTTCAGATAAAGCAGTCTGCAATACACACTCAGCTACTATGTGCTCACAAATAGGTTTTTGTCTTTTCAGGGCTGGCAAATCAGTTCCTAAACTGTTTTGGGTTCTAGAACTTATGAAAAGAAGTCATGGGAATGACTATAATGGTTAATTACTGAAACACAAAACTAGTCAGGACAGCTGAATGTTCCTCTTAGTTTTGATTTTCAGCACTTATTTCAAGCAGAAGTTTCCAGACTCTTTCACAAGATGGTATGTATTCTGGAGCACTGATATTGCTTTTTACCCTCTACAAAGTTACCCAGCAGAGATGCAGGGGAACTGTATCTAGATGCAGAACACAGAATTGAAATATTGCTTGAAGGAAATGTTCATCTCCTGAAACCCAAAGAGTAATTCAGCATATGCAAACACAGGAACATTCAGCAACAAGTCTGGGAAGAATGTTATTAGACAGAATTAAATATTTGCAGCTTCTTCAGCAACACTGCACAACACTGGCCAGTCAGCCCAAGTCAGTTAAATATACTTTCAAAAAGATGATTAACTTGAAATCTTACATTAATGCTGTTACAAAACATGCTGCATCAGCAATTCTTGTTCTTTATCACTGAATCCAGCCAGTTATTTCACAACATTTTCCCAAAAAGTTAACTTTGAGAAAGCCTTGATACTTTGTTCTGTTCCTCAGGTGTGCCTTAGGTTCCCTCCATCACACTTCCTCTCAGCTCTGAACAATTTCACGACTGACTTGCAAGAAACATCTCTTGCTCTTTGGCTTAGAAGCACCCCAGTTTCTCTCAGAAAAAGGAGATGCAAAGCCCATTCAGACAAAGGTACATCCCACAGTTACAATGCAGCTTCGCAACACCACACTTCAGCAACCACAGAATCGACTTTTTCTTTAGGATAGACTTCCATGGCTCAAGATCTTGCACTGAAAATACACCCTGAGGGCTCAAGATACTTTACTGAAATCATTCTTTAAGGATCCAAGGCCTATTCTCATCCTCAGTCAAGACATATGCTCAAAGCTTGTTTATTCTTCCTGAAACTAAAGAATACTACCCACACAGACAGTATTCAGTTCTCAGACACACACACAAGAGAAGAGGTCATCCTTTAAACTGAGGAAGCCTTTGTTTTTCTTTTAACAAACTGACAGTAACTGTCAATGCATCTGAACTCCCTTAGTCTCTCTATCTGCTCTCTTTCCATGAATGCTCTTCTAATCATTTTCAGAAAGAAAATTCAAGGTCTAATATCAGCTTCTCTCTACATTCTGTTACTCATCCTCTCATTCTCTTCCCCCAAAGAATTTAAAGTTCTAGTAGTAGGCAGAAACACTAATCATACACATCAGAGAAAATAGCTACAGCTACTCCCACTGCAAAAAGCAGGATTATCATCCTTTAGGTCTTCAGCCTTTCTCTACAAAGATCTAAAAGAAATCTTGAGCACTACAAGGTTTTCAAGGCACAAAAATTCCACGCACCTCATGAACCAGTCCGAAGTCATCACAAATAAAAACCACATGTTATACATTTAGAAGGGACACACTGCTCGAGACACACACTTACCTGTGTGACTGTTGAAGTGTGCAAAATTAGCAAAGTTTGCTGTAGCAGTTGACTGAGGAGCAGCAGCAGCAAAGATATCTGAGCCAAGGTCACTGAGGAGGTCGAATTGTTTCTTTTCTTGTTGCTGCTGTCCTTGAGATCGAACTACAACAGGAGACTACAAACAACGTTTCAATTACTAATACAAAAGAGCTGGTATTTACCAAACTGACTTCTGCAAAACACTGGCAGGACAGACTAAGCACATTTCTTGAACAAGCTGTTTATTTGGGAAACTCAAGATGCTGTAGACAGCACAGACCCTTGTCCCGAGGAAGACAATCTCTTTATGCTACTATGGTGGCTCTTAAAGCAGCTCTGCTGCAGGTTTTCATGGATTATTAGGGCCTAGAGTAATAATAAACATACAAGCAACTTCAAAATCATGTATTTAAAACTGCAGAGTACAAACACAAGCAATAAAACTGAATTTTACCACTTGGAAAACAGGTATTCACTGCATTCTGAAAAAAATTTAATATTCAGTATAGAGGGAGAAAAAGAAGAATTTCATAGCAAGGCTGCAAGCCACAAATTTCTACTGTTTGAGTCTTAATAGGTGCATTCAAGAATTGCCTGTAACCAAAAGATAACATTTTTTTGCAAAACAAGCCCAAAAACCTGAGTTCCCTCCAAAAATCTAAGTCCACAGTGGTGTCTGGCTTTAACTGACAGCACACAGACACTCCCTGAGAGCCACCTGATAGGACAGAGTGCAGAGTGAAGAATACCTGACATGCTGTTCAGCCACAAACTGACTCCTGAGCTCATGCATCAGCTATCTTATTGTTTCAAATACATAGAAACAAACATGAAAATATACCACAGAAGGTTCCAACTTCAGAGATATTTAAGCAAAAAACAATCATAGTTAAACTTGTCAAGCACACTGGAAAACTGCTCACAGAAAATAACAACTGAAAAAAACACATTTGGTCAACAGAAACAAGCTTCATTTATAAGCTGACCTGCAAACACCTCTATCCTTCAACAAAATCCATGAAGTAGTTTTTAGTGATCATACTGTTAGGTAACACTTGCTCTTGCAGGAATTCTTGTGCCAGTAAGAGAAAAAATTGCTGAAGCATTTTGCACTCTCCAGCTCTGTCACTACTCACTTGGCTAGGTGTGCCCTTGTTTAAGTGCAGTGTGGGTGCAGCTTCTCCCAAGAGGGACTTGAGTGGCTTCACCTCAGGTGTGCTGCTTGTACTACTAGCAGAAGACCCCGATATGGATGCGTGGACTGATGCCACCACCTTTGCTTGCTCTGGAGGAACATACCTGCATTCAAGAAGAACAATGGTTTGACAAGTGTTAACAGGAAGAGTTCTGCTCACCATTGCCAAGACTCAAATGTAAGAACTGGTAGACCTCAGCTTTGCCATTTTAACCACTGGCCCTAAAAAAATCATCTCAGTTTGCAGAATACCCATTACCTAAATATGCCAGATATTACTTTAAAAATGGACTACATTTCCAAGTCATCACTATTTTATAGCACTTACTCAATATAAACCAGAACACATCTTCCACCTCTGAATAAAAGCCTGCAAACTCCTTACTTTATGCTGCTTTTGACAGCCTCTTATGTAAAACAAGAGCTGCACACTGAGAAACTTCTTTAGTTTGTTTTCTCTGCTTCCTGTAGGACCTCTGAATAAAGTCCAGAAACCATTTTACTTTACAGAGCTGTGTGTTCTGCCTAAGGAGCATGCCAGAAGGAAAGCAAACTCCAGAATGTGAGGGTAACTCTTCACTACTTGTCACAGCAATTGTAAAGCTATCTTACCATCTTTTCTTTTCATATTTTTCTTGTAGAAATTCCTTTACTTTCTGTGGATCCCTGAAGTCTGGAATTGCTGATGATCTATCATCAAATAGGCCTAACCAAATCTGTTTGCACACCTTGTAAAACAAAACAAAAAACACAGATTAATCAGAGAAAATATCTTAATTTCAAATGATTTCAGTTTACAATTGTAATACATCAAAACCATTAAAAAGCACGTGGCTGAACACTCTTTGTTCCAGACTGAGCTGCTTTACCAACTGCCTAGTGCACCACGTACTGGTTTAAATACTTCAAAGTTGAAAGACCATCTGTAACAGCAGGACAGGCAAATCCTAGCATCCAATTTCACCATCAAATACTGCTTTCACGAAGTATTTGTAGAATGTACTCATGAAGGGGAAAACCACCTGATTTCTACTTGTGATCTTGCAGACTGTTCTCCTTCACCTCATTCTACACATCGCCTTACCTGTCCTTCAAGGTTTACATAGATTCCATATACACCAGAAGCTGGCTTTTAAGGATCTGAGGTTTAGTGCTTATACTTCTAATTACTATTTGAATATAAGAACTTTTTTTAAATAGCCTTTCTTAGCCTGATGGCAGTTCCAATGGTATCATACATATCTGAGTGAGGGTATGGCAGAAGTGGGGGGGGCAGAAATTACTCTTGCTCTGCTTTACCTTTCTAGTTGTAGTTTTGAGTGTGCAAAAGCTGAAGTAATTACAATATTCTAAGTATGTTCAGCTTCAATTCCTCACCCAAACAAGAGGAAAGGTGTTCTCAAAACTAAACAAGACACAGGAGTTGTCATGCTTCAAACATTTTCTGTGAGCACTTAAGACTCCTCTGCGAGTTACCGGGATATGCTCCCAGAAAACACGCCGAGCATTAACTACCCTCTTAAACCATTTTACAACAAGTTTCTTCCAGACAAAGGGAGTTTAAAAAAAATAAAAGAGCTTTGTTTTTGTGGTGCATACCCTTTCTTCCCACACCCGGTCTGAAATAGCCCTGACCATCCCTCTTACATCCCTCCTACCAATGTTGCCCTCTTCCCACACAATAGTGTCAGGTTTTCGGCACCGTCCCCATGACCTTCGGAAGCAGCACATGCCCTAACAGGCAAGAGCTGCACAAACAAGCTGGAAGTTGGCAAAGCAGGGTGCAAGCTTCCCCAGAGAGGTTTTGTTCTTCACCTGGCCAGCTAACTTCACTGAAAGTGTAGTAACTCAGCATCTTCAGAAGAGCAAGCTGTCAAACATGACGAATCTTATTTGTCATTTCAAAGATTGCTGGGGATTAGAGAGATCAGACAGAGAGCATAAGTATCTATTTCACACTTGATGTGCCTCAACTTTATATAGCCCATGTCCAACACTCCACAGTCCTTAATGTCTCTCTGGATAGAGACAGACAACAATGGGAAACAGATCCAATGATCAAAGGACAGCTCTAAATTAGCAATTTAAATAGTCATCTAAAAATAACACCAGTAGTTCCTACTTCCAATAAACTCAGCTATTCAGCTTCCATTCAGCAACTCTACTCCTCAGAAAGGTTAAGTTCAGTGCATTTGAGCTCGTAAATTTAATCAGTCATGATTTGCAGTATGGCAATAGATGAAATGAACCCAAAAGGTATGTGTTCACTATTACTTCATACGAAGTTAGAAGATACAAATAGTCAAAAAAGTCACAAGCCTGTTCTAAGATAATAGTTAATAGCATGAAGCGCTATTTTAGGAGTAGCAATGTTTCACATAAGCACTCCTTTCTGCTGACAAAATGTATCAAGTCAGAACATTTCTGGGTATAGCTTTATAGATCTGCTGTGGACAGTCCAAGGTGGGCCAGCAGTAGTCCTTCCATAGTTAGACTAGTGAGTGGAATTAATTTCAGACAAGGAGAAAGACAAGTGTTAGGACAGCCCCTACTTGATCTCACACCCAACAGTAACCCCCCAAGAGCTGCACCATGATGATCAGTTTGCATCTAGCCTAAGATATGCTAGTGAAGCAAAGAGGAGGTCCTCTTCCCCACCCACATCAGGGCATTAAATCCATCCCTCTCCTCCCACCACCCAAAGCAAGTCAGGCCAAAGAAACTCATCATACAGTTTCTAGGAGAAACCAGAAAACAGGGTCCTGTGTGACTTTAGATCATTTACCAGCTATAGTAGGTAACAGCTCTATGAATATGCAGCAGGTAGGAAGGAGGATGAGCTGTCAAACACTGTTGGTTTAAAATGATGCAAGCTTCTTAAAGGCATCAATTCCTGCACTTCAATGCAATTTCTGCAAGCCTTCAGAAAGCAAGTTTCCAAGAGTGTCTCCTGGAGCAACTAAATTTCTTCTCAGAGAAAAGCAGTAGCAATTGATCTATGCTTTAAGTCACTATTCTATTTCATTAAACCTCCCAGGCACTCTTCACTGGTTCTCATTTCTGGTAGTAGAGAAAACAGCATTGCTAATAGCCAATGTCCACCACCACACAACCACCAGCCCAAAGAACCTGGACTCAGCCACATGCTTCAACAAGAAGTTCTCATTTTCCTAGACTGTCAGCAGTGGCTACGCAGACACAGGTTAAAACATTTGCTCTCCCACACCAGAGATGCAAAGTACATTTCACACCAGTTTCCTTACCTAAAGTTCACAGAGAAAGCACAATTTCTATAGGTCTTAAATACAGACAAGCCCCTTAAAAAGCCAAATTTCATAAAGCTTTAATATCACACAAGACTGTTAAAAGGCAGAGTTTGGTCTGTTTCTGTGTGAAGTACCACACAATGCTTTGAACATCAGCAGCCTTTCCAAGCAAGCATTCAGAGCACAATAAAAGACCCCTTGTCTGTCCTTGTTTGCTGGTGACCTGTATGCTCTTTCTAGCTATACTTTTGTTACTATCATCTGACTTGACAGGGATCCACAATACTGCATTGATTATGCTCCAAGCAAGCCATAATACACAATTTTCAGCTACCTACAAAAAAGCAAATGGCAGTGTGCTGTGCAATACCAGAGTGTGAAATCAAACCTGGACTTTCAAACAAAAAATACTGTTGTCAGAGACAGAATTTGCATCATCATATTTTCAATGTTTTACTGGCCAGGTCACCACATTTTTTTTCAAAGCTACTTAAAAGTTATTGTTACTGGAAAGAACAAGGAAACTAATGCCACACAACTTGCTGTTGAATTATGGTGGGGAAGGACAACTTTCAGCACTTTCATCTCTGGTACCCTGACTACTCCCACTGATCACAGCTTTTAAATCCACTAACCCAATTTGACAGCACTCAGGACACTAACAGCAGATTAACCATAAAAACAACAACCATTAGTGTAAATGGAGAAAAAAAAAAATCAGACTGGCAACTTCAGTTGCCCATACTTCAAAATGAGCTTCAGTTCTGTGCTCCCCTGGGCTGGCAGCTTCCTAGGCAGGACACCCCAACAAATCAGCACACAGCTATTCAGCTTGTACTGACTCTCACCCAGCCATCACTTGCAGGAGATGGGGGAAAAACACAGGCAAAGAGGCAGCAAAGGGCATATAAATCTGCACAAACCCATGCTTTAAGAATCAGTTTCTCTACTAAACACAAACTCCTCCTCTTGGTTTTCTAGTACAAACTTACTACCTGAGAGAAAAATCCAAGGAAGGAGTTTTCAAGAGCAGCAAAAACTGAAAAGAATATATCCTTTGAGAAATGTGATCTGATGTCCCAAAGAGCATGTATTTCAACCCACCTAACAACTCCATACAGAAATCAGACTTGTGGAGCTGATTCAGAAAATCCTACTGCCCAGGTTTCATGATACATCTTAAACTCCATTTTAACAGAATTACTTATTCCTTTGCTCTTACAGAGAACACATCAACTCAAAGTTACACAACATTGCTATTAAGGTACCAGGCCTAAAAATCCTATGGCTTTCTGAAATCCTTCTCCATCAGACCATCTTCTTGGGGACACTGCCTCAGCCATTCAATATTAATATTCTTCTTTCTGTAACAGTAGCACAGATAAGACTCTGCTCGGAAGCTCTGCTCACTCACCAAAAGCCTTGTTATACTCCTCCTTTTGATAACCCAAGCTCTACTGAGCAAAATGCTCTGCTTGGAGAGGAAGAGCCTGGCAAGCTGCAGCCAAGAGTAAACAGTCAAGTTATGTGGAAGCTCCTAGAAACAGTGGAACACATCCAACAATCCATAATCATTGTCCACTGTCCCTGAAAAGTACAATTAGTCCACATCCCACTGGTTCACCAATGCAGCAAGAAGAAAAAAGAGACAGCATTGAGGTCAGAATGATTAAGAATATGCAGCATATGAAAGTCTACTTTTGTTGAAGGGCTGACAGAAGCAAGACTTTGAAGTTCTGCCTGTCTCTACTACATTGTGGGAGCTGCAAAGTCCCAAGCAAAGTTTGCTCTTGTCAGGTAGCAATCAGCAGAAAACAAGACTCAGCAGTTATCTTAATGAAATTTAAAAGTTCATGCAAGTCCCTTTACAACTGGTTTGGGAAGAAGAGTACCTGTTGTATGCCAACAGGCTCCTACCCTGCAAAGGATTGTCATTAGACATTTGGCAACTAGATACTGGGAAGTTCAGAATTAGATCAGTAACTACAGCATGAAGCAGAGGGAAAGAGAATCACAACTAGCTTCAACCTACTCACCCTGACCTAGATAAAAACCCAGGAGGTAGGAAGGCAGAAACTGTGAGTTGACACAACTTAAATATATCATTGGGAGAAGAAATTGGGCCAAGTGCATATTGTATGTTATAATAAAGTCTTTACCTATATTTCTCTTCGTGTCATTGGCTTCCCTGAATCTGCAGCATTCAGCAGTTACTCTATTTGAAGGATAAACTGTTTTTCCTAGAATAACTGCATTTACCACTGTTGTTTTCCATACACTCTGGTTTTATTCCTACAGTTTGGGTAATGAACCTTGTTTTCAGTTTTGACAGAAAAGAACAAAGAACTCATCCCATTCATGGCACCTCTGGCACTCCACAAAATAAGGCTTTTGGTTTAAAACCCAGTCTATGTTTTCAGAGCTCCAGACAGGGCTCAAATTAAAACAAACATACCTGTTTTCCCACAAACATTTAGCTTTTGGGTTTGCTTCTAGGTTTGTCATCATGCTGGAGGTAGGGGGGGTTGTGTGTTTTAGCAGTTTGGAAGATGGGGAAGGACAGACACACTAAAAAACTTCTAAGAACAAAGGAAACCAGCAGTATCAATCCAATTTTGCAGAAAGCCTGAGATAATCTGAAATTTCAGTTATTTCCATTCCAGTGCCACATATTTCAACTACCAAACACCACTTTACCATGTCAGCAGCACTTCAGTGATACAGGTCTCCAGTGTGTGTGGGAAGGCGGATATGGGAGAGATGAAGGCCTTCTGCTTACACAACACATTGAGCCACCACTCTTCAGAAATTCCTGCTAGCAGAGCTGTGCTAGTCAGAAATAATAAAAATTCAGTGAGGCCATCAAAAGTAGGATTTTGTTCACAAAGTCACCTTTCCTTGTATGCAGCAGAGGCAGCACGTCAAGGAAAAGCTGTAAGAGGACAAGTACTTCAGCTAGGAAAAAGCACAGTACTAGAGCAAGAGCACTCTTGATCAGACCCAGACACACCAGTGCACGGCAAGATTACACATGCCAGTCTAGTTTAGAAAGCTCTAACCAAATATTACCTTTCAGGAGTCTGGTAAATGCCAAATGAGACTTTTTCTTCCTCTCCCCTCCTGCCTCCCAATACAATATCCTCAGTTATGCACCAAATGTAATGCTGACAGTGCAAAGAACTACAGATTACCACACAACAAAACTATGTTCCAAAACATAACACTCTCCACAGGAAGAAAGATTTGGAAACAGTTCCCTTATGTAAGCAAGCTATAGCTTTGTTTAGTAATTCAGCACTTCTGATGTCAATATTATTCATTAATCTCTGTAGGTTAAAAGGATTTTGTGCTGCCAGTATACCGATTTCAAAGCCAGTTGGGGTCCAGAAGCTATAGCTGCTTTCACAAGGACAGAGTCCAAGCTAGTAAATCCTGCTAACAAAGACATTGTTCTGCACACAATCAGCTCACATCTCCCTAGATCGTATTAGCAGAACCAGGGACATACTACAAGGACACCTGGCTGCACAGCTCACGCTGTCAGGACTCATCAGCTCCAGCTTAGCTCTGCTCTTTCCACTCCAGGGTTTCTAGGCCACATTCCACAGTAAAGGAGATCCTAGCAGACCATTTGGGTCAGGCCAAACACCAGGTCTGAACCAGCCCCACGCTGCTATTAGTTCTGCAAGAGTACTGTAGGAAACTGGTACCTGCCCAAGTGCTATCAAGGGTCAGAAAGACTGGCACCAGAACAAAAACTAAGCACTGTTAAACTAGTCCCAAGCAGTTGAGCATTCAACTCATTAGCTCAGGTAAACGTGGCCTTTGTCCCCAGAAGAAAAGAGGTTTTCCAAACAAGACTATCCAAAACATTTTCTTCCACCATATGCATATTAGAATAGGCTATTTGGAAAGGCTAGAAAATATCTGGCACGTTTCAGAAGTGTAATAGAAAACTGTAACTAGTTTGGTTCATAAACACATTCTTCAGCTTCAGAGGAAAGCTTCTACACCAATATCCACAGCCTGAACAGCAACATGAGATCAGTACCACCTCCACGTTCTGCAGACAGTGAGCTCACACTGCACTACTCAGTCAGCAGCCTCATCACCATTAGCACCATTGTATTCACAAAACCATCTCCACACCACTCTCCTCACTACCCTTCACAAGAAAATAGTGTGAAAGTATCTCTCACTACTCTTCATGAAGAGAACACGGAGGTGAAAAATCCTATCCAGTGAGTCTGAATCACCTTTATCCTTCAAAAGGACTTCAGAAGGCACTTGAAGAACATCAGCTATGAGGTGTCTTCACTCTTGCTGCCCCAGTGAGCTAACCCCAACATGAGCAAACCTAGAGTCTGGACCTCTGTGGATACCTGCAGATAAGTAAGCAACAGCAAAATACAGATGTCTTCCAATAAAGTAAAAAGACTGAAATCTGTATTTGAAGCTGTAAAAACTCACCCAAAAAACAGTTCAAGTTACCTGTGCCAGAAAGACATTCCCTGAAGGCATACATACAGGGAAGAAGACTGTCTCACTCCCCAAGAGAAGCTGCTCCGAATAATCTCTTCACAAAGCAGTCACTTTGTGGAAGCCTTTCAGTACCTGAATGTTTTACCCACGTGTGCCACAAAAGAGTGATTTGTGACAACTGGGGAAAAATTAACTATTGCAGAGACTGGCTGTTTCTTATTTTTAAAGAGAACCTTGTCCTCATGCAATACACTGACCTTCCAAATACTCCGTGAAGGAGAGTGGAAAACTACTTCCTTTAAGGACAACTCATCACCTTAGCATCTACCTTATCTCAGGGAAGATTTCTGATCACACTCCTTTCTATTCAGAACAAGTTCCCTATTGTACACCAAGATCTAGTGATCTGGAAGCAAGAAAGCTTATCACAGAGGCCCTGGCCATGGTGGAGAAAGACTTGGGAGGACAAAGCAGGAATTAAAGTTATTTTACAGGCTACAGAAAAATGGAAGTTAATGCTAGACTGCAAACAGTTGAACCTTTTCAGATCTATGTGCATGTGTAAAACAACCCACCTGAATGTTACAAGACCCCAGTCATTCAATGACTGTGCTTTGTTTCACATACCCTCATTCTAAAGGATGAGGCAAATCCACTTTTGAACAAGTTTATCCTGGAAAATTTCATTTCTTAATATATACACAAGAGCTACCTATGCTGAGGAGCAGGCTAAGCAAAGAAGGGGTTTTGTGAGGTCAGATGAACATCTGCCCAAAACTTTATCTTATCTGCAGATGAGTATTCCAAAGTCCAGTACCAACAAGAGAAAGCACAATGCTTATTTAACTACTTACAGCACACAGTGAAAACATGTTTAATTAGGCATTAAACCTCTAACAGTGTTTAATACAGTATCACTTCAGTAATGGAGCACCTGCTGCATCTACCACCTGCAATTACAAACACATACTCAGTGTCACTTGAGAATTAAGGCAATGCACTGCTCCCCAACAACCCAAAACTGAACTCAGGAGGACATCTTCATTTATGAGGTAATTCATTTAAATCCCTGCAATACTTTAGAGGAATAAGTACTACAAACACAAAGATTCCTGCTTTTGAAACATGGTGCAGCACTGCAGAGATCTGTGAACTTTTTCATGTCAGTAATGAATTACCTATCAGACTGGCCAGGTCTATAATGAGGAGGACAACTATACTCATCAACTGAGTAGGGATAAGTTCAGATTCCAGATCAGTGAAGAATGAAACTGGTAGCACTCCCCAGATGTTGCACATTTATTGAAAAATTGAAATTAAAACAGATGCAGGGAGGGAGGGACATAAATTCACACACACATATTTTCCTTGACACTTGTGAAACTCAAAGCAAAGCTGGAATTTACAATCTCCTCATATGGAGAGACTCCAACATACTGTGTATCTGAACCCACACAAATTATTATTCTCCCTATGCAAAAAGTCAGCAATATGCTGTATGTACATAATGTCTATAGAGAATGCTACACAGCTTTAACATGCCACAACAATTCAAAAAAAACACTACTCAAAGCCATTAAGAGTATTCTACAGTGTCTGGAAGAGTTTAGATCCTGTTCCAGCTCTGCCTAGAGGAATCACCCACCAACAGCCATTTCAACAAATAAGACACATTTACCAGGCAGAAAAAGAAATTACTACTTCTATTTTCATTATTCAATTGACAGTTATGAATGGGCCAAGCTTAAGAAAACAAAGATTAAGGATAGCATTTATCCCCACAAAGCCTCACACCTTGCTAAGACACTCTGTAGCCTACAACCAATAGTGCTACTAAACCAGAATACAGATCCAGTCAAGAGTGAAATAGAACTTTTTCTAATTCAGAACAAAAGCAAAAGCTGCCTCCAAAATCCTCAATGCTTTAGTACAGTATTAAAACACAAACTCTATCCTCAAATTCATGACAGCAACAGCCAGCTGCAGGGTTTAGCTGCTTCACATGTACCCACAGAGACAATCCAACATTTACCTCAGATTTACTTCTCATCTGTTAGACCAGGACAAAAAGGCAGTGCACTAGAACCTTGTCTTCGGGGCTGCCCCAAGCCACTCTAAACATACAGACACTAACTAGACAGTAATCCTTAAAGGAAAGGGAGAATTTTTTCCTCTCTCTCTCTTCAAGAACGATCAACGCTGATGCACTTTCACTAAAGAAAGAGGTAAGTGAAACTACTAGGAGACTTTCTGAAACCTGCTCTGAAGAAGTACAGCTATAAGCAACAAGTTGATGTTTTCATGGTATGCTCTTTCAGGAAAGGCTGCTGCAGGCAGTCTCCAGCTCTGGGCTTGCAGATTGAAAAAAAACCAAGACAGATGCATATTGCCTTATGCAAAAGCAAAAGAAAATCCAATGCAGAAATACTGATCATGTGAATCTAAATTCTCTGGGTTGGACAGCAACACCTAACAATATGATGATCAGCTCCCTAAGTGAAAGGAGCTCTTTAGAAGCATCACTTCAAATGATGGTTGGCTTAAAAGACTTCTGCCCGCCTTCTGCTACCAAAAAAATAACTCCAGGTTTCCTTCAGGAGTGCTCCATAGTTTAGTATCAAAGCACCAAAGCCACATGGTATTTTAGAAACACTACTTACTTCATTTCCATGTTTCTGCAGAAATTCTATTTCCTGTTGTGTGAAAGTAGTCATTGAAATGGACTTCACTCTGTGGGGTGGATTCAAGCCCCGTCTAAAAGAAGAAGCAAGAAGTATTAGTATTCAGGAAATCCGTCACACAATCACTTCTAGCATTACAAGCAGAAGTCAGGCAGCTTTAAACTCGGGAGCCACCTCTGCAGAACACACTCATTTTGCTCCTGCCATACAGCTGAAGGCTGTGGAAGCTCATCCCAGAATAACACTCAGCATGCAAAGTCCAGTATGGACTTCTAGGGAGACCAGAGTTTGTAACTGCACATGCAAACTCACTCTGACAGCTTCTATGCAACTTTATGAAAGCAGAATTAAGACTCTTTTTTTTTCCCCCTTTCAAATTTGCTTCCCCAGACTTGTTCACCCTTGCCTCTAATCTTCATCTCTCAGGCCTGGACCCCTCTGTTGTAGTGTCCTTGCCCTCCAACTCCTCCCTCACTTCAGCCTACTCTTACAACTTTACCCAATTCGAGCTAAACTCTCCAGCTCAGATTCTTTTCCTCTTGCTTTAACCTGTATTTCCTGCTTCACCTCAACATCTTTCTCTACTTTATTTTCTGCCCCTCCACCCATAGGTCTGGCATCTTCCTCTTCCTGAACACTACACAAGTTAACAGCAACAAAAGCAGAAAGACAGTATTTTTATCGCACCCTCAAACAAGAGGCACCACTACTGGGAACAGCTCAACCCCTCAGCAGCATCCTCAGACCCCTGTCCCAGACTGCTGCACTGGGGCTAACTTAACTCTGGTCACTGGTACTGCCAAAGCCTGAGGTGTCAAACCCAGCTCAGCCAAAACCTGCAAGCACAGAGAAAAATCTGCTGAGCAACAGCATAAGAAACAGCTTGCTTTCTTTTCAAGCTTTCTTTAAATGCATGCTAACTACTGCTTTTGCCCACAAACACTTGCAATTAAAATCAAACCCTCTTCTGCTCAATGGAAACAAGAACACTACATCCCACACGTGCCCAAAGGTGGAGACACAATGGGGTTACTTTAACATTTGAGGTAATCAGGCCTGGATTTTTGTCATACCACCTTAAAAACCCCAAATGAATATACATTAACTATATGATACCAAAGAACACAAAATTCTGTGGTTATGCATATGAGAGGAAAGTTTCCAGAAAGGAAGTTGGGGGAAACTTTCCAGGGATGCAATACAGGGCTCAGAAATCACTGACAAATCAACTGATAAGAGCTAACTTCATTGCTTCTATTTGTTACTTTGCTTTAATTATAAATTTACTTTCAGGAATAAATAAAAACACCAAACAATAAAAAAACCACACCACCACACTGAAAAAAACCCTGACATCCAATTTCAGAAGACTAGTAGGGGTAAATCCAAAAACACTAACTAAAAATTAAACTGTTAACACTGTAAGCAACAGAAATCTGATGTTCCAACTATTAACACATATTGGCATACAAGAATTCACTTTACAGAATGCTGTTTGCTTCAGCATGTTTTTCACATGTAAGCATCTAAAATTAGACTCCATGGTTCAGCACCTCAACAAGACAGAGTGGTTTTAAGGCTACTGAGAAAGGTTTCAAGGTAGTTTAGTCAACTCAACCATCAGCAAATGAATTGCTTGTCTCAAAAGTGTTTCAATTCCATGGTAACTGAAATGAACAATATAACAGCCTTCACCTAGTTGTAAACCAAATCCATACCACGAATAAACTTGTTAAAATGCTGCATGTTATTAGCTAGGATTTTTTTTTTTTTAATGTAAATACACATTTTAAGATGATGCAACTTTAAAAAACCTGTAAGAGTACTATGCAGTTCAAATTCATTGATCCAGAGCTGGTGTTAGTATTAGGTTTGTTTCTTGGTTTGGTTTCTTTTTTGCTATATTTTTCAAGATCTTCTTGGCCTGTGCATGTGAGTAATTAAGTGACTAAGTGACACTGCTGATATGTGACAGAGATAATGCTGGCACCCACCTGGCACCTCAAATAAACATGCTCCATCAACTACTGCATAACAATCCCTGTCCCTTGCTTTTGCAGTAAGGATCCAAGTGTTTCTCTCTACCTTAGCTTGTTCATTCTCCTACTAATTAAGGAAGACACATAGTTATACACACTTGTAAATGATTTAATGACTATTTTAAAAGCTAGAGTGATTCACTAACATGTTTTTCAGCACAGGTAGCACATAGAAACTTTCACACTGGCTTCTGCTGGAAATGAACATTTACACTAAGTATAGTTTCAGTGCTGTACTGTACCCATGGCTGCAACTTAAAGACATTGCACAAGTCACTCGCAGTAACTTACAGCTACCTACTGTAAGCAGCACCTACTGTAGACTGATTTGCTCAAGCTCTCCAGAGCATTTACATCAGCAAACATGCATCTTCAGGTCTGTTGAGCAGCAATACTAAGTGTACTTAAAGCAAAGACTAGATTTTGTTCAGCCTAGAGACCTCCTACATGCCTCTCTCTCTCTCCAGCAAAGACTGCTCTGGGGTTTGAAGGCTCAGGTTAGAAAGCTCTCCAGTTCAGTCACTTTATCCATGATGTGCAATAAGATGGATTCTCCTTTCTCTCACACCCTCCTGCTGAAGGAGGAGGACATGCCCCACTCCTAAAGGTCTGATAACAGCCCAGAAGCGTTGGGATGTCTGCCATAATGAATGCACACGTCTCCACACCCACAGTCCAGGAGACTGGAAGTCCTGAGCATCATTTTAATAGCCATACATGCAATGTTAATTGTCAGGCTGCAGTACTATAGATACAAGTATTTATGTTTAACATGGCATGGGCTGAGGGGAAGCCTGTGAAAAGCCTCCTCTTATGCTGAAGCAGTGTAAGATGTCAGTCTGGACCAAGGAATTCAGCACATTATACAGCATACAAACACAGCCCAAAACAGATGCATTATCTTCCTTAGATAAGTTACTGTGCTTCTACCATAAGAACAGACAAACTTTTTTTTTTAAACAACTTTGAACTATCATGAGCCACTTCCAATAACATTACACACATGAACTAGGACCTCTCTAAAACAGAACAGTTGTCAGATTTATGAAGCAGAACAACCAAGCCTAACTATTACAGCTACTCTTACTTCAAAACCCTAAAATATTTCATACCCTTCCTTACATACAGGGGTTACTTGATGACCCAAATGATTCACAAACAACTTGTCTACATATGGAGGATGCTTACTGGCAGACAGCCAAGTACAATTATCCCTTATGAGGAATTAAACCTTTTTTTTTTTAGAGGAAAAATGTACCCACCACTTGCTTTGTTTCTTTCCATGTATTCGACAACTGTTTTGCACAGTCCTAATGCTTCACGGTATTCTCTATTTAACAGGGGACAATACAGGTCCTACTCCCTCAGTTCCAATTAGTAATGCCTAAATTTAAATTGACCCTGAACAAATATTTGCAACCCACACCCATGCAGCAGTTCCAGTTACCCCTTTCTACACCACAGAGCTTCTGAGGAAGACAGTAACCAAACGCTACCTCAGCACTTACTCCAGAATGCTGCCCTTAGGAAAGATGACCAAGTAAAACTAACCTGCCACCTGCACTTAGCCAGCACACCACAGCTAGAACATCCCACATGCAGATCCCACTCAGCACTGCCAACTGCTCCATGCTTAGCAATGGTTATGCCTGTGGGACAGCACTGTGACCACAACTTCCAGCTCTGAAACCACCCTCCATGGAATCAGCCCAAGCTTCTGGTGACACAGCCTGTCACAGGAACAGCTCCTGAGAACACAAGCAGAACATGAGATCTCTGTTCCTCAGAGAGCATTGTTAGAGCTGGTGCTCTCACACAAAGGAAGCTGTAAGGCCAGTGACACAAGATTCTGAAGGCTGGTGATGGAAACATTAAACATTCAAAACACTGTCAATGAGCACTGAACATTTGTCACTAACATAATTTAGCAGTGAATTATGGCTGAACTTGTGATTGTTGGCAAAGGAGCCATTCCTGCATTCAGCTCAAACAAATGTCAGTAAATGCCAGGGCTGGGAGAGTGGAGGGGGGGGAAAACCAAATGGAGTGATGTCTGCTGGAATGATCCCTTCCATGGGAGGAACGATGGGCAGGCAGCTGCTCAGCACCACTCATGTCCCCCCGTATCAGACTCTAACACGGGCTCAAGACTAAGCCAGCAAAATCCAACCCCTAAGGAGCAGGAAGTTACTGAGACAAGTCAAATGCCAAGCCATCACAGAGCACCCTACCTTCCCAGGTGTCTGCAAAACAAGTCTTAGAGGACTCAATGTCACAGCTTTCCTTACCATTTCTATGCCATTGTTGTCAGCAGTAGAGAATACAAGCAGTACTGGCCACTCCTGATGCTTGTCGACCTCCCTGGAGACCCTCCACCATCTCACAGGCTCATTTATTTTTAACAGCAAAAGGCTCACATGCACCTTTAGAAGCACAGTCAAGGTTAAATTATTTTTTTTTCCTAAGAAAAAGCAAACATCCTTTCTGAACTGCACACAGCAATATAGGAAATGTCTTTTTTTTTTTTTATATATATATATATATGTGTATATGCATGCATGCATACACAGTGCACATGCAGCCACTTTCCAAGCATGCTCCAAAGGAAAAGAAAAAAAAGACTAGGAAGTCTGGCCAACACAACCAGAATCAACTTCACTCTAACAGCTTAAACCATTTTAATTTCTGTAAAATGTCTTTTGGGGAAAGGGATAATAATTCACCACCACCTCACAAAGATCCATTTTTTTAGTTTGTTCCTAGGACCTGCCACCAAATTCTCCAATCTGGCTGGTACAGAAGTCCCTTACCCAGAAAAAAAAATTTCAATTAGGAATATTATAAGCAGCCAAAAGAAGGCCACATGATCCAGTAATGGTAAGAAATAGTGTAAAAGGGCTTTAACACTCCTCACAGTAACTCTATGTTCTATACATTCTTTGTTACTCCTTCCTGGCACAAGGCAGAAGTGCAAACATCTGAGCAAGAGACTTCCTCTGTAAGTTGTGAGGGAGTTAAGAAGGGTGGCCGTGAGAAAGAGGGTAGGAGGAGTGTCCTAATTATCACACATCAGCAGATTAATTTTTAAATAAAAAAGACTAAATGAAAAAAATGTCCATAGTCCACAACTTTTGAAAGCAGTCTCTTGGTCCCACAGGAATATTCTCCACTGAAGAATTTAAACCCATGTTGTTTTGAGGAGTTAGGAGTGGGCTGACCTGGAGCGAGCGGTGCAGAAACGCTTGAAAGAAAAGACAGGCACAGCCAGCTGAGAAGCAAGGCAAAGAGGCTTTGGTAAGACAAAGGGAAGGGTGCCACTGTCAGCAGGACACATGGTAGCACCCAGAAACACAACAGATACAGCTGTGAATGTAATCTTTTGAACCAACAGACTTCTGTCAAACCAAAAGAAGCTCTCTACCAACGCTTCCCGAGATGAGGTTTTGCTGTAATAAAGAGAAGTCTTCTGGTTTTGAACTACCCTAATCCTTGACCTGAGAAGACAGCTCCTCCAGAGCATCTCCTCCTCCAGAGGAAATGACAGCATGTGTATTTCTACGTACCCTGTATTCTTGCTTAACACCAAAAAGCTGAATTATGTACAGCCTGTGTGATCCCAGGGTGCTTCTCCCCCCCCCACCTCCCCCCACATAAAGAGAATTTAAACGGGAGATTAGCAGAGGTCTTTTAAGAGGAAGCCACCAACCACACCACTATCCATGAACCTTCTCCTGAATGCACTACTTCACACAGCAAAACTTTTGCTCTGGTAAACCCAACCTGATGAGAAAACAAAATCAAGGTATCACAGAAAAGTACTACTTCTGTTATTCATACTTTTAACTTGAGGAAAGCCACCTTCAACATTAAAGTCACAAACAGGTTATTTTCAGCAAAGTCACTAGCTCTCATTTTTAGGAGTACTTGGACAAGCTAGACATACTATTGTTTAAGTAGTTACGAAAATGGTAGGGTTTTTAAACTGAATCTAGTAATAAATAGGATCTCTCTCTTTCTACAGATAGAATCCTTACTGGAAATTAAGGCTGGATCCAGAGTGAAGGTGTAGGTTTGAATAGACTGTCCTTGCCAGGACAATGCATAAACACTTCAGAAAACTTGCAAGAAAACCAAGTTAACTCTAAGCTTTTAAAAATCTGAAGTCTAACTGTATCTAGAACAACATGCCTGCCTAAGCCAATACCAGTCTTAGCAAGCACTTCTAATTAACTGAGAAACCTTTCTGCAGGAGATTTGTTAATGAACTAGCGTGTTAACCTTGCACTGGGCACTTCATACTTGAAAAAACTGGTCTACTTGACTCCTGGAATACTTCCTGTACCAGATGGGGGGGAAATAATTAATTAATTAAAGCAAGAAGCAATGCAAGTCATTCACATAGCATGCAAACAAGATGAAGTAATGAGATTATTAAAGCCTCACAGTAAAGCGAGCACTATGAAGTGGAATGCAAGCGGCCACTAAGTACCAGCAGCAGTACTTTCACACTTATTTGACATTATGTGGTTTCTTCCCAACTCACTTCCCTCCACTGTGGAATTCTACAGTGAAAAGCATTTGGAAACAAAGGAGTTGTATGAAGGACCTTTCTGACAGAAGTGGCAGTTTCTAGTTGCAGAACAGACATGACCTACCTCTACACTAAGGTTCCTCACTAACGAAAACATCCTCCTGGTTAGGTTCTCAGGGGTGAGTCCACACACAGGACCTTGCACTCAATTTATGAAAGCATTTCCTAGTCAACATGAAAGAATGAGCCCAAATTTATTTCAGTCAAAAGCTTTAAGGCCTCTCAACAGCCCTTTACTCCAGCTTTAAGCGTAGGTGTTACTAGCTGTAACAACTAAAAACGTTGTTTGTGGTTTCTTTTTTATAGCAACACAAAACCACTGCATATTTTGCATGTAAATCAGCTATTTGCATTTTATTAGAACACCCAACACATTAACAGGTTTTCTTCAGAAAAAGTCTTCCTCCTTTAAGCATGGTAACATCCAAACGATGGCCAACTTAAGGGCAAGCGATAGCTCTTCCCTGCTTCCTAGCTGTTTCACTGCACACACATCCTTTTGATTACTGCCAAGTGGACCACAGACTTTAGCAGTCCACACCTCCCAGCCCACATCTGAATCCATGCTAAACATCTCAGCAGCACTCAAAGTATTTGCCTATTAAGGTCAAGAAGCCTGAAAAATAAGGGAAAATACTCTCAGGGAGCAGTTCTACCAGGCTGTCAGTTTAACCAGTAGGAACATGTGCAACCATTAAATCAGCTCTGCGCAGCAGCTTAAAATAGTTTCACATGCCAGCACAAATAACAGTTTGCTAACAGGGCAAACAATAGCCAGAGCTGGCTGATTAAGTAGCATGTGTATGTCAAAAACCAGAGTCTCCTTGCCGTTCCACAACCTGAATGTACTTTCTGTATTTGCGTCAAGCCCGTTCAAAAGTCTACACAAAGTGGAAGGGGAAAAAAACCCAAGGCTAATTAGCTGTCTACTAGTATAAAAGGCAGTTTGTTCCATGTAAATTCAGCACAGAACTAACATGTTTGCTTTGTTTTCAACCTCAGTATAATTACCAACTTTGTTCTACGACACCAGACCTCACTTGGAGGGCCTGTGTGGGGTACTTAGTCCTTCATAGTAAGAGGACAGAAAGTAGTTCAGGCTCCTGAATGCCTTTTATGAACTCGAATCCTTACAAACGCAAATCTGTATCCTTTGACATGCTATTTCTTTCTTACTTTGGCCACTCTGATTCTGCCCCATTCCACAGAACTAAAAGAAACACAGATTTAGCTACAGAAACAGTAACACTGAAGACAGTAGGGTTTTTTTTCCCCTCGAGTTATGTATCCGTAACTGAAATTCAGAACTGACTGCTCTCAACTCTGTTTCATACACACTATCTCGGAGGGGGAAGGGTGGAAAAGGCGGGGAGGCCCATGCAGGAATGAGGAACAGGAAAAATGCAATCCACTTTATCAGAGCCAATACCTTTCCAAGTTCTATACATATATATATATAGTTTGTAGGAAGTAACAGATGTTAGAAAAAACTATTCCGCTACTTTCCCCATCAAGGATATGAAACTATTAGAGCTAGGGTTTATCCTCTAAGCCAGTTTAAAGAGCTGTCTTGCAAACTACTATCAGGCATGATTTGATACACAAAAAGCTAGGTTAGTCATTTAACTTTAAATCAAGATTTTTAAATGCTAAACTCGGTATTCACGATAGGGTTGGTCTCCTTGCATCTTCAAGACTGTCATGAAAGTGAACTGTTGAGCCATGTGCCACTTTCCCTTGCCAAAAGTATTCTCCGAACTCTTCATTAACTGTATCATCAACGACTTCCATTGAGGCGGTTCTGCTGCTTCCCCCTCGCATGTTCTGCCCCAGCCGAACGTTTACACTTCCCTACGTGCACGACACAGCAACCACTTCCCCAGGAGCGGCTCCAGGCTGAGCAACGGACAGCTGCTGCCCTGCTCCCCGGCCCCGCACACACCCACCCGGCTGGCCACCTCACCGGGGGCTCCGACGAGAGAAAACTCCCAGGAGAGCCCCCCGGCTGCCGTCCCCTCCCCGGAACAGCTCCTGCCTGCTACCCTCCGACGTGGCTGCCCCAGAGGCAGAGAGGAAGAGAGAGCCCGAGGGGGCGCAGCGGCTCTCCTCGCCTCGCCGCCTCGGGGCGGAGGTCACCCGCCGGAGCCACCCTCCCCCGCCCGGGCCGGCTGGAGGAATGGGGCCGGTGCCGCCTGCCCGCACTCACAGGATGCCGGAGCAGGAGGTGCACACGAAGCTGCCCACCGTCATGTCGGTGTAGGTGGGGCCGCGCTGGTCGCAGTCGAAGCACTTGCGGTTGGGCGGGAGGCTGCTCATCTCCCGCAGCAGCTTCAGGTGCTTCTCCTCCTGCTTCCGCTTGGCGCTGGCGGCCATGGCCCCGCCGGCGAGGGGACGGCCCGGCACGGCGCCGGGCCCCGCTCACACCCCAACGGCGGCGGCGCTCCGGGGCCCGGCCGGCGGGAGACGGAGCCGGTGCAGGGGAGGGGGGAGTGAGGGGANTCTCACGCCTGCGGGGGCCCAGCCAAAGGAGGCCGGCGGCGGCAGGCCCGGGGCAGCTGAATGACGAGACCGGGCGGAACCTGCGCGACACCTTTATGAGATCAGAGGCGGAGATGGCGGCGGCGGAGTTGTGTGGCCGAGCGTGCCCGCTGGCGGCAGCGCCCCCTATCGGTTGGGAGGACGCTATCCCCACCCGCCGCTAACCCGAGTTTGGGGGGGCGTCGCCGGTGGGGCCGTGACGACTTGCGAGCGGGAGGCTGCTGCCAGGGGCGGCAGGAACGCACTCCTGTGGAGAATATTAGTGGAAAACCCTCAATAAACTGGTCTGATATTCCTCGGGGCGCAGGGGCCGCCTCCCCGGGACGTGCTCGGGGCGCGGCCCCCGAGGGTCTGCAGAGGCCCCTCAGCCCGCGCCGAGAGGCGGGCTCGGGGCCCTGCAACAGCCAACACCGGCCTCGGCCTCGCCCCGGAGCGCCCTGTGGCCTCAGAACTGCTCTTATCTCCCAAAGACTGAAGTCATGCAGGCTCATGGAGCAGCGGCTGAGGCAAAATGCCAGGTCCTGCCCTTGGGTCACAATAATCCCGTGAAGGCTCCAGGCTTCCGGCAGAGTAGTTGGAAAGCTACCCAAGGGGTGGTGGTCGACAGCAGCTGAATGTGATTCAGCAGTGTGCCCAGGTGGCCAAGAAGGCCAACAGCATCCCGGCTTGAAACCCAGCACTAGTGTAGCAGCAGGACCAGGGCAAGGATTGTCCTCCTCGACTAGACAATGGTGAGGCCACACCTCAAATCCTGGTTTCAGTTTTGGGTACCTCACTCCAAGAAGGACATTGAGGTGCTGGAGAATGTCCAAAGAAAGGCAATTAAGCTGGTGAAGACTCTAGAGCACAAGTCTTGTGAGGAATGACTGTTAAACCTGGAGAAGAGGAGGCTCAGGGGAGACCTTCTCACTCTACAAATACCTGAAAGAAGGTTGGAGCCAGGTGAGGATTGGTTTCTTCTCCTAAGGAACAAGCAATAGGACAAGAGGAAAAGGCCTCAAGTTGTGCCAGGGGAGGTTTAGGTTGGACATTGGGAAAAATTTCTTCCCTGAAAGGGGCTGTCAAGGCCTGGCCCAGGCTACCCAGGGCAGTGGTGGAATCATCATCCTTAGTGGGGTTTAAAAGATGCTTAAAGGAATATTTTTCAACAGCATGCAAAATCAGTGTAAAAAGATAATCAGCCTGATTTATAACGTGGTGATTTATGTTGCAAAACTGCCTGGCAATGCTATTTGTGATTAAAATCTTTTAAGGGTCAATGATTCCCCAATGCAGCCTATCTAGGGTCAAGTTCTGCGCCTCTGGCATCAGTACATATGTTAGCTCTAGGTTTTGTTGGAGCAGGATCTGACCCACTGTGTTTTCCTCATAGTTGTAGTTAAAAAAAATCTAGGACTAGGTGTTCAGCATCAGTAGTTGAGCATTTCCTCCTCAGATTTCTCTGGATGTGCTGATTTCCATCAGCTGATCACGTAGTCTGAAGTTTTAAACTCAGAGTATAATGCCATCATCTCAAGTTTTTCTAATACAGGTGGGTGGCAGGAGCTGTTCATGGTGAAAAATAAACATTAAACCATTACATTGATCACAAATGCTTAGAAAGCATTATTGAAAGTCAATACTGAATATTTCCAGTCTTAAAAGGACCAGTTTCTCACTGCTTCCTCTAGTCTTCCACTTCTCTCTCAAATGCTATCTTTCTTACTCAGAAAGTTTAATTTCTTCTTGGCTTCCACACAGCAGGGTACCATTGGAGATTTGCCAATGACCTAAACTAGATGACCTAAATTTGGGGGGCAGGGGAGAGTAAAGGTTACCAAAGAAAGGGTTTTTTTCCTGGAAAATACTTTGGAGAGCAATGATTGGCCACAACATCTGCTGGGGTGGAGAGCTGCTACATACACTTGGGTTTTGTTTCAGTATCTTACAAAGCTAATTTACCCCAGGAAACTTCATAGTGAGACTTGAGAGGGCCCTGAGGATGCATCTTTTTACAGCTAGCCAAGCTTGGTAGATTTAGGTTCTTCTAGAGACTCTGGGCACATCTGCTCCCAATCTTGGGTTCCTGCAGTCAAGCCTTTAAATCACACCATCTCATTTCCCACAGCAACCAGTGCCTGAGAAATACAACTACCTGTGTATTGATGTGTGGTGTTATACACAGGTCTGGAAACAGGCTGCCCTGCCTTCCAGCCCTGTCTCACCTCCCCGGGAGCAGGAACATCGCCTGTGCTGCTCTCCCACCCCCTCCTTCTTTGCTTAGTGCTTCTGACAGCTACCATTAACTTCTTCAAAGCAGATAACTTGTGTTTTCTCTAAATTACTGAGGGAAAACATACCTAGCAGTATCACATGTGAAGAGAACCTCTACTCTTCAGCTTTACTCTTTGGTTTTCTGTTTCCTGATACGTTTTTCTGTTTCTCTACCCTAGGACTTGAATTTCCTTTCCGGAAGCTTCTCATCCAAATTTGTTCTCCAATCTTTCCTCCTAGTGACTAGACTTTTGCAGTTGGAAATACACTGCCCAGCTGTTTATTCCAAAAGTGCTTAATCCCTGCTGCACCTGCTACAGCTTTTAGCATTTGAATTAATTTCCTAACGAGAGGTAAAACAATGATTTCTTATGCTTGCAGTATTTCTCTTTACATAAAAAAACCCCCCAGAATTTAGAAGTTAGCCCAGACATGGGTAATAATATCTGAAGGATGTGGCTTCAGTAAGCCCTTAAATATGGGCTAATAGGGTATAAATTATACTATACAAGCACATAATCTAGGGGATTTATTTTCAGGAGCAAAAGAAACACAAGTCTAAGAAGGTACATTCAGGAGATGAATAAGACATTCTCAATTTGCCACTAGGATTGAGGTCAATAATATCCATTTTAAAGCAATTAACCCAGCAGGCTAAGCGACGTGAAAATTATCATGCTGAAGGACTAATGGGCTATTAAATCCATCTTGCTTCACTGCTGATGGGCACACAGAATTAATCCTGGAATTAGGTCTGTTGGATCTGTGGTGAACTGCCTCTGCAATATCTGTCTATGAAGGGTGTTCTGAAAATGCTGAGGAAGAGCACCGCGACTGTCGCTGGCAAGAATGCTCACTGCTGTGCTCTGGGAAAGAGCACAAGTTGGTGTGTCTGTTAAAGAGCATAGCTGGTGTGTACCCAGCTGAAGCAGTGGCTCCTGTTGCTGAATAGGTACATTTTAGTAAGACATGAAAACAAGAAAAAGTCATGGCAATGTTTAGGTAAATCATTACTGATTGTTGACAGTTATTTAAACCTAGAAAATTTTACTGTGGGAAATGGGTAGACCAATGTGATTGAATTACAAAATTGGTTTTATTTGAAATGCCATTTCCCTTTAGCAATTCCCAGCCACTGCTGTGGCACTAGCACAGCAGGAAAGGCAAATGACTGATAGCTCTGCCTTTACCATAACCACTGCTCGCAGGAAGCAGACCTCACAGTACAGAGAAAGGCACGGTCACATCTGCTTGGCTCTTGCAGTGCACAAGTTAGTGGTCTTTATATTTTTTTTTTAATGTCATGTTTTATTAGTCTGACATACACCTAATTCATTTTGAGTCATGTAGGCTAGCAAGTGATTTTCAGGCAGCACAGCCACGGAAGATTCTAAGATGTGCTGGCTCTGAGGGTGACATAGAGGAGGTTGAAGGCATGGGGGTAAGACACAAAACCAAGAGTCAGCAGAAGAGTGGGAAGAATCAAAGAGACCAAAAAACACAGGAAGAAAAAGCAATTCTTTAGGCTCCTCTTTCAACAGTTTATGACCCATCTACTCTATTGATAGAACAGCTTTTACAGTTTGCAAGTGAGATAGGTTAGAGCTGTGCAGAGCCAGGTACCAGACATTAAGAGCAAGACACATACTCTCTTTGCTGCAAAGTAAACTAAAATTTTCCTGCTGATCTGAACAAACCAGGCAGCTTTGACAAAGAGGACCACAAAGGTGTAGGATGCCTTTCCAAAGTTAAAAACAATGGATCCACATGAGAGGTGGTTAAAAAGCCTCAAGCATCTTTCCTCTTAGCATGATGTTCTAAGCTAAGAATGAAAGTTCCTTTGTAAATGATAATTTAGACAAGCTTCTTGCAGCCATTCATTTTTCTTAATTGCTAAGTACCTTTCTTTTTAGGGCATGGGCCAATATTCCTGTTACTGATTTTGATCTGTATTGTTTTATCATTATTCTATAAGATCCTGTAGTTGAATGATGCTTTCTAAGCTGTGCCACAAATGACAGGACTTTCTGTAAAATGATTGTTTCATGCATCCCTTCAAAGGAACGTGCCAGAGGAGAGCCCTTCACACTGAGAAAGGAGGAGGTTCCCCTTTGAGCCCGTGAAGAGCAATGGAAAAACAATGGTAAACCATATGGTATTTTACATGTTGGAGCTGCCCACCACCACTTCCTGTAGTATTTGGCTACATAAAGTATTACACCAGGAAATGTTCTCCCAACTCTCTGAACAGGAACAACTTAATTTCCACAATAAAGTTGACATAACTCATTTCTTGTCCTGTGAATGAGATTTGTATTTAAAGCCCAGACTGTTTTCAAGCTCAGTTCTTCAGTACCTTTTCCACTGGTTGATAGGCATTTCCTGCCTGTTTTCTGTGAAACTCCCATGGGAGTGAAGAGAGGCCTTTGTTCCTTCCCATTAATGAATCTAAATTATTGATTAGTCAGTCTAATTCGTGGAGCCTGCTACTGGTTAATGCTGTCTTAGAACTGCTGTAGATTTGGCAAAAAGAATCACAGGTAATTTGAGAGGCATCTTCAGTGTGGGAAACACAGTATTAAAACAGGCAGAAGTAATATTTCCAGCCAGTGTTCTTTTATTTGCCCATGATTTGCAAAACTCACCTATCCTCCTTCAGACTTCCCTAAAACACTAATTCTTTTTAATAAACATCAACAGAGGGCTGATTTGGGGAACACTGCAGCAGAATGAACTGTTCCAAGCAGACATTCTTCAGTGCTCATGATAATCCTCAAGCAGTGTTCTCAACTGCAATCAACACACCCAGAAAACAAGGCCACCACTTTCTAATTCTGTAGGTCAGCCAGAAAATATAAAGAATGGAAAAGGTCAAAAAGGAAGGAAAAAGAGGGCCCAGTCTAAGTTGCCAAGACAAGCCATGAAATACCTGTCTGCAGTCCATTGTCTGAAGCCCTGAGTTGGCAAATCAGCGACTCCACTTGGATTTGAAGTGGGAAGAACAAGGACAGCGTCATAGAGTAAAGCAATAGAGATAGATGTAATGAAACTGGGAAGTTTGGGAGATAGAGCTTTCAGGTGCCAGACATCCAAATAGAAGAATAAAGAAAATAACTATGTAATGTCAATATGGGAAAATTCAGTTCTTCAGTCATTCTATATCTGACAGAAAATATTTTGGAACTGGACAACAGGAACCCTGATCCTGCAGATTTAGTGTAAAGTTTCTCCTTACTGTCATTTTGAAATCTGAGATGTGCCACCAAGATTTTTTTCCATGAACCCCTGAGAATTTGTCATGTCCAAGCTGCAGAGAGAAGGGCTTTATGGCTGATAGTATTAACAGGTTAAAAGTAAGAGCACTAACAAGATGCACAACAAACAAAACATCCCCTGGAGAAGGTAGCACTGGCTGGTGCAGTTGCGGTGAAGAGATATGGATAATCCGTGGTAGCTGCAAATATCCTCTTAAGGGAGGGCTTCTGTGGGAGAAGCCTAATCTCCATCCATCTATGGGAAAACATACTGCTGAAACTCCTAACATTTTAACATTTTCCATGTCATTTATTTTGGAAGTAAAAAGGGCAAACCCTGAAATTGTTGTTTAGAATCTTTCATTTCAGAGGAAAAGCGAATCCTCTGAACTAATATTAAAGCCTCGGGTACGTTCTGCTGCACAGCAAGAGCACCTGCAGTCCCTTGCTATGAGCTGCCAGGTTCCAACATGGCAAGCCCTAGCTGGACACACAAACAGCTTACAAAAACAGAGGAAAAAAAGATTTCTCTCAAGAATGCATTCTCTGGTGAAGCGGCAATGACATGGGCATGTCTCTTTGAAACTATGTGTGTGAATTTCAATTGAGAATGCAGCTTTTGAAAGAATTTGCCAATTATAAAAAGCTCTTTCTTAACCAAGAGGAAAAGGAGAAATGCTCATCAGCATGTGATTTAACCAAACTGACTTGACATGAAATAGTTTTTCACGGCATGGCAGGAGTATTTAAATGTACACTGATTACATGCTTAAGTAAATTAAATTATAAAAAATGCCAAACCCCAAAACCCAGAAACAAATTAACAATTAAGGCCTGGTGGGTACAGTAGTATTCCACATAACTGTGTTTTGGCAACTGGAAGACAGGAAGTGTTCAGAACATGACTGTTTTTCAGGCCCTATGTACTCAGAGCCAGCTTATAAACACTTCTCTGATGCCAAAACCACCCTCCAGCCTTTTTCTCCCTCCCTGCACGTACCTTTGTGTGCACAGATAACTGCCCAAGTCCAGCGCTGACACATGCAGGCAAGAGATAGGGGGGGGTGGGCACCTGGCCGTGCTGATTAGCCACCAGCTGCTGCCAGGGCTGTACTGTTGGCTCAAGCTGCCAACCACAGCCTTGGCAGTTCAGAGTTAGGATTATGAGTGTAATCATTCAAAAATAAAACAATTTCAGCAAAGTAATGATTAACAGAGACAGGCTTTACAGTAATTAATGAAAAATTTCCATTGTTACTGATCCAGACACTAGGCAGGGTAAGGTCTTGTTTTCAGTGACCCCACTGCTGCAACAGCAAATCCTTAAATATATGCTTGAGGGCCAGAAATTAAAGCACAGATGCCATACAAAGTGCTTTTCTGACCTTTAGAAGCTTGAAAATAGGACAAGTTTTCTTATAAAGCCACCTTTTCCACTCACACTTCTATAAAAACCCAGTCCTTTCTTTCCACGTCCCCAAACTGTCTTTCTGTTTGAGCTCCAGACATCCCATACACGTACTGTACAATAAATTAATTTCTCTTGCAGCACTCAGTTTTTTTCCAGCACACTTCAGTAATCCCTTGTCCTGGGGCTTAGGCCCATATTCCAAACTGTAAAGCCACAGTAAGCAGCTCTGAAATATTATTTTAAGGTAAACTAGCAGGAAATGGCTTTTTCCTCCCTCAAAATAAGTATGTATATAAAAAATAGTAGGTAGATCAAACTTTGGATGTAAAAAAACCCCACCTTCACTCTTGTCCTTTGAAAATAGGTAAAGGCAAGAGAAATACCTCCTCTGGAAACCCAAAATAGCACCAGTAATTTCTATCCTCCTTTCAGATTTTGCTGTTACTCCCCTGGAATACAGTGACCTTATTGGCTGTGCTTACATAAGCGAGAATAGATTGCCTGGCTGGAATTCTTCACTAAACACAAGCAATGTTACACAGATTTAATGCTAGATTCACCTCTCAGCTCTCCTTCGTAGAGCTGAGCTTTCCCAGGTGTCACCTCCCACGCCAGGCTGCAGAAGGAAGACTTCAGTGCAGCTCTGCAGCTGCGCAACTGTTTCTTTCACTCAGGCACAGGATGCGGCTCACAGCGAACCCTGGAGACACAGAGGGATCACAACCAGGCAGTTGTCACTCCTCCACCTCCACATTTATTCTCCAAAAGAAGTCCCAGTCCTACCTAATGCATCTGTTGTCTCCTGGGACACGTGCAGAGTTTCTGTGGCAGTTCCTGGGAACGTCAGGCGGCTACCCAAGTGACTCCCAAGCGATTTCCATTTACCAAGAGCTACATTAGAACAACCATAGGTGGTGCAAACCGAACACACACTGATTTCATTGAATCCAACACTTCAGGCACATGATCTCTTAAATTAAACAGCCAACAGACAGGAGAAAAATTAAGAACCTGGACTAGGCAGGAAAAGTACCAGCAGACAAAAAAAAACCACTAGAAAAAAGAGAAGCTAATTACCTTTGGGCTCAGGGTGTTTCTTGTTCTTACTTATTTCTAGTTTTGCAATAGAGCATTTTTAACAAGTTTTAAAACTAAAACCACCCCCTCCTCCTCCTCCAACAACAAAAACCAAGGTGTTCTTAGGACAAATAAAACCTGTGTGTAGGCAGAAACACCTCAGAAGTCCCATCTGCACTTTGTGTTTTGGTTTTAAATTGGATCGCCAACAGCATTAGAACCCTTGACATTAGGCTTGGTGTTTTCACAAGGTCAAGGACAAAGGAATCCAGATGCAATCCAAGGATGGACACTGCACATGTAATTTAACTCACCTCATTAACAACATGCTCCAAACAACCCCCAAGGAACCATCCACAAAACCCTTTTTGGATACAGCGAGTTTTTGTCCCTCTTTATTATAAACAGCATTAAAAATGGTTTCCTGTGATGTATGGCAAAACAACTCAGCCACAAGGCAAACATTCAGAACTAGGGTACTTTTGTTATGCTTAGGAAAATGAGCAAATGCTAAACACTGTGCAAAAGAAAAAGACTTAAATTTATTTCAATACCACATTTGATTTGGAAGTTTCAAGCACTGAAGAACAGAAAACCAAACCAAATACTGCTTTCCTAAATACATCCAGATTCAGCACAGAAGCCACCAGTTGTGGAGAGAAACCAGAAATGTCTTTTATCATCTAGTTACTGCTGATGGTCTTTGATGCTGCCAGTCCTGGTTTGGGCTTTGAGTAATCCCAAGGTCTCCTGTTCTCTGTGTACCCATAGAGCTTCCGTAGCGCCACGCGTGCTGCTTCTTCCTCTGCAGCAAGCACAGTTTCACCAGGGCCTTCAGCTATAATCTTCTTATCACTTCGAGGGGGGGAAACAACAAACCAAAACCAATTAAAACCATTTTCATCAGGAACTCCTGAGCACTACTATGTATCATTGAGTAAGGGCTGCTAGATGTTTTTTGCTCTGCTGTCTGTGAATACCGAAGGTAGTTTCTCTATACACACAAATGTATAAACATTTCCATCGGCCTTTCCTGCAGAGATAAGTGATTGTACATTCAACAATGGAAACTCACATCAGAAATGGGTCCATTTCCTGCAAGAACAGGACTGTGTGCACTTAGATTCCTAACTTATCTCTGGTTTTTCGCTGTGTTCCATTTGTTAGCCCCGTTAAAATTGTGCATTACTCAGGTCAGCTTAAACCACGTGAAATGCTTCTGTCTTTCCTCCTCCCCTGCTAAGAAAGCATTTTGAAACTTCTTCTAAAGGACTCATGGAGAAGTTCTCTATGTTATCAAGTTATGTCTTCAGCTCAGTCTGATCAACATCCATGAGCCCTGAACGGGAACAGTTTGTGAAGGGACACCAGGGATTCCAGAACAAAAAGAATCAAAGTTCCTTTCTTTTCCATAAGATAGTACCTCTTAGAGGGCACATAAACCAAAGTGTGATAAATCAGAAGCAAGTTCCCACACGTTTACCTGCAGCTCATTTAGCTAAGCCACAACAATGATGTGGGTTTTGGTGGGGGAAGGTCCTGTCCTGCTCCAGAAGAGTGATGTCACTCTGGAGCAAGAGATCAGGACAAGCACTGACCACATCCAAGACAAGTGCACCAGGGTTGACCAGCACTGCACAAGTCCTTTCTGGATCAGACACTCCTCTTGCCTACTTTGTAGTGCCCATGATTTTAACATTAAGAAGCTTCTCTAGAATATAAAACAAATCCCTCTCCGGTCTGATGTCTTTGTCTCCTTACCCTCCCCTAAGCCATTCAGTTATGCCACTAGCAGCCTTTCTTTGTCACCCAGAACATACCCCCAGCCTCTTCTGTGCACTCAATTTAGGCTTCGAAGCTCTTCAGTCAGAGACTGTCTTTTTATGTGTCATTACAGCAAGCCACAGTCAGTGATTAAATGGCTGATTTTATACAGAAGTCACCCTAAGGTTTCTTTTCTGTAACAGCTTGACCGAAGAGCATGAGTAGAGAAGTAAAAGACCCTGGTCCCTCATCTCTTTTACTCTCCTCCAGCTTAAATCCATCTCCCTTTAAATTAACAGGGTACTAACCAGTACAACCCAACGAAGTACAGCGGCAGAACCGTGCTGACTCCCAGCTGCCTCGTAATTCTTGGTTCTGGAGCAGAGATATTCCTCTTGGTTAGCTCTTCCACAAGTAATCCCATGGGGTTTACCACTTCCCAGATCTCAAACAGGTCTTTTCCGATCAGTTCGGGAATAAAAAAATCCTACAGAAGAACATTTAGAAGTTACAATCAATAGGAAAGGCAACAAAGGCTCCAGTTTCACTGTCTCCCAATAACAATGTGATTTGAGGAAGCATGAATGCAGCTGACAAGAAGCTGCTGAGATGAAAGATGAAACCACTTTGGTGGTGCTCCACTGGAGCTAAACACAGGTGACCAGTGCTGCTGCACTCAGCAATTCTGGTTCCGGGGGCTCTGACCCAAAGCAAGATCAGCACCCATCTGAGAGGGGAGTGACAGCAACACCTTCAGACAGCTCTGAGTGTGGCTTATGCAACTCTGCTGCTCCCCAGCAAGCAGGTGTGTGTCAGAAGCGTCCTGCAAACAGGCTGAAAGGCACATGCAGGCCCGCAGGACCAGCTCCTGCCTGGTACCTGCTGCATCCTGATAAGGAGTGACTTACCCTGACAAAGATCTCGGTTTTCTCAGGCCCACTGCTCTCAAGCAAGGCTCCTATGACAGCAAAAAATGTCCTCTGTAGCACATCTGGTGGGACAGGAAACTCCCTGCATAGTGTCAGGTCCTGTATGGAAAGGTTTTGGGCCACATAAGAAACCAGTTTCTGACTGGTAAGAAAATCAACGAGTGCTCCTACTCCTGCTGCAGGCAGATCTGGGTAGGCGCCTTCAAAGCACTGTGTCAGGTAAGAGCGTGAAAAGGTCATGCCCTGCTCAGCAAGTTTGCTGTTATCCTGCAGGTTAAGAGCAACTGACTCGTTATCTAGCCCAAGCTGTCGACGTCTGGTCTCTTCACTTTCAATGTAACAGGAGTTAACAAATGCGGTCTTGAGAAGATCTAAATCAAAGCTCTCATGTAGCCGGTGGGTAAAGGCTTGTATCTCGGCATGGTAATCCCAGTTGGGCTTCTCTGACCTGTGGGCGTCGAAAAGAGAACCAATTCAGGAACTGAACGAGAGAAAGGAAACGAAAGATGGAACTGTTTCTGAAGACCGAAGCTAGTGTTTAACAGCCCCACTACCAAACACGGTCAGTTCGCTCTCTGCCAGCCCAGGACTGGCCCTGCCACCTCCCACCCGAGGCCACGCGAAGCCAAACCCTCTCCGCTCCACGGGCGCCGGGGCTTCACCCGTTCCTCAGCCTGCTGCACTCCCGAGCCCCCTCCGGCCGGGGCGGACCCGTTCTCACCGCCGCCGCGGGGGTTCCTCTAGCCGCTGCTGCTCTAGGTAGGCGCGGAGCCACCGCTTCTTCTGGATGATAGGTTTGGAGATGGGCGCGGTGCTGGGCGAGGACCTGGGCGGCGACTTGGGCACGGAGGTGGATGTGGACCCAGTCGTGGACTTCAGTGCGGAACTGGGCGCGGTGCTGAGCGCTGTCGCGGTCCCAGCCCTGGTCCCGGCCAGTAGCCACCGCTGCCCCCTCAGGAACAACCGTGCAGCCATGTCGGCGGCGCGAGCAGAGGAGCGGTCCGGTGCCACTCGGGCCCCTCCGGGAACGCGACCCCGCCTCGTTGGTTCCGGGCGGAAGCGTTCCGGGCCGGAAGCGTTCCCGGCCGGGATGAACCCGGGACGGACCCCGCCGCGGTGCATGGCGGGAGGGGCGGGTAGCGATGGCACTGTCGCTGGGAGCTGTTTGAGTCCTTATGGCCGGCCGCGCCGCCCGCAATAGCCGCAGCACCACCTGCGGCATGGGTCCACAGCCTCTGGTGTCGCTCCGAGGAGTTTTGGAAGCGTCTCCTGCCGAGGCCGATTCGGGCGCTGGCCGCAGCCGGGGACAGGGAGAAGGTTCTAAGGAGACCCACAGCCTGCGTCCAGGGCTGCGTCCAGCGCTGCGCTCTGGGCTTCACTGCCGCTGGCAACACAACTTCTGCCTCTGGTCGCTTCAAATAAGCTTATTTTTTTTTCCTGTAGAACTCTTTGCACAGTCTTTAGTAGCTCTAAACCCTCGTTTGCATCATCAGGGTTCACTTAGTACACCTTGAGCTTAGAGGGCATCGGATAAAACCCATGTAAACACAGTAGCAGGACCTTCCCTCCGGAGTGTCTCACAGGAAGACAAAGGCACACGATTGCAACGTTCCCGGAGAGAAAACACACACAGCAAAGCCCTGGACACCCAAACGAGTCATATACACAGTCAGCAGAGCCTACACACGCTGCTGGTGCTCCCATTACCCTGACACTATCAGTTTCCCTTGCAGGCCTGAACGGGATGTTCCAGCAGACATCAGGCTGGCTTCCCCTGCAGGTGTCCTGGCCCACGTGTAGCGAGAACAGTGCCAAAGGGTGCAGGGGAGGAGAGCCTGCAGGGGGCTGTTGGATCCCAGCCTGCTGCCTGAGAGTTCTACAGTCCATCCCTACTGCTTACTTTAAAGATTGATGAGTCAGATGAACCCTCAAATAAATTTTCTTAAAATAATCTGGAACAACGATTTGGGTTTGTTTCATTTGAGAGAGTTTTATTAAATATACTACATCAGTACCTGGTACTCCATGATCTTTGATTGCTCACAGACTGACTTGCTTAAAAATGTATTTTATAGAAAAACATCTGCAAAATTAAAGCTAAAAAAAACCCCAAAACAAACAAACCCAACCCTATTACATACCTCTGGACAATCTGCATCTTAGCAAAGAATTCCTTTTATTATTTGACCTGGACATGTGCTTAAATAAGGAACATACTGATGAAACAGGACACATTCCTTGAACACGGCACACCTCAAACTACTGGGACTAAAGGAAAACAAGTGCAATCACGGTCAGTTGCATCTAACAACAGAACAATAAAAACTACTGCTTATTCCTTTGTTTTTACAAGTGTTCCAAACCCACTGCAGTCATTCTCCTCCCACCACAACAAAACATCCAGCAGTAATCCTTGTAGATCACTGCCCTGACCCTGGACGAAGCCAAGTGGCATCGGCCAATCCATACGGACACTGACGCATGCAAAGGAGGATACCGCAGGTGCTGGAGATGCAAATCTACTGAACACAGGGTGTCCTGCTGCAGCCCTGGAGCCTGTGCCTGCCGTGGCAGCTCCAGTGTGGCGATTATAAAACAGATACAATTCAGAAACAGAAACGAAGAACTTTGCAAAGTGTTTGTATTTCCAACCACTAAACCTCCCTGAGAGCGATGCCTAGCGCCTAAACCAAAGCCAGCTATTGAGTAGCCAGAAAGCTACAGTGATAGAATACATGATCATTTCCCTTTTGGCACGCTCTTTGTTTTCCTCCTCCAGAAGCTGCAGACGGCGATTAAGCTTGATTATCTGCAAATAAATACAGGATTTTATTACTTCCTTGAAAGTTGCCAGAGTTCCCAGAAACTCCTGACTAGTAAAATAAAATTCCTATCTCAGGCAGTTGGATTTCAATCCCTTTATAACTTGACTTTCTATCTTCCCTTGCTAGCAGTCAGATCTTGCTGTTCCTCATAAGCAGGAGCAGAAATGGACTCTCTGGATTCCCAGAACCATACAGGACACATGAGGGCAGTCCAGCAGCAGCTGAGAGAGGATCAGTCCCTCACCACACCCTTGTGGATACCTTTGCAGCCACCTGGAAAACCCGTTCCCCCACTTTACCACTGCAGCTCTTTCTTAACCTTATCAACGGCCCTGCTTTATGTACCTGTCGCCTTAAGGAGGCAGCATCTACGACTGTCATGTCATCTGGTGTTCCCTCCAGCGTTGCATCCAGGTTGGAAAGACCGTATCTACCAAACAAAGGAGATGGCTTAGCTGCCTCATCTGTGCCAAGGTTAGCAAGTAACACATTTTAGCAACATTCTGGCAGATCTACTTTTTGGTGGTGATGGAGAGAAGAATTATAAAACATTTTTTTCCCCAGCTGTTAGAGAGTTGTCTATTTCAACAGTTGTCTATGCAACTGAATCAATCTCTGGGGAACAGCAGAACCAGTTCAGTGAGAGAGGCATCACTCCTTCCCAGAGCACAGCACATCACTGCTGCTCCACCAACTTCTAAACCTTTCCAGGAATTAAATCAAGGAGTTACCAGCAGGATACCCCTTGAAAGAATCTCTTTGGACTGCTACAAAAGCTGACTTTCTGAGATAAAGAATCACTTGCTCGGACCCAGTGTCTACTTCAGCACAAACGGAACTGCCACTTCCATGAACGCAGAGAAGTGTGGTGGCAAATGTGAACAACAGATGTAGGAAGAACTATGTTTAATCCTGCATCCTGACCACGAGATTCTGTGTCAATTCTATAGCCAGTGCCACTGAAACAGCCTCAATTCACCAAGACGATGGCAGTGAAACGGCATCCAGCTACAACTAACAACCACTGAGAATGCCTGCAAAAATAAGGGATGCAAGGCCACGTTTTCTAGCAATAAAAATATGAAGCTCACTCCTAAATAGAAAATACTTTAACAGTACTGCTAATGTAATTGAGGAGCCTTCCCTGGCACACCACTTTGAGCCAGAAACCTGCAGCACGTTGTGTCTATCGGATAAGTGAGGCCTTTGCAGGTGACTCAGAGGGATAAAGACCAGAGACATCTCAGGAGCTGAGAGGGAGGACAGAAACAAGCATTGTGCTCTACCATAAGGACATGAGAAAGATTTTAGATTCTGAATTAGTGGATCATGACTAACAAAATAACACTCTTTACCTGGTGTTGTCATGATGAGGGTTAGAGGAAGTGGTAGCAGCTGACCCACCACGTAACACTGGCCTACAGCCGGGTTTGGAGGTAGGAAGCACAAGACAGAACCAGGAAACGACAAAGAGAGAGAAGAGGTAAACCACACAGAACAAAGCAACATCAAAATACTGCCACTTGTATTGCATAATGTTTCCAGACAATACAGCATCTATTTATTTTGTGGTCAGCTGTACTTTTTTACTTCTCTTATCCATGTTTATGCAGCTAAGGCATGTAGGCAAATTTTTGATGATATAACTTAATTTATGGGAGACTAATTGTTGGCACAGAGCTCTGGGCAGAGGTCTTCAAAGATAACTATGGGAAACTTCATGTTTAAAAGCAAAAAAAATCCCCCTCAAACCCAAAACCCAACAACAATAGAAAGAAACAAACCAACCCACAAAATGCATTTACACATACTTCTAAAAGCCTTTTGATCATCCTCTCTGCCCACTAGGGAAAGGGGAGGTGCCAGATGTAGTTCAGAAACCCTGGGCTGGTAGCCTAGTCCCAAGAGAGGCAGAGCCCTCCTAAAGTGACTAAAAGCTTCAGCAGATATGTGAACAGCCTTGTAAAGGGCTGCTCCTTCAGTTGCTTTTGCTTTTCTTTCTGTGCAGAGAGGAAGAAAAGGCAGAGGTTTTTAACATATGTTAACTTTGCAGAGAGAAGTTCCTGTGTCCCAGTTTAGGTGGATGCCAGCAGCCCTTCCTGACAAGAGCCAGTACTGTGTTTCAGTGCCTCTGGTAATGAGGCAACAGTGTTCCACATCCATGATGTGTTGCACATTGCTCAAGAGACTGAAATACTGTTTCAATTCCATGTTCCCAATGCCAACGGGAGGTACCCGTGAGCTGCATTTAACCCAAGTATACTCCAGGCTATAAAAGGGAAGACAAAGGGAATTCAGGGAGGAAGATCTTTACAGCAGCTACATGCAGGAGGCAGAGGCTTGGTGCTGAGGTGGCTGGGAGAACACTGCCTAAAAATGAGCAGGAACCAGGCAAAAATGTCACAACCACTAGGTTCATTTAAGAGGATCAGAGCCTAGGAGCCTCAGCAAACTCTGCTACCCAACACAGTGCTGACTGGGACCTATTCGAACCAGCACCGCAAGTGTGTACCACAGTGTTTTTCTGTCTAGCAGATGAGATAAACCACCATGATCCCTATTCCCAACCCAGGCTATGTAAGAGCACCCTGACCTACAAGAGCATGAGGTCTTGCAGAAGGCTATCAAAAAAGGTATTCCTACTTCTGTTTTTAATCAAGGAAATAACTCAGCTAGTCTAAAGTCTCATCTGACAGGTGCTAGAAGTAAATTGACAAAGTGTAAGGAGTTCAGCAAACAGCAGCTATGGAGAAGGTCACAGAACCCCTCTGTGAACTCAAGTCACCTGTAACATATGGCAGGTGTATGACCAGCAGCTCATCAGCATATCCCACAGAGCAACATTTTGTGCCATGAGAATGAGAGGTCTCAAATGCTCTCTGACCTCTCTGGCCTCTGTGGTATTTTGTGGCAAACAAAGTTTTGCAGCTGTGGTAGAACTACTCAGTGCTAACTAACTCACAATACCCTTTTCCAGGAGAGCCACAGGCCTGGAAGCAGCCAAGGGCTACAGCAAAGAACAAAACCAGAGCACTTGGATCTTCTGTGCAAGGAACCCAAGCTAAACTACAGGCAAGTCTTTAATCCCACTTCCCAGCATAGAAAGGCTGTTAAGAAGCTGCTCATGATTTCTTCCTTTTCTTTGTGGTTCACATTTTATTTATTTACAGGTGGAGCCAAAAGGACCACTAGAATATTCTACTGCCTCTCCCAGACTGTTTACTTCCTTGGTTTTACAGAACAACAACAAAAAAAATCATCATCTAGATCACAGTGGCCTCACAGCTGAGCTCACCTTACCCCAAAATCAGCAGCAAGAGTTTTGGCAAATACAGAATGCACAGGTATGGTATAGTCCAGCTACTAAATACCTGGCTGCCTTCAAAAAACTGACTAAGAGCATATTAAACCTTTGAATCCTGTCAATTCCATCCTAAACATTAACATGTGACCAGAAGCAGCCCTAAGTGGAGGCCAGGAACACTCAACACTTCACCATTTCACTGCAAATACAGCAGCCTGAAAGAGGAAGGGAACACACAGTAATACAACGTGGTAACAGTGGGAAAACAGGCAACAGGGCAACAGCCAAATGAACCTGTTCTGACTTCTGCTGCCTAGGGCAGAGCATGCAACAGAAATACCCCAGTGATGCTGCAATCATAACCATGGTCTGGGAGGAAAACCACAAGGCAAGGACAATGCAGGTGCCTGGGTCAGCTTCCACCGTGTGTGTGCAGGAGCCCTGGGGAAGCGCTGACTGGAGGAAGCTGCTCTCCCTGCCTGCCTCACTGCTGTATGTGGTTACTTTAGGAAAGCAACAGGCTGCAGCTTTCTGCAGGCCCCCTCCCATTTCAGACCTGCTGCACTTCCTTCTGAACTACCTCACCTCAGTCCAAAGCCATGTGTAGCCCACTTCCATGGTCTTAACTCACATCCCATTTTACTTCTGCTGTGAAAAGTATCATTCACTGGCTCGGTAAGAGAAGCGATCTCGTAAGGCCCCAGGATATGATGATGATTTGGGCCAAGTCTGGCTTTTAGTGACAGTGGCTTTTTAGAAAGGGCTATCCTGCAGAAAGGAACTAGGAATACATTTCCACACTTTTTTCTCCTACATATAAAGGTATTGACCCTACAGTTCAGATAAAGCACAGATTTCAACACAACTCTGTTGAGACACGCAATTGCCTTTTATCTGACAGTTAAGACACCACTAAAATCTCCTTCATTGCAGTGTTCTTTTTGTTTGTGGGGTTTTTTTGTTTGTCTGTTGGGTTTTTTGTTGGATTTTCTACTGCCTAGCCTTTCAAAGACACTAGGTGCAGGCCCTACAGAAATTCCACAGAAATTGAAAGAGAACAGTGGTTAGAACTAGGAAAATAAAACTGCCCTCATGTTCTTGTCCAAGCTGAAGGAAAGGCAAGAGTAAACAGACAGGGTCAAGAGTGGCCATTAAATTGTTGCCCATTGGAATAGCCTATTATGCAAGCAGTGGCAGCTAAAGGAGGCATAATTCATGACCTGCAGCAATAAATCAGCACCTACCATCAGCAGTTTGAGTAGACTGGAAAATATTTGGGAAAAAAAAACCCCAAAATAGGCCATGAAACAAGTTAAAAATATTCCCTGTGAGTACCACATAGTAAAACCTTCTTCACTTTAAAATATCTCTTTGGTACTAAGCATAAAACATTCAAATAGAGAAGGGTTTGAGACAGAGAGCACATTTTGCAGAGCAAAAGAACAGAGTGCAGGTTTGCAGCAATTTAAAATGAACAATACTTTGCAACCATGCAAGTGAATCATCCAAATTTCACATTCCTCTGCCAGCCGTAGAGCAGTGGTGGGGATCTAAACACCCAAGCATAAGGAATACTCTTTCACCTTACTGAAGAGTTCACTGTTTTGATATCTACTTGTTCAGAGGTGACTAGAAACTGGTTTCTCATTTCTTCTAGGAAGGTTAGCAAGAACACCTCAAAAATCAACCCAAAGCAGGAAGAGAAATGCAGCTTTTGAAGTACTCTGAACCCTTGAAATCTGCTGGCAGTTGAAGTAAGCTGAAAGTGTATGTGTGCATAGGTGTATGTTTTCCAGAATCCAAGAAAACATGGACAAGGGCATGCCTAATTGGAGCCAGGAATACAACCTGCCAGGCTGACTGCAGACTGGGGACACGGCTGGCATTTCAGCCTGTACTTTAACAAGGGCTCTTGGCATAGGATCTGTAAGGGCTATCATTCACAAACCATAGAATTCCTCCTTGTCTGGGAGCTTTGATTTTGTGAAACTTGTAATTCCATCTGATTTTTTATAAGGCCAAGGAGAAAAGGTCCAATTGCTGACAGGCATTGACACTGTAACAGCTACAGCCTCTAACTTCACAGGACTAAGCCAGGCATAAGCACCCAACTCACAGAATTTCCAGGGGAACTGTGCAGCTGAGTTTTTGTGCTTTTAATTTTGTTTTGTCTCAGTTGAAGAACATAAAGACCAGCAAGACTGGAGTTCTCTAAGACTCGGGAATGTTAACATGGGCATTTATATACTGTCAGGTCAGCAAACCTGGTGAGCTAAAGGAGGTGCCAGGTTGGGAAGTGACTGCAAACACACAGACATTCACAGTAAGATTGGCTTGATAGTCATGTTTGATTATCAGAACAACTAGAAAGCAAATAATTTAACCACACTAGAAAATACTAGGAGTGTTGCTGGGACATCAGGAACCAAAAGGAGATGACAAGTGTCAAAGAACTTCCTAGCACAGGCCACATCAAGAGGAAGGAGCAGCTCCTCCTGATGTTCTTGCCAAACATCTCTACTTGGACCTCTTGGCAAGGTCCTGGCTAGTCCCACACTGGAAACTAACCATGTGCAACCTGTACCTGAAGCCCTGTGCTAGCATGCTACTGAGATGAAAATCCCCTTTGGTACATTAGTCTTTGTCAGCGTTTCTAGTGTTCAACATGGAGCTCTAGGAATGTGCCCAGTGGAAACAGTCCAAAGGTACATCAAGCGGGCCAAACTCCATGGGAGAGAGTGCAGGGTGATTGCCAGGAGCCTTGGTTTGGCTCATTACCTCTCAAAGCATCAGCTCATCCATAAAAGCAGAGAGCACTGACCAGAGGAGCAGCCAGCCTCTCCCTCTGCATTGCCTTTCTTGCCGTCAGCATCCAGCAACGTGGTCAACAGCAGTCACCTGCTGACTGGCAGCAACTGTTCCCAGTACAAACTGGAGCAGCCTCCAGTCTCAATGGGTTATCAAGGGCAGTGTCTACACAGCCTTGTGCTATATTCTGCCCTGGTCCTGCACCTTTGTTTTAATGCTTTATGACGACATCAACCCAATCTTATTGATTTGCACCATTGCTCAGCAACAGGAAAGCCAAAAATTTGCAGGCTCAGGGTGAAGGACTAATTGCAGCAAAGTGATAATCTGGGAAGAGCAAAATCCTTTGCAGCCACAGACTAACACTTCCTCTTTTGGTTTTTACTTGGAAAGAAACCAAAACAACGCTATATTTGACCGAAACACAAGCATTTTGAAATGTGAATTTTGGACAATTAAATTGCTTATGAATAGTGAAAGCAAAGGAAAGCAAAAGCAAATAACTTCATCTCATTATTCTGTAAACAGAAACCAGACTCCACTAAGAAGGAGAAAAAAAGAAAAGAACGAGAACAAAAAAAAAGAAGCAGCCAAAGCTGGTGGCAGAACCAGTGACACCCAATCACCTGCGGTTTTCATCCAGCACATCCAAGACCTGCTGGTAAGCCCTACGAGTGGAAGACTGGATAAACGACAAAATGCCACGAGCAGAGTAAAGATTAGTCCCATCTTCAGGTAACATATTGGGAGGACAGACACGAGCCTGCGGCAGTGACGGTGTCACACTGTTCATACAAGCACAGTAAACGGGAGAGAGAAACACTACGGTCAGATTCTACATTGACAAAAAGCTTTTCAGATAGACCCCCCCCCCCCATTCCAAAATGCTTTTGGTTTACCCTTCTCCCACCACTCCCAAGCTTCAGCAGTGTAGGGATCATGAGCTACAGTTGTACATGTTCTTCAGAAACAAACAGCAGTAACAAAGCAAGGACACAGTTTTGATCTGTTACGTGAGTTAGTTTTAGAAAGCCCTTGTCCAGCTAAATCTGTACCTGTTGAAGTCAGTGTGCAAGTCTCACTGACATCAGTGAGAGAAGTGTTTTTACAAGGACTGGCATCCAAAACAAAAAATAAAAAATCCTATACACAATCTCTTCATAACATGAGCCTTCTCCAGTAAGGAGAATCTCACACAGAGACTCTTCAACAAACGTTTTTCTTTATCCTGTGGCTAAAGATCCAGATTTGCCTGTGAGCACAGTGTAAAGGCAACTGCAAGAAGCACCGGTCAATTCCAGAGTCTGGAGCCAAAACAAACAACAACATGGAATGATGGAAATCACTATGGAGCACAGTAACAACTGCAGAGTTTCTGCCTTGGCAGTGATCTCCTCTAAACCTTCTCCAAGCATTTGTGATGTACACAGGCTGTATTTCAGCTCTTTCTCTGACCGGAGGTATGAAATGAGAGGTAAACAGATTTAACTCAGGAAGGTTACTTGAAATTCAGCCACACAGACAGACTCTATTCTCATTAAAGACATGCACACCATCACCTTTACCCCCAGGACTTGCATGAAGAACAGAATTTCTCAAACTGTGACATTGAACTCTCTATTGAGATGTGATTTGCAAAGGGAAAGGATGGAGCAGAAAAGCCTTTACACGCTGTCCCCTTGTCCATGTGCTCTTGGCGGTTTGTTGGCTTTGGATGCACAACTGGAACCCTGGCATCACACGTGAGCTGGCAACGGCCAACAAAAAGCTTTGTTTCTTCAGCTATTCAAAACCAGCCAAAGAAGAAAGGATCAAACAAACTAGAGCTACTTTAAAATGTAATTTTCTTTGCCAATCAGTTCTTAGCTGAAGCTGCCCCTTTCACCTGCCACCAGGTGTTCTTCCCTACGTTCTTTACGCAGGGAAACGATTTGGCCAAGTTTGAGAAACCCTGAAGCAAAATTAGAAACCAGACATTCAGTGTAGCAAAGGCTGTTTCACACTGTATATTCTAACCTACAGAGGCTTAGTCTTGCAATTAGTATTGCTGAGAGCTACATCATTAAACACACTCTTGATTTTCATAGACCAGGGAACATTTAGGCTTACGTGCACTCCTTAGTCGAAAGAGGTGACTGGAACCGTGGCATTTTATTTCTTGGGACAGTATCTGATCTGTGCCACCTTGAATAATAATTGCAATCTCTTAAGTAAGCATCCTTGTAAAGAGAGGGATTGTAACTTTGAGAGCTGTCATCACTGCTACACAGACAGACAGTTACTGTACAAGCAGGTGCCCACTCGTTAGTCTCAGGTGTTTCTAAAGCATTTGAGAATTACTGTCTTTACTGAAGACAAACTCAGGAAAAAAATGTCTCAGACCTATCTGTGCATGAAACTCCAATACATCCTCTGCAGGTCAGCAAGTGTGAGGAACAATACCTCCTTCCACATGGGCACCAGGGAGTGCAGACACAGCAGGATCCCTATTGGCTAGCAGTTATGTTTCACACAAACGGAGAAGAGATCCTGGATCGATCTCAAGTCTACATCATTTTCCTAACTGACACTCATCATAGAAGCTGCTTGGCATTGGAAGTTTGGTTTATTTGACTGACATTATGCAGGCACTAGCATGGGCATCAAGAGAGGAAAACAGATGTCCAGATGTGTCAAAATCTCCTCTGTTTTGTAAAGGATAAACGGAGTCGCACAAGCTACCAGTTTAATGTTCATGGACCAGATCCTTTGTAAACTGACAGGATCCCTGGTGTGGATGCTATTGCTAAGCCACTGGAGGGCTGCTAGTGGATTAATAAACTGTGTCAGCAAATGATATTCAGACCATTTAAAAGTAGCAAGTCTATATATAGCTCCTGAGTGACAGCAAAGCACACTGGGGATTTTGACAGGTTCGGGGTTTTCAGATTCAGGAAGTCCAAACCTATACGAGAAATCTGACAGCAACTGGACACATCCAATCAGAGCTGACCTTGCTAGTTTCCCAGGTGGCTGCTGGCAGACACAGCCCATGACTTTGGGAAGATAAACTACCTGGGGAGCAAGGATAAAATGCTTTTGAGAAATGGAAAGAATTCACATGCCATCTGTTTCTCCCTGAAGTGCAATACCTCCAGGACTGGCAAAGCAGAGCTGGTAATGTCAAAGGGGTAAACTTCTTCACCAGCAGCTTCCATCACATGAGGACCATCTCTTCCAGCATGCAAACTGTCAGATAGGCAAGTGAAGGCTGTTCCTGCAGTGAAATCCTATTATGTCTGGCCCAACAGGACGTAACTGGAGGAACACTACCACAGGGAATGTGGGACTTAGCAGGCTGATAGAACATTTGGAGAGCAATTTGGAAAGCAGGCTGACCAGAAGCTTCAGGCTGGGAATCTAGTTTTGCCAGCTCAGTGACTATATATAGTGACTATATATACATATATCTATATATATACATATCTAAATGACTCAGCAGACCTGAGTACCTAGGCACATGCAATATGAACTGAAAATCTGATCAAGAAAGAAGATATGCAACAGTGTTTCTGTGAAGATCTGGAGAAAGAGGAGGAAAACTATAACATGTCTAGAAGATGCATCAGAGTACATTTCACCATATATGGACAAACTCATTAACAGGTAGACAGGTCTGTAGCACACAGAGTACCTCCTAGTGCCCCTGCTGTGAACAGAAGAGATCAGACGTTTCTAGGACATAATTGACTTGATCTATTTTAGGCTAAATGTAGGTAGACCTAAGTAGGTCATGCACTTATTTCCCTCTAGTTCTTGAAAATTAAGTTTATGGTGATTTAGGAATAGTGTTACATAGTCCATATTGGGACAGATGAATCTCATCTTTCAGGTCTTGAGTCTAAGATCCTTTCAACAAGGGAAAGGATTCTTTATGGCAGCTGCATTAGGAATCTTTTATATAGGAGCTGTAAGTGTTATATTGCAAAAACAGTTATTGCCAGGTGGGAAAAAGCTGTCACTGCTCTCAATAAACCATGATTAATCAAAGATTATCATGCCTAATAAAAATATACAGACCTGTATGGCTTCAGAAAGCACTAGGAGAATTGCTACCTCAGATGGCAACAACTGATGAAGTTCCCAATTCTAAATGCTATTGCCATTTTGGTCTCAAAAGATTAAGATCTATACTCACAGATTCCAATTCATCAAGTGCACTGACAGCAGAGGAAAACCAGTTATTCTAACATTTAAGAGGAAATATACATATTCCTCCTTCTGTGAATGAAAACCATGAAAGTATCAACAGTGAGAGAAACCTGAACACTTTGATGCACAAATAACTCGATATCCTGAAAATTCAGGGTAAAAAAAACCATTATAGCAGCTCAGAAACTGAAAAAATGTCCTGAAATAACAATTCACAGTAGCTGGTGAAACCAACTGTGAGCCCACAAACACTCCCACCCACCCCCTGCAAGAAAACACTCCACAGAGACTCACCTCACCAGACAAAAAAGCAGAGCAGTTAAGAAAAATGCTTGCCTTGCAATAAATAGAGTTAGGTACTTGCCACAACATACAAAATAGGAGTGGGAAAAGCCAACTACTGCAGAGATAAGGAGCAAAGGCAGTAGGTAACAGAGCTGTGCCTGTGGCCCTGCACTCACACGGAATCGTTCCGGGCCAGCTGGCCGTTCTGCCGCGAGGCATTCTCGCTCATGGAGCGCTCTCTCTTCAGCCTTCCCACCGAGCGGACCTGGGCAACAGGGGAGAGAAGCAGATGAAAGGCAGAGAGTTCCAGGAGGCACTTAAAGATTTTGCACCAGGGATCTCTTAAGTTGGATCTGCCCCCAGACACGACAGCGTGTTCTCAGGGAGTAAGAGGAAAAAGGGGTGACAGGCTCTGACACCAAGGCCAAACCCACGGCAACCCTGTCCTTATCTACCCAGGGGACCTGATGCCAAAAGATTTTTGGTATGTCAGAAAGCAATACTATGTTTAGTATTACTTCCTATGAGCAGAGAGAAAGGTATTTCTGCTGTATTTCATGAGGCTATAGAATGTGAAGCTTCATCAGCATTTTCCACTTTGTAAGATGTCAATGACCATCAACCACCTGGGCACCAAGGTTAAGCCACTCTTTGAAGTTGGTTTTCAGAGTTCTGTTAAAACTCCCTGGCTCTGTGTGGTATGACAGCTCTATGAAATCCAAAGGTTAACTCTACACAATTAAAGCCTCTTAGCTTGCTTTCTGATAACATGGACATTAAAAAAACCAATCTTGCAGCTTTCTCTTCAATCAAGAGGATTTTTGAGTTAAAAGTACTTTGAGTAGTTCTAATTATGACTTTATTTTTGCAAGTACTGTGTAAGCTTTTACTGAGCATGGCAACAGCTCTAGCCATCTGCCAGTTAGATTGGGAGCTTCAAAGCCATAATTAGAAGCACTACCGTGCTATATTTTCCCAAGTAGATCTACACCACAGTAAAGAAATCATTGATCATTTCATTTTCTTTTAGTAGAATGCTTCTCAGCTAAAGAAAAAGCAAAATAAGTACTAGCCTCTTCATTCTGAGGTGTCTGCTGAGGAGGTTTTTCTAGGTCCAAAAAATCTAGTGGTCGATCACTAAGAGAAATAACACGGGGAGGAGTTTTCAATGCCAGTGGTTTGAATGAAGTAGACTGAAGAAGGTCAAGGTCTGATGGTCTGGGAAATGGAATGTCTCCACTATTACCTGCAAGAACATCAGTTGTCAGTAGAAAACAAGCTGCTCAGTGGCCACAGGGCTAATGTTAAAGCTCTAAATGACATCACATCCGTTACTTCCCCTCACTACGCCAAAGAGTTGAATATCCCTTACTTCCACAGCCCTTGCATGTTGAAAACTGTGGTTAATGCTCTCCTAAAGACCACATCAACTGACATTTACCTCAGCAGTTTCTCTGAGAACAAGGATCCTGAGTGATCCTGAGCAATGTCAACTGTTACCAGAGGACATAGTCCTATCAAAGGTATATTTGTTCCTAGATACAGTGACATGTGAGGATGTCACTCAATCAAAGCATCACACACGTGCATGTCATGCCTTTTCCACATGGGAAGGCCTTCAGCACTTCCAGGCCTGTCTCTGTAAAGCCCATGACCATAATAACTAAAGAAGTCCACCCAATAACAGACAGATCCTTAAGATAATCAGCATTCTGACTACGATCAAACACTTTTAGCATGGCTAATATATAGTGCACCCCCCAAACTTCTGAATTTAGCTTGCAGTAAAGTAAGAAAAGTTGGGTGTAAACCAAAAAACATTCAATATTTTGCTCTAGAAATGGTTTACTTAGATGAAAAGTCAGCAATTAAATCTTTCTCTTCATAACTCATTTGTTAACTGTCTCCACTACAAGCTACACCAAAACTATTGGAACATTTTCAGAGATTCATAAACTTCCTGAAGCCCCAGCTGGTGAGCAGTAAGAGTTTGCAAACCAGAAAGCCTTTTACAGGCTTTCCTTTTACAAACACATCAACATAAATCCTTGTCCACCCCGAAACCTGGAGGGCTCCCGTCCATTCTGACCTGGTGTTCTCTTCTCCAGACGCAGACCTACCTGCCACTACAATCCTCTCTGGAACCTGCATAGTTACACTGGCATTTGGAAATCCTTCCTGGGCGCCCTTCTCAAGGTCAGCATTTGGAGGAGCCACTTTGAGCTTCTCTGGGACTCTCATGCGCTGGCTGATGCCCTCGGTGTACTCCATCTCGTACTGGAGGCGACTCATCTCTGCCATCTCGGCAGCTGGAGAGGGGAATGCAGCCCCGCTCATGCTGGCAGGAGAAAAACAAAAGCTCTAACAGCAATATGGGAAACCAGCAGGAAGTGCATCAAGGAAACTCTCTTCTGGCTCCCAGGCAAGGGGTAGGTGACCTCAACCGAACAGACTTACAGAGGGAAACAAATTATAGGCTAAAACTCCTAGGCAGCGGAGCGACAAGGAGCTGAGAGGTGAGGGTGATGAGAGAGGAACAAAGTGGCACTGCAGACAATGCTCAAAGCTGCACTCAGGGTCCTCACATTGAGCTGTGACAAAACAAGACATAGGAATTCTGCATTGAATGTCCTATTCCTGTGCTGGCTGGCAGAAAAAGAAACCCAAACAAACCAACAAACCAGAAAGAATTGGTAGGAGTGCTAGGAAATCCACTCAGGACTAGGAGGACATCCACAAGAGTGATCTGCATTTACACAGATCCTGTGCATTGCTATTTCAGAAGATGGATGAAGCCTTACACAGCTGCATGTTGAGGAATGACAGACAAGGCTTGGCTTGGGAAGCAGCTCCCTGCTTCCTGTCACCCTCCTAGAGCTCACCCCATCTTAGGAGGACAGAGCTCCTCACCAAGGACCTAGAGACCAGCTGGAAAACTCAGTGTGTTCCTAACCCACTCCAAGCACAAGCCACTCTCTGAACTTCTCACTTCTGGATTTTTCTGTCAATGAAAATCTTCTGCAGAACAGATACCAGATAGACAGAGAGAGAACAAGACTTTATAGCAACTGAAAAGGCTTTGCCAATACTTTTTTTTTCTCCTCCCCCTGGAAAAGGAGAGGAATTCCATACAGAAACAGCAGGGGAATTTCCTGGAAACTTGGCTGTGAGAAACATTAACTGCTGGGAGCCCACTTGAAGGTGAAGACAAAGATAACAGGTTTTGAGGTTAGGCTGAAGGCTGAGAGAAAAAGAAACCTTAGAGCTGCACTTGGGGGTGGGCTGGAAAGGGACTGCTGATGGAAACTGGGGGCTGGAAAGGGAACTGGGATAGCTGGGAGAAGTTGCTCACCCTGGCAGTGGCCAGGAGACCTTGCTGGTGGCTCAGACTGAAATGTCTATATTGACTTAATACATAAATGTAGTGTTCCTGGCAGAGCTTACAAAGGAAGGGCTCTGTCCTGGCAAAAGGCAGCTTTGCCACTAGAACTGCAACGACATCCTTCTGCTATTTTTGGCTGCAAGACTCTGTGTCTGTGTGAAACAGGGGTCAGGGCAAAGGCAAGAAGGTCACTGTCCTACATAAACAAAAAATAGTTATAAATACCTGAACTGGTGCAGATTTAATCCATCTGTATTAGTTCTTACTGCCTGTATCTAGCAAGTGAAAGGAACTGGGCCAGCCCTTGTAATTATAAATAAACACTTTACAGGAGTTTCTGAGGTGCTTAGGCAGCTCTGCCACTTTAAAACTTTTCAGATCTCATGTTGGGGTTTTTTTTACTGTCCTTGCTCTTTGGTTTGGAAAACTACATTTGTCCCTCCTGCAAGACACTGGCCAGATCTGCCAGGGACAGGACAAAGCACACAATCTTCTGACATTTCCACTTTCCAAAAGGTGCTTTTCATTTCCAAACATGGTGTGTGATCAGTAAAGCACTTACAAGTACAGGAGTGAAAATCATAATGCCAATAAAGAGACCAAATTGTAAGAGGAACTTTAAGTACCCTGAGTATCTACTGGCAGCAGATTCAAGAACAGATACTGCTCCCAAGACTCAGTAAGAAGTGCTTCCCTGCTTGTTCACTTTCTCCTTCCCAAGCACCTGTGCAGCTCTCATGCTTGCAGTCCCACATGGCTACCCTGTAGCAGCTTTTACACTCAGCTTCCCTACAGCTTGCTGTTGCTTTTGCATGTCGACTGCTTTCCAGCCCTCAGGTGAAACACAGACTCCAAAAGGCAGCAGGAGAACAGCCACTTATCAACTATTTATAGACCAAACAGCTCTGTGTGGGTTTAGCTGTACCTGCATAGGACCTACAGATCCAATACCTCAATGTCTTCCTGCTCTTGCCTACTTATCTGCTTTGCTTCATCAAGAATTGTATTTGCTGTCCAAGTCATTTCAAGTCTTAACCTTTTTCACAAAGGAACAGGAAAACAGTGAGATTTCAGCAACAGAAAACTGAAAATATTTAAGAGGTGCTTGTTAACAAACCCCTGTTGTTTAAAGAGATCAGAAATCAGTTATGTTTTCTTTATTGCTGCACAAAGCATTCTACAGGAGACATCAATAATAAAACAGGGGGAAGGAGGACTTTAGAATTGATATTTACAGAACTAAGGAGCTCTAAAGAGGCATGAGAATAGAAAAAAAGTCTGTCTAAGAGCGATGAGACAATAAAATACAACCAGAGATACAGGGTAATTAAAGGACAGAGAGCTGGTGAAGCACGAACAAGCATCAGTGGCATGTAATGAAGAGAGAACAGAAGAAGAAAATCCAGGAGAAGTGAGGAGAGAGCAAGAGAAGTTACAGAAGGTGAAGTGTATGTGTTTGGAAAGACAGAGATGTACCTCCTAAACAAGTTCAACAAGAGAAGAGTTGAGGCATGAGACAGTGCACACAACTCTGGATTGCATTCTGGCAATAATGGGACACCGGCCATGCCTGTGCTGCACCAGGAGTGCTGTGCACAGCGTGGATGGCAGAGTTCCCTGGAGCTCTCTGGAGATGAGCCCTGGTTACAGCCCAGCACGGAGAGCAGAGCAGGTTCTACAGCTTACACTGAGCTAACGGTGACTTCTCCAGCTGCCTACTGTTGGTCCTGCTGTGGCCACTTCACAGCTGGGCTGTTCACATGCACATCAGCTACACAGTGTCTACAGATCCTCTGACAAGTAAACGGGGAAGAGCAGGAGTTAAAGCAAAGGATGAGCGTTAAAGGACCCAAAGGACTCTGTTATGGTACTGCAAAACTGTCAGAACATCTGTCACCACGGTATTTGGGATCAGAGGATATAAAGTAACAAAGTACCAACAGAACAATCTGAAGGAAAGGAGAGCTAGGTGCAGGCTAAAGGCTGAAAGCTGCTCTGCATGGTAGTTACACGTGTGAACTTTAAACATAAATCACCCTTCTCCTTAGCACTGGGATGACACAAACACAAAACTATCTGCTGTACATGAACAAGGCTACGGGATCACAAGACACTGAAGGCTGCATTATTCCGAGTTTCTTTTACTCCAGCTGTAACGCAAAACATCTTCTATTAATAATAGAAAAAAATACTGGAAAAAAATTGTCACAGTCTGACCATGGTTTCTCTGAAACACTCCCAGGTGGGGAGATGCGGGGGGAAGAGCAGGGATGGGGCCGAGAGGGGGCCCTGTGCCACAGGGTCTGGGCGGACACGGCGGCAGGATAGACAACAGAGTCTGAGGGGGTGTCAGGCTGAGGTGGGGGATCAGGATGAGAGGGAGGGCATCAGGATAAGGAGCAGAGACGGGATAAGGCTTTGAGAGAGACGGAATGAGGCTGATAGAGTTGGGGAGTCAGGCTGAAGAGGGGAGGGAACAGGCTGGTAGAGGGGATCATGTTGAGGGAAGGAGGATCAGGCTAAAGGGTGCTCAGGCTGAGAAGACGGCCTGCTCTGAGGGCAGCCGCAGCCCGGGCCGCCCCGCGGCCTGGCCAAGCCAAGTCCATCGCATATGCGTGTTATGCGTGTGTCCCTCCCCGGCAAAATCGGGATCCGCCGCCCGGCGCCAGGCCCCCGCAGCCTGTACTCACCCAGAGCAGCAGGAAGGCTGCCGGTGAGCCGAGCCGAGCCGAGCCGAGCCGAGCCGAGCCCTCAGGCCGCCGTTCCACTCCTGTCGCGCTCGGACTCGGCGCTGCCGCCCGCGGGCGTTACGCGGCGCGAGGCCCCCTGGCCTCGCTCCTCAGGTGAGACGCGAGCACCGTCCGACGTGTCCCTACGGGCCTCCCGTAGGGCTGCCGGGCAACGGGCCGCGCGTCACATGACAGAGAGCGGGCGGAAGCTGGTACCGCTGTTGCCTCGCGTGCAAGCAGACCGTAGGGCAGCCATGTTTAGTGAGGGCAGGCGGAGCGCATGCGCCCTGGAGGAGGCCGCAGGCCGCGGCGCAAGGTCAGCGCGAGGTGGGAGCGAGCCTCTGGCCTACTGGGTGCCCGAGGAGAGCAACACAGGCCTCAGCCGGAGAGGTCACAGCTCCATCGCTTTTAACCCCTCCACCATTGCCCTGGGCAGCCTGGGCTAGGCCTTGACAACCCCTTTGGGGAAGGAATTATTCTTCATTTCCAACCTCAGCCTCCCCTAGTGCAACTGGAGGCTATTTCCTCTTTTCCTATCTTTGTCATTCTGGCCCCGAAGCACTGTGCCTCCACTGCTCCTTGGTTGAGCCCCACAGTAACCAGTGGTGCCCAACGGGGAGAAACACTGGGCAGCACTCACTGAGGTGCTGCCAGAACCAGGACCCTCTGCCCAGCACCTGCATTGCTCCCGCCGGGACCACTCCTTGCAACCCATTTGTCTCTTAAGCATCGACAGCCACACTCTGCTTTTGTGCTGCGGGGCATTAACATACCTTTGTTATGTGCAAACAGGAAGACCTAATTATATGTTGAGTGGGTGGAAAAACCTGGCCTACCAACCTCCTGAGCAAGGGCACACAGCCAGCCACTTCAGGGCAGGTTTTCTGGCAGAGAGGTAGTTGCTTGGCTAGCACTCAAAAGCAACTGTTTGCTCCAGGAACCCGGCAGCTAGTTCAGCTAGTGAACTTCACCAGAGCTGTCCTCTTAAACCAAGTCTTCCCTACGACAGGCACTGCCCTGTTAGTGTTGGACACCACGTGTCAGCAGATGTGAAAGGGTGATGGAGCCATCCACAAACCCAGCCTCCACATGGAGTCTGACCAGCAGAACACCATCTTATGTCTGTGTGTCCTGGTCTGAGTCAGAACAGAACTAATTCTCTTCAGTGACTTCATCTGTTAGCCAAGTCCATTCTAAGTAACTGAAACACTTCCATTTGGTCACCCCTCCTGAAACTGGCTCTCCAGAGCCCACAACATGGGCTGCCACAGGGCAGCTGTTTCCTCGTGCTGGGGGCAACTATCAAATATCCATTTCCCTACAGAAAAATAAAATGCAAAAAGCTATTCTGTATAACAGGTAACTTTTAAAACAGAGGAAGGTAGTCTCTGAGTTTTGCCTGCTTGCCTTACAGTCCCAATCATATCCTGGAGGTCAAAAGCAGCAGTGATGAAGCATGTATCGATTCAAAGTCCTGCAATTTGCCAACTCAGTTCTTTACAAATACCAACATTGATGTGTTACAGAGGCAAGTGGCCTGAAATATGATCTCTTACCAGACAAAAAGAAAAGTTGTATAACATTGAGAATTAGCCATGTCCTTAGATGCATGATCTTACATTTGGCTTCCTTGAAATTGTTGGCCTAAGCCAAAAAAACCTGCTAGGGTACAAACTGGTTCCTGAAGTGCACTAGAAATACAATCCATCTCCCTCCATTCCCCACACCTATCATTTTGACACTGAAATCCTGACAATAATTCTAAGTGTGCCCTTCTCTTTCTGCTGCACACAATCTGATGGTCCATCTGTGTGCACCTCCAGAACACCTCTGGGTACTATCTTCTGCCTGAGGAAACATGCTGAGTCCTACTCTTTTGTAGTTTTTCACAGGTTTTGGCTTCCTTGGTGGCCAGTCCTTTCCCTTCTTCAACCTGGGGTTACAATCGTTCCCAGGCAAGCTGTGGGTCAAGCTGCAAAGCATCTTCCTTGCAGAGGAGGAGAACTCCAGCGAGGCAGGGCAGCCATCTCCCCAGCCAGGGCATGATCCCACTGCACTGGGCACAGAAAGGTTCTGTCAACTGCCCAGCAACCATCAGGCAAATGCAAGGTGCAAATCAGATCTCAGGTGAAAGACAAGCAAAGAGGTTGGGAGCAGCAGGGAGAGGGCTCAGCCCACAGCAGAGCTCAGGCAGGGCCCGGGATGGAGCCCGGGTGCAGCACTGGTACCTGCACACTGAGGGTGCAAGCAGGGCAGGGCACTCTGGGGATGCTGGTGTGCTGGGGGCACAGCCTTCCTCATCCTCCTCATTTTCCTCAGGACCATCACAACCCTTCCTCTCACACTGCTTCTGGGAACAGCAACTTGCCGCTCACCTCTGCTTCATGTGTATGAAACCAGCAGAAAACACCAGTGAATGCAGCAGAAGAACGTGGCTAGCTGTTGCTGATGGAAACTGCTGTCTGTCCCCAGCCCAACACGGTGTCCCAAGCAGAGAGATGTCTAGGGAGAGAGCCAGCATGCAGACATCCAGTGTGGGCAGCAGAAAGGGAGTGTGTTTCTGAGGGCAAACTCCACCAGCTTTCTTGTAAACACATCATACTGTTTATTTCTTTATTTTTTAAAACCAGTCTTATGTATGGGTATGGAAAAGATCACTAGCACTGGGAAGAACAAAAACCAAGTGAGATGAGCCTTCTATTTAGTCGAAATATTTTATTTGTCTGTATTTAGCAGAAGGTCTTGCTTTCCCCTTCCCCCCCCTCCTTGTTCACTCATTATTTCTGATTTCTCATCCTTCCATTCTTTCAGTACAATATAGTAACACCTTGCACCTCATCAGCACTTTCCAGTTAAGGATCTTGAAGCATTTACAGACAGGAGTTAACTAATCCTCACAACAACCATTAGCAGTAAGGAAGTAAAATGATCTGCACCTGCAGAGAGAAGTTAAGGTCAGTTTCTTTTTCAAGTTTTGCTTTGATTTTCAGTGTCCAGCTTGTGTTGCTCTGGGCTTGATGAACATGAGTCCCTGCAGTTGTGTTTCATGCTTTTGAAAGGAAGACTGAGTTTGAGCACGCAAAATCTAATGCTATTTCTGAAAATCTTTCTGTATCAACTTGCTGAAGGCACTCGTGAAGTGAGCAGTGGAATCCCCAACTGGGAACAAGGCAGAACTTCCAGATCCAGTGCTGAGGCATAACAACTCACTGGAACTTACCTCTGGACTTTCAAACCACAACCTGTTTCCTTCTCCTTACACACTGTCCTCCACCATTTCCAGCAAAACCCCCCCTCAGGTACTTACATTCTACGTGTCACCAGCGAGTTGTAGGTGAGGGCTCCACAGTCATCCATTGCATCCCCTATACGATGCCTTTGGGTGACTGGGATGAGCTTTAATGAGGGGAAAAACCCACAAGCACCAAACCCCCAACAACTGAACAAGCAAGGGGTGTGGGTTTTATCTTTGAGTATTTGAAGCAAACTTCAGAGTTTATGGATAAACCTAGTATGTGGTTGTTTCAAGGTAAACAGCCTCAACCCCAAACCTGGCTCAAATGGAAAACTAAATATCATCTTGACATCAATACCTTCTTATCAGTAGTGCATCTGCATAGAGAGTCTTCATAAAACCCTGCACATTCACAACTACACCTTGCACACAGAGTACTATGACTGCTCAAGCAAACAAGGACTTTACAATACCCATTCAGTCCATGTAAGAGGTATCTTCACCTTAGCTCCATCGGAAGATACCGGCATGAAACACAGGAGAACCTTTCTCTTAGTTAGGATAACACTGAAAATTCAAACAGTCAGACAAACACAATGCAAGTATTTTAACAGGAACAATATAAAATGTCACTGGCTTAAAAAAAAACATCTAAGTGAGAAATTTTGGTTATTTCAGTGAATTGCTAAACCCTACATGGAAAATGATGCATTTACAGAGCTATTCTGATGAATTAGCCTTCTTCTATTACAGTAAATACTGGAATTCTGATAGATTGTGCAAGTATTTAAAAATATTAACATTTTAAATGTTAACATCACAATTTTAAATAAGCCTTGCAAGTGCAATGTTATAAATATTCTTAAAAAACACCTCAGAGCTACAGTTTCATATAAGTTATATGAGTAAATGAAAGTGCTTTTCAAGTATTTCTCTTCATTTACAGCTGGATTCTCATTTCTGTAAGTCAGGGCTTAGATGGCACAATTTAAATGTCCTTTTAAAGAATTTGGATGCATACATGTAGCTGGATGGAAAAAATGGTTTCATTTGCAGAAATGCATGATAAATATTTAAATAGAGAGTATAATTTGGGATAAATACTTAAACATGGAATGTTATAAAATGTGAAGGTTATAATTTTTGATACTTGTTAAAAATAAGATAAACCTGATTAAAAAAAACCTGATAAGGCCATGGGAGCCCTGGAGCCATACAGTAAATGTTAATTCCTTCAAAATCCCAAATTCTGATCTGGCAAATGGTTGTTCTTCACTACAGACAAACACATGTAATTGCAATAGAAGCCAAACATTGTCAGCTCCTAAGAGATCTCACGATGTGTGTCTGCAGCCCTGGATGTGTCCAACACGTTCCGTGAGCCAGCCCTTGGCCACAGTGGCTCTGGAGAACATGGCTAGTGCCTGTCACACGGGACTGGATGCCCAGGGCAAGGTGGAGCTCCCTTTGGCTAGTCCAGAACTGTCACTTCATGGTGATACAAAACCAGGTGTGTTCCTGTTTGCCAGCCAGAGGGAGGGTGAGGTAAGAGGGGAGATACTTGTTTATTAGACGAGAAAACCAAAACAAAACAACCCTAAGGGAATTGTTATATATTTAAAAGTGCACTGAAAATACTTCTTACTGAACCCTACCTCTCCTAAGTGCCAGTTTTCATCTCAAATTATATCCACTTTGAACACTGAACATATGGAAGCTGATACTAGAGCATTGAGCTTGTCTTGCTGTTTGAAAAGCATGTGACATAAGGCAGCACTAACATCTGTCACTGAAGACCTGGTGATGCCATGGTTTTATCACGAAGATGCAGCGGAGAATGACGCAACCTGGCAGGAGCCCTTGCAGACTGCCATCAGGGGCCCTGCAGACTGCCATCAGGGGCCCTTGCAGGCTGCCACCAGGGGCCCTTGCAGGCCGCCACCAGGAGCTCTCTCCAGCAAAGTGTTCTGTCATTTGCCAAAGACAAAAGTCAAACCGTTGTCCTACCTCACCACAGTGCTGCACTGGCAATTCAGCATTTTCTTTCCAGGTGCAGTTGGACTTCAGTAAATTATAGCTCCTCAGAATTAGGCAATTCTTTGTCCTAAAAGCAGAGTTCCATGTTCCATCCAGAGTGGCCACTGCTAGAGTGGTTTCTTCATGCACACCTGACACCGGCTGATGATATTTTCCAGTTCTCCTGCTTTCAACGTCTGTGGCAGAGGTCTCCTACCAGAAAGGAATCAAACATGTCCTTTTTTCTTTAAGGAACAGGGAGAGACAATGCAACTTTGGATCCAGCATTACTGGTGGCAACACTGAAATCCTTGCCCCAGAACAAGTCTAACCCCACCAGAGGGGACACCTAACCCGAGGGGAGTTGCTGGGGGAGCCCCCACATGTGCTGCAGGCAGCTCCTGTCTCCTCGGGCCCTTGCAGCGTGGATGTGACGCGTATGGATGCAGGGAAGTATGATTTACCTGAACATTCTTCTTGGATCCAAGGATGCCAGCCAGAAACTGTAGGAATTGGTGTAGTAGCTGCATGTCCCCCTGCCGTGGCACTCTATGAATGGGACAGCTCGAAACTCTTCCAGACAAGAGCCAGGAGATGCCAGTGCTTGGCCAGAAGCTTCCGAGCCAGCACTTGTATACTGTAACCACCAACACATGTTTTATCAGAACTTGTCCATCAGCTTTTAGTAAACTGCAGACAAAAAAGAAATCTCTTTCTAAAACATACCATATGTTCTGTGGTATAGTTCAGACAAAACAAACACTGATTCAGTTATCCACATTACAAGTAGCACAGAAGCCTCATGAAAATTCCAGCAGTTATGGCATTTCTTAAGTCCCTGCAAAGGCCTTTTTCTGCTCCATGAAAAGGCATGAAACTGTAACCAATACAAAGACTAGAAAGCAGCTGGATCCTGTCCACTTGAGAACTACAGCAACTGAATGACCAATAAGCCAAATCCCCTGTTTTGTGTATCTTCATGTTTTTGTTGCCTTCATCCCTTCTCTCAACACAAAAAGCAAAGATGGCATTTTCCTTTTCTGATCTTAGTAAATGCTTCTAGAAATAGCTCTAGCATAATTTAAGACAGTAGAAAATTGGCTTCAAAATCCCATTTAAATTTGCTGATGTTGGAAACAGGCAGAAGCTTTTAAGTAGACACTGCAAAAATCCTCTCAATTCTTTTCCAAGGTGACGCTGATGATTATTAGCAGTAGTACTAGTACTACTGCTTAGGGCCAAATCCCAGGAGAGACAACAAGGTTCACACTAGATCTAAAAGGACTTTTACACCATGCAAAAAAATGCAAGGAATTTAATTCTGCCTTTTCCCCTCATTTGCTGGCACCCACAGGCACGGATCACAAAGATCAAGTGCTACATCCCCTAGTACAGGTATACTCCTATTCCCATCACCAGTTCTCAACTTGCAGTCACATATGAACACTCTTCACTCCCATCTCATAGGACATCACAGTTGCTGCGTCAGTCTTTTGTAGACAGTGTCCTGCATTTGGTTTGATTTTAGCTTTCTGTGGAGTTCTATAAAAATCAGATTTATAGGAAGAAGTGCCTGGCATGGGAATGGGTCAGTTCCTTCTGTGCATTTGTGGTCAGAACTGGTTTAACCACTCCACTCCCCAACCCTGTTTCCTAGGTCTTAGCACGGCACATGAAAATGAGAGCATGCAGTTATTTTTGTCAGGCTACAATCCTGTGGTTCTCCCTTTCAGCTTTTCCCCTTTTCCTCCTACCACCTGTTTTTGAAAAGCAATAATGATAAAAATGATTTTCAACAGCCTGCCCTGTTTTTGAGGACAGGTCAGAATAGTTGTCCCTGTGACTCTGGCATCAAATAAAAGTTAATAGAGTTAGTCCCTACTTCTTGGCAAAGGAAAAGAATTTAACAATTGTTAAGAAACAAATGAGCTATGAGCAGATGAAAACACCAGTGAAAGTGAGAGGACATAAAATTAATTGTTCAAGTCTTTATGTCCTTACCATAACAAAAGAAAAACCCTTCCAGAGAGATGTCCACCCATCGGGACAGGCTGGAACCGCGGTTGTCTGGCTGTGAACTGCTATGACCATGGCAGCTCCTTCACAGACAACACACCTGCAGGAAGAAATGCACGTGCTTTAGATGTTCTTCACCCTTGTCAGCTGTTCTAAAGCAACTAGAAAGGACCACATTTGCACAAGGGCGTTTCCACAGCAGAGAACCTTCAACCCCTTCAGTTCAGAGGAACTTAGAACGTTCCTCACCAGCTACAGTAAATGTATCACACAGAACTGAAAGCAGAGCTTGGTTTGCACTGTATCCCAAATACTGAAGCTGTCTTTATTTCCTTCTGGCCTCCCTCTGATAAACACAACAATTGAGTTTTAAGGAAATATCACTGCAATCAGCAGGACTGTGTGCATCTTCTGGTGTCAGCTATGCCAGTGAAGTCCTGTGGTGGGACTCCAGCTTTAATCTAACTGCTCTGAAGAATATGACCGAACATCTGATATATTCAGGGGAGTAATCAAAAATCAAGGGGTTAAAACCAGTGGTTGTACTGGCCAAGATTGGCAGGTCTTTGCCTAAGATTTGCTGCTCAAAACAGTTTATCATGTATTTGTGGTTGAAGGCCAGAAGAGCTAAAATTGTTATACTCTTACCTGCTTATATGGGTCTCTAGTGCCCTGCCAGAAATGGGTGCCATGTCTGCTGGCATTACTGCTGCAGTTGACAGCCAGTAGGAGTAGTCATTGCGAGAAGCAAAGCTACAAACATCATTGGTGCTACAGAACAAGAATGGCATGGTGCTGAATCTCTGCAAGCAGCTACCAGCTGTTCCTGAAAGACAATTTTTGACAGATAGGAGAGCATAGTTAGTGCAGCAAACAGAAGAGACACCTGATGGCATCCAATCTACAGTGAGAACTGAAAGAGTTGGTGACTATAAAAAGAGAAGTGTCTGTGCAGTGGAATCATCTAAAAGCAAAGTGCTTATGGTGTATATAAAAAATAAGGGCTAAGAGCAGAAGATGTTAAAATAGTATCTTCTTGAATGGTATCAGTCCTTGACACAGTAGCAGGGATTCAGCTGCTTAACCAAAAGCTTCTTGGTGCCATTTTTGACACCCTACAGCATCTTGCTTAGTGTCCAAAAAAGTAAGACTCTCTCTCAGATCCTGTGTTATGACTGTCAGTCCTGTGCAGGTGTTGTGAACATTTATTGTAGACCTCTACACATGAGTAACTGAATTCCTCCTCAAAAATGTCTAGGGATACCAAAAAGGGAATACAGGAGTGGAGAAAAGAAAGATGTCTTTCACACCACGACTCCTGAACTGGCTCAGAGCAGCATAGTACTCTGGAGACCGACAGCTGGAATCAACCTTCATCTCTGACACTTCCTGTGAGTTTGGTTTCATGACAACTGCAGTGTTACTGGGCTCTACAGTAAAGCATCTGACATGGTTACCAGTACAGTACCAAGATCTTGTCCATGCGCTCGTTCGTTGCCTTGTACAAAGAGCAGCGAATAGCCGAGGTAGAGCTGTGAGGTCCCTGGCGGGCAGGAAGGGACCTTAGTCGACTGACTGTGCCGGGTAAAGATAAAACCTCTTCTTGTGGGACCAGCAGTGATAGCACCTGGTGATCCAGGTAACCCCTGCAGACCTGGAAAGCCAATCAGCCCAGGGTGTCCTGTGGAGAGGAAAGAAATGTGGCTGTAAATATCATCACTTCGTTTGAATTTTGACTTCATTCAAATGACTGAAACCACTTGGAAACCAACAAAATTTTACCTATAAGAAGATACAACTTGAAAATTTGTTGTGTTTGTTGCTAGTTGTATTAACTCCTTCAGACCAAGGCCAGGTAGCTTTGCACTGCATAGTTTCATGGAATAGTGAGGTATTTTTAAGAACCATTTTAACAAAAAAGGTTGTAAAGCAAAACCACTTTATGGTGACTAATTTGATGTCATAAAAAGGCAGAATGATACCTCGGGATTTCAAGAGGATAACTAAATGTGATTAATACCAAAGAAGCACATTTTTGTAAACTGTTATTTCAGTTGTGAACACGCATCTGTTAAAAGCTAAGAAAGTGCTGACGTGTGCTTGTGGCTCTAAAACTACTGCAAATGTTTCAGAATCTCAACAGATGCAAAGGATTTACAGAAATTAGGAACACAGTTTATCTGTAAATTCAGTAGCAGCACTCAAACAGAGATGTCTGCTTTCCTGTACCTCTTTGCCCTGGAAATCCTCTGTCTCCTTTTGGACCAGGCAGTCCTGGTTGACCTGGGTGACCGAATCTTCCTGGTAGGCCTTTTACTCCTTTAGGTCCTAAATGGTAACCAAGAAAAAACAGAATCATATAGTAGTGGTTATTCTAGATTTTAGTAACTGCTAATAAAGTTAGGATCCCTACATAAATGTAGCTGTGTTGGAATAAAACCATCTGTGTGAATTTAGCAAGGTTTGAGGCTGTCTGTAGGGTCACTCTCACCGTATTTCCCACTCATCTGGAGCATTGCTATTACGTGTGGCAATTTCCTCCCCAACATGACAAACATCTTGTACATAAATGGTGCATGTTTTGATCCAAGCTTGCTTTTTATATCACTATTTTACTTAGGCAGAAATGCAGGATCCTGTTTTCCCACCAAACCAAAATGTTCTGCTAAGCAGCACACACAAGCATGAACAGAGATAAAAACATAAACCACCTTGTAGTCCAGGAAGCCCTTGAATTCCTTGATCGCCCGGGATTCCTGGGATTCCCGGCAGTCCAGGAGGACCCTTGCTTCCTGGGATGGAGAATATTCTCCCAGGGATTCCAGGTGGACCTAGCAGCAAAAATATAATGAAGAGCTATTGATTTATATTAAAATAAAGCAAACAAACTACAAACCAAAACAAACGAATCAAGCAAGTCATCTAGTATTAGAATGAGAAGGGTTGGTTACCGTGCTGGCCCTTTGCTCCCCTTGGCCCTTCTGCTCCCTGTGGTCCAGGGGGTCCTTGATTACCCTTTTCTCCTAGAAAGGAAGATTGGAGATCTGTCTGCCTGGCTTAAAATGTCACAATAATTGTCAAAGTTTCAGAAGCTTACTTAAGAGTCCTGCATGATCCATGCCACCTTTCCAAAGAGTAGCACAGCCTGTAGACTCATTTGAAATGCAAAAGTGGACTTCACATCTCTGCTGTTACTGCCTAGTTTACAGGCCAAGAGCACTCAGTTGATGTTTCCATGCCTCTCTTCATATAATGGCTGGTCCCATAAACCTAGCTTAAAACCTCAACTTTAGACTATGTCCTTTTTGTCTTCTGTGTCTTTGTCACTGCGTTTAGAGGTCCAGCAGGTATTTTTGTCATCAGGTCAGGAGATCTGACTGACTATGCCATGAAATGAGAGCTGTTTGCTTAAGAAACTCTAATTAGTGTCTGAACACTTTCCTTTCTAGCTGACCTACACCCTGCTCTCGAGGGAAAAACCTCATGTCCCTAGGACCACGCCTGGTACTAATATGTAAATACTACTATAATGCAACATGTAAATGATTGTATCTGGCACACAGAAGAGCGTGTAATAAATGTCTGACTACCTTTTACACCTGGGAATCCAGGAAATCCAGGGTCCCCTCTAGCACCAGGATAACCTGATCGACCTTCTATTCCCTGCAAATCAGATAACACCAATGATAACACCAGTGATAAATGGGAAGCAGCACCTGCATGCTACGAAGTACATTTTCTTTCTGTTCAGAATACTCAAAGGACAATATTCACAGAATATGCTACTACTAGAAGTATCTACTCCACCTCTAAGCATGCTAAATATATGGTCATATTATTGTCAATATTATTCTGCAATACAAAATGGCTGAGGAAATGACACGCCAGAAATTCACAGTAATTTCTTCTTGGTCCACTTAGGTCCACAAACACCACTTTTCACATCCATTTTACTATCTTGCCTCTATTACAGGGGGGTTTTAGGAGAATGTGGGGGTTTTGGTCTGGTTTGTTGTTTGTTTGTTAAATTCTCCTGAGTGTTATTTTCATGGTAAAAGCAAATGAACAATGAAGTAAGAAACAACCAATATTCCTTTCACTGACTTTTGGACCAGGAGGACCCATGTCGCCGGCTGGGCCTGTTGGCCCTGGTATGCCATCTGCCCCTCTGTCACCTTTGCTTCCTTTCATGCTGGGAGTGGGAAGACCAGGAGGCCCTGGAAAACCAGGAGCACCTGTACAGAAACATCAGAGCAAGTGAAAATTAGTGCCAGCAGCACTTCACATAGGTAACACCAATGCAGTACAACATTCAGCAGGTCTCTAGTGCTGCTCATGTTTCCCCTCTCAGTGATTCCCAAGGAAATACACCCATTTATAAAAAACACAACCTAAACTTGTTTTCCAAGTCTGCTAATTTAATCTGAGATCAGAGCTGAGTTCTTGCAGTTCTACAGCACTACAGTTTCTTGAGTATCCTCCAGTTGTAGTTTAGGTTGGAAAATACTTTTAAGATCATGTCCAACTGTTAACCTAGCACTGCCATGTCACCACTAAACCATGTCCCTAAGTGCCACATCTACTCACTCATGCTATCTCACGTTGAAGCTGGATTTCAGCTGCCCTACAGACTGTGTGAGAAGAAAGAAAATAATGCAACTGAGTGGACTGTAAAGCTTAGAGTTACTGAAATTGAGATCACACTGCACAGATCATCATGGTGTTTGCAATGGTAGCACTGCAGTAACTGGGAAAGGAGCTACCTGTTTACTTATGAAGCTCTCTTAGATGATGACCCCTTTCAACCCCCAGCTCTGGACAGGCTGAATTCTGCCTTCAATTATCATTTCAGATAAATAAGGAGTTATAACAACACACCTGGTCTTCCATGTGCACCAGGAACACCTCTGTCCCCTTTCTGGCCAGTGATTGCCATGCCTGTTGCACCTTGAAAGCCAGGTAACCCCACTAAGCCAGGGGGTCCAATGGGTCCTTGATCACCTTGATGACCTTTCATACCTGGTGGCCCAGGAAAACCAGGCAGTCCCATGTCCCCTTTGATTCCTGCAAAGTAGAAGTATTACATTTGGGGAGAGCTGTCAGGGTGGTAAGATGAGGTGACTACACAGAATGTGTGTATTTATTAGACCACAAAGGTGGAATCCAGCCTTTGTTTGTAGTATGGAGAAGCCACCAAAGCCACCTTGCTACAGCAAAGCAAAAGAGTTGTGAAAAGCCAGGACTTGCTGCAAGGTAGCATACACACCACTCTTCCTGCTTTTTTAATCTTGTGTTTTAGCATTTTCCTTTTTTTAAAGAGACTCCATTTCAGAGATTGCCCATACAAACCAATGAAGTTGAGAGGAGAATAGAAAGACTAGAGCAGGGAGTGTTTGTTAATGAGTAAGTAGAAGAAATGCTTCTCTGAACATCAGAACAGGCAAACCCTTTTAAGCCAATTTTCATCTAAAAGCATCAGCATGAGCACAGCAAAATAAGAGACTACTCCAAAAGGACACTGTTCTAAGGCTGATCTTAGAGTGCATGATCTGTGTATGGAGGATATGAAGAGACACTATGTTTTCTTTAAAGTAAAGCAAACCAATGGATTTCTACCAGTACTAGATATACAGTGCAAAAGCCAATCAATGGAAGACTTCCCTCAGTCAACCTTTCAGCAATATGAAAAGGGAGATGAACAAAATTACACTGCCATCACTGCAGCTTTTTTACAGTATGCTTAGTATTCAGCAGCAGCAGGTGACAGAAAGATGAAGATGATGACTCTGGTATTAGAAATGAATCTTTTGACTGCTGAAAAGACAACTCACCTCTACGACCAGGAACACCTCGGAGGCCAGGGATTCCTCTCCCTGGTGCTCCTAGAAAATATGAGGTCATGTTATACCCAAAGCCCTGAATAATTAGTAGAAAACATCACAGTTGTCTAACATTTGATGTATTTCTCCAGAACACAGTGAATCAAAATGTAGCTTTTGGTTATATGTAGGACATAGTTTATTGACTCTTTCAATTTCTTCTACCCTGAAATACAAAGTAAATTTGCAAGTTTTCCTTGCTGGTAGGAACTCTTAGTGATCCATCATACAATACATTCTGCAAAGATAAGCTCTGTCTTCTTTCAGAGGAAAAAAAAAACAACAGGAGAAAAATCTGCATTTAAGTTAGTTACTATGAAAAAAATAGAAGAAATGTAATACCTAAAATAGAAAATACCTTAACAGTGACTACTGCAAACTTACTATGAACAAAACCTTTCTAAACCCTACCAATATCTTCTCAGCATCCTCTTTCTATTAGTATGCAGAGAAAAAATGTCACTGTAAAATATGAAAACATTTCCTGTTATATTTCAGTGGAGGACTAAATCTATCTGTGGACATTGATGACATTTGAAGGGAAGGTTTTATAGCCCAAGGGCCAGGTCACAGAAACTTGTTCATGGAAGTAAACTCTGTGATTCCTTTTATCTTATTTCTACCTAAGAGAGGAGACTACTTTAAAAGGATTTTGGCTCTTTTCATCTCTTTGAGATTAAACACTTCAGAACTGTTAGCAGCAATACTTTGGCTCTTGATGACATGAATGCTTTCAGGTGATGACAAATCATGTCATATATGTCAAATAGCAGGGACATGTGGAATTGGGTTGTTGACAGCATGCACAACAGTTGCACAGAAAAACCTGTGAACAATACAAAAGTGAAAACTCTTCTACTTACAAACTTACCTTTGGCTCCACAGAAGCTCTTTATTAACCCTTCCCAAATAGCCCTTAACTAGGGGAAGAAAACAATTGCAAAATAGAATGAAAGTATTTCCCTGTTGTTACCTGGTTCTCCCTTTGCTCCTGGGGGACCTGGCATACCATCCTGACCTTGATTACCTCTTTCACCAACAAGTCCATTCTTTCCAGGGGCTCCAACTGCACCTGTGAATTATAATGGATGACAATATCTATTGTTTTGCATTTCAAAAGGAGAAGATATGAGCCCCCTTATTAAAATAGAATTAGTTCACCTACTTCAAAGACAGATGTGTTGGGATATAAACATTTGTAAAGAGCAACATCTAATTTTTATTGAGATTAGCACTCCCACTGTTCTCACAGGCAACAACTTCCTGTCTTTCAAAGACATTTTAGGACCCTGCCTTTGATTTAACCCATGCTGGCAGGTATCCACAGAGGCAGTGTGGTTTCTCTCCCTGGCTTTATTACAAATTCAAGATTCCTCTAAACAGGGACTGGATTCTTGTATTTCCTAACTCTGCTGATATATCAGTGCAGGTTCCCTTAAGTCTACAGAACTGTAACATCATAATTTTGAGGAAGACCTCTGACTATAAGAGCATTCACTGCTCTTTTTGAAAATAAGGGCTAGCACTCACTTTAGTAATGTCTGCATTACATACCTCCCTGTTGCTGTGTATTTACATGCTCCCCCTCAGCTATACTTTGAATGGTTCGATCTTTTCTGTCGCTTTAACAAACAACTACAACTCTGTCCTCAGTTTCCACTCTAATTCATTTTCTTCTCCTCCCCACCTAGCTACACCTTAGTTGATTATTCTCTTTCAGGAGGCAGAACAAGCCTTTCTTCCAATTGTTTGCATAGCTCTTCTTGTGAAGCAAAAGCTCTACAGTAGTGAAGCCAAATGAAAACCTCTTGCCTCAGCTGAGCTGGTAATATTGAAAACAGGCTGTTAAAGACCTTGGCTGGAACCAGAGAAGGTACATAAAGCTGGAACTAACACAGGCAGACCACAACTGCACCAGCTAAACACCAAAAAGCTCAGAAGAACACCAGCTGCCTCCTGATGAAGAAAAGAAAGCAGGAACAGGGATTTGAGAGAGATGCTCTATACCATACCAGGAGGGCCAGGAATGCCCTGTTGCCCTGGGTGGCCTTGCTGTCCCTTAGCACCGGTATCTCCAGGGGATCCAGGCTTCCCTGCAAGAAGAAGAGTGCAGGAGAGGAGAAGAGACATTATCACTAGATCCAGACTCACCCTGAGAACTTTGTCATCATTTCTGCTTCAGACAGCTGTGGAAGGTCTCTAGCTGACATAAGGTAGCCTGACTGCACTGACTACAAAGGAGCTGTTTAGGTTTACAGCAGTTGAATTTATATCAATGTGCCACCCCACAGGCACTCTGTGTAGTTTACTGAGAGATTATCTTCTTCTAGAAGCATATGAACATCTCACCATCCCTCCACTACAACACATACCTGGGATCCCTGCACTTCCAGTTTCCCCTCTCATCCCATGTGCTCCTGGTACTCCTTTATGTCCTGGATGACCCTGAGACCCCTTTTCTCCTTTGCTGCCCAAAACTCCTGGGATGCCTGGATCTCCCTGAGTAAAGCAGCAGTTGCACAAAAACAGGTAAAGAATCACATGACATCTGATACATTACATTTCATATTTGAACAACAGAAAGATCACATGTAGTTTTAAAGGTTGAGTAAGTGTAATCATGGTTCATGATGATTTTCAGAGAAGATCCAAGGAAACAAATATGCAGTCTTCTCCTAATACCACTGATCCTTTAGACTTAGCTAAGAAAAAAATCTGCCCTTCATCTGTACAAACCAACTTCTGTCTTTCAATGTTTTCACCAGCACACAGACTTCTCAGTTTTATTCTAACAGCTCCTCTTTTGATCCACACATTCCTTACAGAATATGCACTGAAAAGCTCCTACTGACTTTCATGCCTAATCTCTATGTGGCTACCCAGCTAATACAGATGATAAACAGATTATTCTGACAGATTACAGGAGCTGTAGTAACAGTTTACAGCCTCAACCACGTATCTCAGATAATCTCCTATGTAGAAAGACTTCCAGTTGCCCAACAACTAGTATATGTGGAATACAATTGTATCCAATAGGCTTAACTTAAAAGATTCTGGGTTTCTCTTCACAATACATGTTACTAAACATGATAGATACTGCATGCAATATACACTGCTAAGGAAAAAAAATGATTAACTTTGTGTAATGATATTACTAGACTGTCAAAAGCCAACAGTACTGTTTTAGATTACAAAACTTTTGCATTTGCAGAGATGATGTCTTTCTGTACTGTTTAATGTACAAATATTCCTGCTGCTGACTTCCTAAGTGCAAGACCTTGTTCTTAATGGACTAGCAGCTTTTACAGAAACAAAGTTATTTCCAAGATGTTTCATCTTTACAAAGAAGAATTTTTTGCACCAACACAAAAATTAAATGAAATGAACTAGAAATTTCTCCTGAGTAATGACAATAAAATTTTCTTTTTCTTATCACTAACAAACATCAGCTCCTGCAAACTCTCCAGCTCTTGGTTACATGCTTTCATGTTTCTACAGAGTCAAAGGCTCTGCTTATTGCCCAATGTCACAACGGTTCCATTGCCTTCGTACCTTTGGACCAGGTTCTCCTGGAGGCCCAGCAGCTGGGTGTCCAGGATCTCCCTTGTCACCTGGAAAGCCACTGTAGCCCAGGGGACCAGGATCACCTGGCAGTCCTGGAAAACCTGGAGATCCCTTCTGTCCTTTTGGACCTGGAAAAATGAAGACACTGATATCATTCTTAAAAGGATCAGAACTGCATGCCACGCCTTGTGCTTTGTGGACTACTGCCTGTATGTTCAGATACTCATTCTTCATTCAAGGAATTTACACAGCCAGCAATATTATTTCTAAACACATTAGAAAGAGGTTCTTACAAGTAACAATATATAAATTAAAGAAGTTCTATTTCACACTGAGGTGGTGTGAAGTCTAGAGGCACTGCAAAGAACAAATCCCAGTCTAAGCACTGCGTAGTGAGCTGACAGTAACTGCTCAGCTCTGTGCAAATGCTTCCCTATGAACAAGAGACTTGACAGAAAATGACCTGGAATTCCCATGTCCCCTTTGTTTCCTGGTGCACCTGGGAATCCTTGCCTTCCAGGAAACCCTGGAAGACCCATAAATCCTTTGACACCTGCAAGATGAAGAAACAAGTGTCATCTTCGAGTTTTATTCTTGTCAGAAAGTCAAGGAAACAACAAGCATGTAGTGCTGCTGCTGGAGCCCAGGCTATGGGCTAGCACTGAGGGGATGTTCTCTCTACTCTCCACCTGGTACAATCACTTTCAACACACACATTCCATACCTGGTAGGCCAGGTACTCCTTCAGACCCATTATAACCTGGGAGGCCTCGCACACCAGCATCACCTTTTTCTCCTCTTGGACCCATTCTTCCTTGAGCTCCTAAACCAAAGTTTCATTTTAAAAATTATTAGAAGACAACATCTTAGAATGTAAGTTTTATGTGAACTTTGAAGTTTTATAACTCTTAAAAGCTAATGAAGCAGACATGGGGGATAGAATTTTCACTCTGTGAACACATATAAGCAAGAGATAAGCTCCCAGTTAGTGCCTTCTGCATTTCTCACATGAAGACAAAAGGAAGTTTCTGAAAGCTTCCATAGGCAAATGTCCACACAAAAAGCCAGGCAGCATTAGCTAAACATGTATAACTCATACACAGGGTCTATATTAATACTGCAAACAGGGGAATTCTTCTGCCAGTGAGGTATTTCTGAGCAGACTCCAATTCTTTGCAGTCCAGCATCAGGTTGGTAATGACACTCACTTCTGTGCTCACAGGCTACTGAATGCATAAATCCATGAATCTACAGCACATATATATACAAGCCTCCTAGTACTACAGACATATTATTACTGGTTTAACACTCAATATGTACTTGTTAAAATGGAAACAAATATTCAGTGTAACATCCAATGTCCAATAAAAAGGCAGTGACAGTGTTCAGCAGGAATTAGTCCAAGCCACATGAATATTCCTAGTAGCAGGGTCACTTTCTTCTGTGTTTTAGAGTCCACTGAACCTGCCACAGAGATGACAACCCTAACTGGTTTTTCATGACAGAACAACAAATGTGTACCTTTTATGCCTTGTTCTCCTTTGTTCCCAATACCAACCAAGGTCTCAGATGGTCCAGGAAAACCTTTATCACCTGGTTCACCTTTTGCTCCAAGAAATCCTTTCCTTCCCCTTAGTCCTGGGAATCCAGGAGAACCTGCAGGAAAATACAATGAAATTTTCTGAAGAAACCTAAGGATGACAGCATAAAGGAAGCAAGGAAATTCCTGTCTTCAAGGTGTAAATATACATTCCAAATCAACAACCTGAACTAGCTTCTTAATCACTCCAATCATCCATAAAACATCTAAGAGCATAGACTATGGCCAGAGAAGGTAATTATTTCTTATACTGAATAGATGTATAATCTTATGTCCTGATGACAATGATATTTGGAACATGAATGGAATGGAAAAAATAGAGCCAAAAAGCTCTCTGCTCTTCATTTCTAAAATTGGCAACACTTTTACAAATATCAATGAAATATAAAGGTGGTGCTAAAAAACCCCAAAATCATGCTGTCATTCAGTCTGTAGACTGCACATACAATACACAGGAGCCAAAGATTTACCAAGAACTGAAGAAATTCTGGTATGACACAGGAGTGATAACGTGTATCAGGATGAATCACAAGACTTCTTCAGCATGGAAATCCGTATATTCTAAGTAATAATGAAGGCAGATACTATGGCCACTTGCCTCTGAGACCTGGGTTGCCTGGTCTTCCAATCATGCCAGGGGGTCCAGGGATTCCTAACAGGCCCATTACACCTGGCTCTCCCCTCGAGCCTGTGGAATTGAAGCAACACTCCAGCACATTTGTTGTATTATGTGACACGTCTGATCAGTGAAACAGAACACAACTGCAGAAAGCTGTACAGATGCCTGGTGGTTAAGGCTTTAGTTGCTTGATTGATTTTCTTCCCCATGTCTATAACACACTGTCCAAGCCACTTTTCCAGTCTTTAACCACACAAACAGCACTTATACACACAGTAACCCTGAAACTACTTAGATTTTTTTAACTAGCTGCTGCAACAGCTTCTACCAGTGAGGATGATGTATCTGAGATACCCATCCACACAGGGATGGGAGATCTGTCATGGGATGTATGGAAAAGACATTCCTTCCTGGCTCAGGAGCTGAAGGCCAGCTGGGACCCAATGACTTCTCTGTAATGACATCAAAAGTCCAGGTTTGCATAACTGAGTCAAGTGCTCCATATTTATCCTTAGTTTTACAGGTTGTCTATATGAAAAGGCATGTATCATCCCCTTCCCACAGAATAAGGAAGGGTTGGACAGCAATGAAAAATCTTTGGTAAGAGATAAGCAGCATCCATCCTCTGTTCTCAGAAGACCCTTACAGAAGATTCCCTACTGTGTCATGACAGCTCCAAGATATGCTTGTCATCTAGGGAATGGTTCTTTGTTTTCCATATAGATTGCAATGATATATGAAAGCTGTCAAAGGAAAAATATTTCAGCATCTTCAATTTGGAAAAGCATGACTGACACCTTTTTGCAGAGACTGATTTAATTTCTATGTCAAACATGTATTTGGGGAATCCTTACCTGGCACACCAGAGATTCCTGGCCTTCCAGATTGTCCCTTGGGACCGGGGAATCCTGTGTTTCCCTGCAGACCTATTAATCCAGGCTCCCCAGGCTCCCCATATGCTCCTGGAATACTCAAGCCAGCAGGACCTAGGTTTCCTTTTGAACCTTGCAAACCTCTTCTTCCTAAGAAAGATGCAGGACAGTGTAGTATGGTACATCTGACTGGAAAATATACCTTCACCTCTCTCTTGCCATCATGACCATGAGATTCTGCTTGATCTCTACCTGTTTTGAGAGTTAAATGTGAGATCTGTAAGACAACATACATGGCCAGGAAACCTGAGAAACTGGAGATTGTTCTGCTTTTTGGAAGGGAAGGAAAAACATTAAAAGCTAGGGTAGACAATTCTGTTCCTTCTCAGAGAGAGAAGAAAAAACCCAAACATGAAAACAACACCAACCCTGCATTCATTCTTTGAAAAACTTAAAAACAAAAAAATCCTACTGAGTTCATATGTAGGAGGAGGACTGTGCTGGACACCTGAGTGTGTTTCTTTTGGTGTTTTATTTCTTTATCAATCACATTGCACCAAGGAATCTAAATTCAGCTCAGAGAGGAAGTGTGACTGAAATACCCTTTCCCCTGCAGAATTTAGGCCAGTTTGTGACTACTCTTTATACTGTACAATAGAATCTGAATCTTAATCCATCTTAATCAGTGCATGTGTTTCCTCCCATCTGCAGAAGGTCCATCTGTTAAAGGACTTACATTTTCTTGCACACTACCCTGTAACCAATACCCAGAAGACAAGTTCAGCTCCCTCAGGCCATTGGAAGACAGAAACAAACCCCTGGCCCACCCAGACAAGTGTCACACTGGATTCAGAAGGTCCTACCTGGTGGGCCTGTAGCTCCCTGGCCACCTGGCAAGCCTGGCAGGCCAATAAAACATTCAGCAGGTTTCCCTGGAAAACCTGGATCTCCAGGAACTCCAGGTGAGCCACGATCTCCTAAAAGAAAGGAGAGTGGATTCACAATCACTGAAGTAGAGTTTTCAGGCTTTGAGTGAGCACTGTTTGATTGGGTTTTCCTCTCTTTAAAGTAACTTGCTGCGCTCCTGGAGCTTGTTGGACAACAGTACCTCTTAAGCCATCATCACCATCACGGCCAGAACGCCCTGGCAGGCCTGGAAGTCCTGGAAAACCAGTATCACCCTTGGAGCCAGGAATGCCACGACCTCCTGGTGGACCCAGTCTACCTGGCTCTCCAGGAATAACCACGCCTGGGTCACCCTGCAACAGAGAGAGAGCAACCTAAACAATCCAGTAGGCTTTGCAAATCTGCCAGAGTATCTTCTTCACTGTGGAATCAATTAACTTCTTTTATTAAGGGGATTTCCTTCATTCCCTGGGGATCTCTCCCATCATAATTTTTAAGGGCTGCAGTTCAGCAGGCTGCTGGATGTCCCTTGCTGACCAGCTGCAGGTTCCACACCTGACATATGAGCACACCAAAAGAGAAATGCCACTTCTCCAAAACATTTACATGTTGTTATTCTGTTCCAGTTTGAAACCTGGTTACAGAGTAGTCAAGAATCCTACATTTACATATGTCATCAGGAGATTAGTTTCTGTTAACCAGCAAGAGTGGCTGCAGTATTACCTTCAACCTACTTCCTTTATGCTTCAGTTCAACAGAGCACTTGTGTGAATTACATGCATACATACTTGTCAATGACCTACATCCAATATGGGCATAATTGCAGTTTCTGTACAGCCACCTCTTCTGAAGCTGTGGCCTTTATTTTTTGCTGTAAGCAATGCAATATCCTCCTTGTGCTCTGAAAGCACCTGAGAGTTGTGAAATCCTGTATTTGAATTTAAAGTTTTGACTTGAGCCCCTTTATGTTAAAAGAATTGAATTCCATAGCTTGTGCATCACTGGTCAGGAAATACAGGAACTGCTGTATTCCTCACACAATTTGCTTGCTCAGTGTCATATCTGATGACCAGGACCTATGTAGAGGTTTGTGTTGCATTTCTAACCAAACCTTTTCTCCTGCTTGTCCCAGGTTTCCAGCTCGGCCTGGATCTCCAGTCTTTCCTTCACAACCTGGTAGCCCTCTGGCTCCTGCAAGCCCTTTATCTCCTGCAAGAGGAATGAAATGGCAGTACAGATGCTATGGTTACCACTTGATTTGACAAACAGGTATTTGTGTGGGTGCAGTTATGGGCCTCTGACACTAGCAGTTTACATGAAGACAGCATCTTGATTTCAGAGTCGATGTGACACACTGCATCTTCCTCCTTAAACGTTCACTTCATGGTGACTGCAACACTGCCTGGTTACTGCTTCAAATCAGTTATTTAAAGTGAAGCTATTCTGATGGCAGTTCCCTACTGCCTTCTTTAGTAAGCAGATTGGTAGCAGTTTTAGAGCTGCACATGAGAGCAGAGGTTGCATTGTACATGACCAAAAGTGATTACAAAGGAAGTACTCTGTAACACATACCCAAAGAGAACCCCTCTGAAGTCAGGGTGGCACTGAGATGAGCTGCACCTCTTTGGGCAGTATTCCAGGGAGCAATATTTACAATATTTTCCTGCTGATATCTGATTCTCTGAAAAACTTCAACATACTTTAAACTTGCCATTTTTAAGACTTAAGGCAGTAAACTAGAAGAGTGACAAAACACTTGTCTGTCTGACTGACGTTCACTGATCTTTTCAAAAGCTGGTTTATTGTTTTTAATGTGGACTAAAAAAGTAGGGGTTTAATTTATTATTTGTTTTTAATTTTTCAAGAAGAAGAAGAACAGAAAGAGCATTTTACCTTTTGCACCTGGGTGTCCAGGAAACCCAAGGCCTGGGAAGCCTGTGTCCCCTGTTGGCCCTGGATGTCCTGAATCACCTTGCTGACCTCTTGCTCCAACCCTACCTGTACAAAGAAAATAAAGAAAGGGTGCTGTGTCTTACCACAGAACATCAGCTTGTAAGGCTAGGTGCTTTACAGTTTATTAATTAGGACAGTGCCACAGATTATATTAGACACTACTCCACACCAGGTTTTCACAGTTAAAATGCTAATTATCTTCTCAGTATCAAAGCAGGCCTGAGCGAGTTATGTTTTTATGCAATCTGCCCAAGTTCCAGACTTGTAGAAACAGCTCTGTGCAGATACAAATGTTCCACTTGTTGAGAAGATACAAACACACACTACAGGGGTGAGGCTTGAAACAGAAGCAACTGTAAGAACAGAAGATATCAGAAAGCTGCCAAGAAATTTTCTTATGCCATTCAGGGCTGCTTTAAGGACTATTGTTCGAACTAAACCAAAGCAAAAGGTGCCTTACAAAAACACCAGCAACCAAAAAAAAATCTCACCTTAAACCCAAGAATAAAACCCACCCAAAAAAGGAAACTCAAGTTCTTAATATCTTAGAAGAACTGTTACTAACAGTCAAGTCAATAAGGAACTGGGAAACTTACTACTAAGTTTACTTTTTTGACTGGGCCCCTGCAAAGTATGGTGGTAGGCAGAAAGCATGGCAGAAGGGACAAAGGCTTCAGGAAGATTAAGAATGCTTTAATCTAATTTTGTGCTTTCTGTTTGTAAGGTTGCAGCAGTCCCAGCATAATTTAGGACACATGCCCTTCCTATTCACAACCACTTCCCCTAGTTTCCTGGACAGGGAATATCACAGCTAGTTCCAGAGTTTTTTGTACCACAAACATCCTCTTTACAATTATTTCAAAGCAACCCAACAGTATTATTTGGCCAGAGCTGGGAGAGAAGTCCCACTGGGACTGTCCCTGATTCTCACTGTATTCAGTGCAGATGTACTCACCAGGCACTCCTGGGGGGCCAGGCAAACCATCTGGCCCTTGAGGTCCTGGCAGTGAAGGTAATGGAGTTACACTCCTGGTCTCCCCTTTCAGACCTTCAGCAAACACATAGCCAAAGATTACAAAGGCTTACAGTTTGGCAATGTCATCTTCAGTACTTTAAAATATTAGTGATCAATCTACTTGGTTAAAAATAGAGTCTCCTACACTTTCCATGTCTCTGAAATTCCAACAGACTTTGGACAGCCTTCAGACCCTGACTTCATCAAGCAAAACAGTTTTATTGACACCAAGCCCACCTGCAGCCTAGTGGAGACCCAGAAAAGGAAGCACAAAGCCAGCAGGAAAATGATGCAACTGAGAAATGCTTAATCTGCAGCTGCATTTCCTAGAGACTGAATGGGTATTCTCTCCAAGAGACCCTGGCTGTATCTGATGGCCTGCTGTGAGTTCTTCCAGATCATGCTTACCTAGGAATACCTACACTGCTATGTTCTCAGCACCCATCACTGATTAAGTCCTTCCTATTTCCCCCTGATGACTTAGCTCACACTAATGATGAGTGGATGCATATTTAAAGACTTTTTTATTTCCTCCATGATGAGGACAGTCAAGCACTGGAACAGGTTGCCCAGAGATGATGTGCTCTGCCCTTTGAGGTTTGTGAGGCCCAAGTGGATAATGCACTGAGTAACTTGGTCTGTTCTGAGCAGGAGTTTGGACTACAGACCTTGCAGGGTCTCTTCCAACCTCAATTATCTTATGACCCTAAGATTTCTGCTGTCTCCAGTGGGACCAAAGCTGGAACAACACTGGGGGAATCTCATAGCAGGAAAAACTTCCTGTGCTTCACAAATTATGTATTTCACTTCAATCTTATCTGCAGTTTCCATCAGGTACTCTTTACCATAGGTAAAATATAGCCAAATAGGATGCTACAAACCAGCTTCTCCAGGTAATCCAGGTGGACCAGGTACTCCTTTAGAGCCTTTGAACCCTCTTGTTCCTTGTGGTCCATATCCTGGCAGTCCAGGAAGCCCCACCTCTCCAGGAAGACCAAAACTGCCAGGCAATCCAGGTAGTCCTCTATCTCCTTTTGAACCAACCAGTCCCTATTAATGGGTGCATTTCAAGCATTACTTGAGTTCCACACCAGCTTTCAGAACAAAATCTCCAATTCTCTGACTGATTATAATATTGCCTTATTGTAGTAACAGAGGAGCTCTGCTAATGTGAGAGGGATTATTCCACTGATTTACTTGTGATTAACAGAATACAGACTTTAATATCAATGGCTGCAAATAGACGGTTGTACAAGATTTAAATACTAACTTAGGTGTCTTAGTTTGAGTTAGAACAGAACTATTTCTGTTCAATGATTTTATTTTCTGGATTAATTGCAAACAGTGCACACTCACCTCTTCACCTTTAGAGCCCTTGGATCCTTTAGAGCCAGGTCTTCCCAGAAATCCACTTGAACCTTTTCTTCCTCTGTCTCCCCTGGCCCCTGGGTCTCCTCGCTCACCTTTTGGCCCTTCTGGGTACACATATCCTGGCTCACCTTTCAATCCTTTTGGTCCTTGGTCTCCTCTAAAACCTGGAGGTCCCTGGAACAGAGCAATCAAAGGAATTTCAGTGCTAGACATATGTCAGCTGTTGTCAAGCTTTCTTTTTTTTAAATTAAATACCTCTTTATTCCCTCTATTGATTGCAATGGCACACTTCAATGAACAGGGTTGGAGGTTTTTAGTGTTTTGGGGGGTTTTTTACATTATTTTAGGGGGTTTTGTGGTTTTTTTCTTGCTTTTTTCCTTTTTCTCCTGACTTGACTCCTTTTGGCCTTGACTATAATTTTGTTTATGCCACTGCAAGTGAGAACAATTCAAGCTCATTTAATGGATCAGACTGTTAGCTACTTGGTTGTGCTTTGGTGGCAGAAAAAGCACAAGAAAGTACCTTCACTCCTGATCAGAGATTTCTCCTCCACATGGAATATCTCCCCAGGGACATTAACTACCACAGCTGGCTCTGTTCATAGTTAACTTTTCTTCTCCCTTCTTTTCCCCTGGGGGTGCAAAGTAGGTACTCTATTCCAGTCAAAACCAGTACAAGCTGAAAGCTCACTGGGCTCTAGTGATCCTGGGCTCATGAACTCTCGGGAGCCTTCTGGCTCCTGCCTGTTAGCAATCTCATTCTGCATCTGTACAGCAAGCACCACAAAGAAGACCTGTGCATGACATTTCTTTATTGGACAGCACTGAATGGGATTTCCCATAAAGAATGACTGCTACAGGCACAGGACAGAACAACCAAACAGTATGTCTGTGGAGGCATGTGTCAGCCTTCCCTCTTTATCCTGTGTCCCAAGAGGGAAAGTCCTTGCATCCCTAAAGAGAGTATTATGAGAAGCAAGTTTCTCTGCTCAGCTAGGGCTTTGGTAAGTCCTGAGTATGCTGCAAACAAAAGAAGTAAGAAGTCTGACAAGGATCACAGCACGCTGAACTCTACATATGCTTTACAGCCATGATTATAGAGTCATGTAGATGCACAGAAGTTAACTGTGAACCACCCACACCAGGCAGATGAAGCAGTTTAGCCATCACAAAAGGCAGCCTGGCTGATTTTCTGACTGAGCTAAACATGCTCATGGAAAGCTAGGTCAGGCATACAGGGCAGTCTCTACCTAGGCCTCCCATGCAGACACATTCATTAGTATAGAAGGTGCAATCACCCAGTAGGTCACTGTATGTAACATCAGCCATAAGGCTTTTCTGAAATAATTCTTGTGGGATCTGAAGATAACCCAAAAACCTAGTGTCTTACAGGAGCTCCTGGAAACCCTGTTGCTCCTGGAGAACCTGGAGAACCTTTTGGACCTGTTGCTCCTTCTCCACCTGCAAAAAGAAACAGCATTATGTTGCAAAAAAGAGTGAAAACAAGGCCAGAGACTTTGGCAAGCTCTGATCACCACACCCAGCACTGAATGTTTCTGCTTGTTATATTGACTGCACCCTCACAGACTGACCTGGCTTCAGGCTGCACCATTCTGACTTCTCTCTTTTAGGGCTTGTGCTCCTATCAGTGGATGGAGCTGCATCAAGCTCTCACACTCATCACAGCCTCAGGGCTAGTTCAAGGACAGCATGTTGCAGACATGCTCTCACCTGATTCTCATGCTAAAAGCAAAAGCATTGGCATTTCCTAGTGCCCTGTGAGAAACTACAAGATAATTTACCAGGCACACCGTCCTGGCCACGTGGCCCAGGAGACCCAGGAAGGCCAGGTATTCCCAGGATATAGCTGCAGTCACTACACACAGGAGCTCTGTCACCTAGAATGAAAACAATTCATTAGTTGTGCCACAGCAAGTCACTCCCAAACAGAACTAATGTGTTACAGACCTTGTTACTGGTCAGAGCTAACACTTTCTGGCCAGAAAGCACTAGAATCACAGCTTCATTTTGTTGGAGGATCACTTCCAACACAGTGCAAAATGACCTGTGTCAGACAATGAACCAGAACTGCTTGCATTTAACTGAAAATGCAGGAACACTCAGCTGAAATCTCTTCAGACTTTCTCAAGACTAGTTTTAGGAAACCATTTAGACACAGTCACTCTACTGATAAGCCAAATTCTCTCAAAAGAAGAAAGGGACATAGGTTTCAAGCTAAGATGGCTCCACAACAGCCTAGCTGACTTTAAGGACTAGCAAGTGGCAAAGAGCCACTTACACCTCTGAACTCATCCAATGGTAAACTAAATTCAAAATGTCATGATGCTCCCTGAAGATTACTGGCTTGTATCATCTACTTCTGAGTGACAGTCTTCTGAAACTGACCTTTCATGCCAGCATCTCCTGGAGGTCCTGGAGGTCCGGTAAAGCCTGGCTCTCCAGGAAGCCCTGGTGGGCCTGTTCCAAAGGTTACTCTGCCTGTTAAGGAGATGAGCATGGCATCATTACACCAGCCAACTATTCAGACAATTCTCTTGTTGCTAAGAGAGAAAAAAGCTGCAAGGATGATCTGGAGACAGTATTCTGGTCCTTATGGGCCTCTGCCAACTTTGAGGTATTTTCTGATTCACTTAAAAGACAGAACTACCTGGGCAAACCCACAACACCTGTAACTGGAAGCACTTGAGGATAAATATGGTAATGCCAAAGTAAATCTCAGCAGATTGTTGGATCCATCTGCCTAGCCTTTAAAAAGCACAGTCCTTTCAGGGGAGACTATTTCCATTTTATTTGAATCAACAGGAAGGTAATTCTTTCTTTTACCATGAAGAGAAGGGGAACTTTTTTTAATCCTAAATTATGAATGATGTTTGTGCATCTCTGACAGAACTAATCTGTTGACTTTGCTATTACTTTGGTACAACAGTAACATGCATCAAGCTCTTCTTAAGGTAATCTATTTGAGGGATAGACAGATTTTTCAAAGAGAGAGAAAAGAGAAGCATTTCACTGCTATTGGTTCAGGACCACCTCTTTTGGCCATACCCCATATAAAAGCAGCATGATGCTGTCAGTATTTCCTATATTTTCTAGAAATTTTATTAACTGCTTCTGCTTTATTTTCACACTGCCTGAACTTCAAACCTGTTCTAAGGCCCACTGAGACCTCTGGAGGTATGCAAGGGATTGCTCTAGCTTTTGGATCAGCCCCTTCTGAAGGTGTTTCACACATCCACAGCAACTTTGGGAGGAATTAATTTTACAAACAGATTTCCTCTCATTAGTCTTTCCTGGCTTTAGGTATCAGATTTTTACAGTCACAGCTATATAAAAAGGTGAGAAATCTTTCTATTGGCAAGTCATTGTGTCTCCCCCACAGAATCTTCTTGGCAGTGGAGCACAGACCTTCACTACATATCTGTTTTCATAAACAGCCTAACCCAAAACATCCACAGAGAAATTACAATCAGCCATATGAATACTCTTTAAGCAATATATTTACATAATCTGACACATTAGATATTGAGAGGACTCTGGAAGTCTCCTTGCTCATTATACACACAACACTGAAACGTCACCTGGTTCTCCTGGAGGACCTGGTAATCCAGCAGAACCAGGCCTGCCAGCAATGCCAGGCAGCCCTGGAGGGCCCACGATACACACACCAGTCTGCCCTTTCTCTCCTTTCATTCCTTTTGGTCCAGGAAATCCTGGGGGTCCTCTCAGACCAGGTCTTGACACACCTAACCAAAGAGGAAAAAATATTAAGAAATGAAGCTAAAGCAGAAATGGAATTTGAAAGCAAAGTAAGTATGCAGTAGGATGAGTGAGAGACAAGCACACTGAGATCATCTTACAAATATATTTTGCTTTTTAATATATCAAATAATCAAAATGAGAATGTAAGGACATTTAAAAATGCTCTTTAACCTCTCTGGAAATACTTGGCTTATCAAAGCTTCTGGGTGACAATTTTTTAGCACTTAGAGGTATGTCAAAAGTGATTAGAAGTTAGGAATCCATGAAGGTGAGTCAGTATAGTGGGCAGGAAGAACAATGTGTGTTAGTGTTGGTGCTGGATCACTACACGTACCTGGTCTACCAGGAACTCCTGAAGGACCCTGAGGCCCTGCAAAAGCAATGTATGCAGAACATGAGTTACATCACTGTGTGCTCTGCAAAGTCACTACTCATTAAATACTGACTGTCAACTGCAGGCTTTGCATTTAAAATTAAAAAAGAAAACAAGAGAGAAAAAGTGCAGGAGCTTTCCAGGAGACTACAAGCCCTGATGGTCTGCCTATGGCAGGTACAAATTATGTGCTGATGCAGTAGTCCACTAAGGTCATGAGACAGGGTGTCAGTGAACTCAGGTGCTCAACTCAACTATCTGTGCAAAGAACTGTGCCAGCTTCACTATTTTTAAGAGGAAATAAGTCAAAGTTAAGTCAAAGTCTCAGGATACACTGCAATTCTGCCATCTGATGGGAGTCATTTGGACCCAGCCTTGGAAAGGCAAAGGCAGATTGCAGAGTGCTCAAAAACCTAGCCTGCAAGGAGCCCTCTGAGTGGAGGGCTCTTGCTAAAAGATTCTAGCTTTGATGTCCTACTCACCAGGCATGCCACGTTGACCTTTTGGTCCTGGAGGCCCAGGGGGTCCTTCATCTCCTTTTTCACCAACCACAATATCATAATACTCTGTCTGAAGAGAGAGATGGCAAGAAAAGTAAGAAGAGCGAGAATGAAGAGAGAAGCACAGTAGCTCATGCTGAACTGATTTCAGCTCAGTTCCTCAGCTCCCACAGAACTCCTCTGCCTGCAGATGCAATTACACAGGCAAGGTGTAAGCTGAAGACCCAATCACAAATATTATGGTAGCATGAAATAAAAAATACTCTTGAAAGAGACCTCTAGGAATCACTTAGTCTATTCCATTGGCTCAAAGCAGTACCAGATACATCTAGACTAGTCTTTGAAATAATCATACATGAAAACAGGCAAAAATCAGCTACTTAAATCACATATGCATCAAAACCTCATTCCTATAAAAATCAATGAAGTTTAATATTATCATGTTTCAAAGGTTCTACAAATGACAGGCAAAATTGCTGGAACTGAGGGAGGTCTAACCAGGCCCTCCCTGACGGGGCATCCACCTCCACATGAAGGAAGGTGCCACCTCTGTAACACTCCCAGCAACATCAGAACTCTGAGAGAGCCTTGCATCACAGGACATCCATTACTGCCTCATACAGTCAGTTTGGTTTAGCCAAATTCTAATGGTTTAGAAAAGTGATACGATGAAGATAACTGACACTTACTCGACCACAAGCTCCGGGTGGGCCAGTGCTTCCTTTCACCCCCTTCATCACAGGACAGAGATGGGTTTGTTAGTTAAAAACAATACATGACATCTGGTACCCACTGCTACTTCAGTACATTGCTCATAACAGTAAAGAACTTCTGCTCCTGACCAGTCCTTCACCACCCCCCACCTCTACTCCTAACACAACTACTGAGCCACGTAAACCAAAAGCTACAGGGACACACGAGCAGGCAGAAATGGACACCAGCTCAAACACATGATCTGTTTTAACTGATCCATCCCCTGTTCCATCACATCATTACTTGCCATCTGTTGGGTAAAGTAAAACATATTGTATAAGCAGTGATAAATAAAATGATCTACTAACCCCCAAACATACCTTATCCTTGTCTTCAAAAGCCACAACAAACCCACTAGACAGTACCTTAGCTCCTTGCCTGCCAGCCAGTCCTGGTTTGCCCTGGTCACCCTTCTGTCCCTGCAGGTAACAGCAGACAATTTTATTAGGGTTCATCTTTTAGCACTGTCATCAGGAAGATCTAAAATGGAAAGTTTTAATCTTTCATGGCAATGGCAAGGTGAACATGACTTGCTCAGGGAAAGGTTCAGTTTGGCAGTCCCACCTCTGTGGGAAATGCTGCAGCTCTCTCATCCAGATCTGCCTTTAGAAGGGGACACTCCACCAGTCCCAAAGTGGAGCTGCTCTGGATGGCACGAGTGTAGGAGGCTCTGGTTTGCTCTCCCCCTGCAAACTACTATTTATGAAAGGGGAGAAACTGAACACGGTGAGACTCTCACATTTAGCAACTCCCTCTCCCAGAACTAGTCTGTCTGTATGGTGGGGCTGATCTCAAAAGGTGTCAGGAAGACCAGGAGGGAAAGTATTGCAGACTGCTGCTAAGGCTTTGTGCAAGCATATACATGCAAGGAAAAGGGACTTCTCAGGGGCTTGTGCAGCTGAAGGCACTGCTAGTTAGTAAAGCTGAGCAATGACATGTCTTTGTCATCAGAGAAAGTTTTCTTTCTGTTAGCTGAGGCAGTAGAGCTTTGTTGTCTGTCATTCCACGCTCTTTGTCAGACTGGAATGTGTTTAGACTGTCTGTGAAGGTCATTTTGGCATGATGAGGACCATGTTTTGGTAGGATATATGTGAAATAGGCTACTCTGACAATAAGAATTTTGTGAAGATATCTGTAAGGTCACTGTGAGCCTAATGATGTTGTTAAAGTGGAAGTGAAGTAAAAGAATTGATATTTAACCAACTGAATACTGTATTCCAAATACATCTGATCAACTTTAGCTTTTAAACCAGCACAATAAATAAATAAGATCATTTTGGTTATAAAATGGCATATTTTAAGAATTATATGATGACAAGATGACACTTTTAATATCTATCAGTCATCTTGTTCCAGGCCAAGGCAGTTGTGACCTTGACAATAACTTTTCTTTGTGAAAGAATATCTTTGCCTTCTGATTCATGCTGAAGTGAAGGGATAACTCTTGCAGAACCAGAATTCAATTCAGTAGAATTAATTTTGCATAACTTGGACTGTGTTTCAAAGTCATCAGGTAGCAGCAATCAACAGGTCTTTTTATTTTATACAGAAAAACCAATGTCTATGAACTGAGCCTCTCTCCCCTGCCTAAGACGAGGCCATGGTACGTCCCAAGGCTAGCTGTGTGAAAGGAAATGTTTCACAGTGTTTGCAAATCAACATTTCCAAACACATTCTGCAATGGGAAAAAGCTCTGACAGGAAGGTGTGACTGTGACAGAGAGCTGACTGTTTGAAAACGTTTCAAGGGCTTCCTTCCTTACCGGTAAGCCAGGTGGACCCGGGGCACCTTCTCTTCCAGGTTTACCCTGCAAAGGGAAAACAGAAGAGAAAATAAACAAGACTAAAAGAGAGGTCGGTGCATTCAAAGAGCACAACAATTAAATCCCATGCATCCCACTGTATTCACTGCAACCACAAGAAGTATGGGAAAACTTTCAAAACACATGTATTTAGACTAAATGAAGTCTTTCATTTGCTTTCAAAATGTATTTGGAATCAAAATGTTGTGTTCAGAAAATGTCACAAGCCACTTGGATTTATTTGGATATTTTAGGGTTCTCCCCTGATTACACATTGGTAAACTGTTATGAATCCATACAGTTTTAGTTATTAAGAACCTCCATCTTTCATTGATTAGCTTTTATCTGAATGTTTGAAAGTCATTTGAATGCAAAGTGGTAACTTTCTATTTAAGTCTCTTCAAAATGTAGATATTAAAATATAATTTATTTGAGTAGATGTATGCTTTTTAAAACAAATGTGATTTTTTTCCTCATATTGCCCTCTTGACCTCTCCACATACCTGCTGGTTTAACACACTGATTTAAGTCTGCTGCCTTAAACTCAATGCTTTTAATCCTCTTCTACACAGATACTGGCACTATAAAAGCCAGTGTGTGTTCAGAAGAGCACTTTTTTTTTTTTTACTGAGTTTCAACAGTAGAACCTTTACAGCAAAACAAATCTAAGTACATCCACCATTAACTGACCTTCACTTCATGTACTCAAGGTATGTGAGCCCCTAAGATCAGCCATAGACTGTCAGCTCTCTAGTCTGGTTTACTGGATGAAAAAAGCTTTAGAATCGAAGAGAATTTGCTTTGAGTAGCATTGAAAGAAAACTGGAGATCAACACCAGCACAAAACTGCTTTTCAGGGAAGACTTACATACATGTATTCAGCTGTTTGCACACACCTGCACTCCAGGTTCTCCTTGGTCACCCTTTTCACTCTGAGAATCACCAACCAGCCCCTGTAACAGAACCACCCCCAAGAGTGTGTGTGGGGGGGTATTTTGAGACTTACATGTTCTAAATTAAATGTATCTTTTACAATTTTGTAAAAAAGTATATAGTACAGTTAGAGAAAAGTCTGAAGTGCAGTTAGAATGTATATATAGAGGTACAATAGGTATTCTATTTGTCAGATCTGTTAATTAAAGGTTGGAATAAGATGTGCACGTACAGCACTCTAAAGAGTAGCATTTACTAGGTGATGCTACCTGAGCATTTGGATTTAAGGGATTTACTTCTGGTCACTTACTGTGAACCCCATTGGCCCTGGAAGTCCTCTTGATCCTTTTTCTCCTTTCTCTCCTTTCAAGTCCTATTACACAGAAAAGTCAAACTCAGTATGATCTCTTGGGTTTTTCTGTGCTTACCATAACTCAAGTTTTACACATAAGAAATCCTTATGTTACCAGCAAGCTTCTTCAAGCAGAGATGTTTCTACTTAAATGACTAAGAAACAGAAACTTCACATCAGCACTCCTGCCTAAGTCTATGAACCTGGCTGAACCTGGCTTCTGCAATCCTTCTCTTCCCTCCTCAGTACGGTCTTGACATGATCCTCACTTTATTTTAACACCTAGTGGAGAAGGAGTTGGTAACTCCACTGATTAGATGCAAATTAAACAAGGAAATCAGAGTTGAGAACAGCTTGAAGACTTACAACTTTGCATATGTAAGGCAAAACACAAGGATTTTAATTCACAAAGCAACACCAACAGTGTAAATCCAACCAGAGTACTTCCTTTCTCCAGCACTCATTGTTTTTCCAGCACCTTCCATGATGAGGCGTTTCAGTAGAAACAATGAGAAAATAAACTACAACATGTACCTGAACATCTTGCAAGCTTCTGGGAGTTCTGGTGTTTTCAGTAACAAGGCCCAGAGGCCAGCAGAGCCGTGGCTTTGACAGCCACTCAGAAAACCCATGTTGATTTGGTGAAGCTGGAAGCGATTTGCTTTTCATGCACTCGGAGATGCACGGCAGGTGTGTTGCGAATAAGCACTTACCATTCCACCATCACCCTGCAGATGTGCACACAGGCCTCAGCTGAGCTGCTGTACAGACACACTCTGTGAAGAGCTTAGCATCTAACTAAACAAGCCTGCCAAATGTTAGGGTGAGTATAAGGAGATGTTCTCAGAACAACGAAGAGGAAAACATCTTCTCACAGTAAAGCCTAGCAGATGACTTATCTGAAGGTGATGTTTAACGATTTTCCTACCGTCACGTTGTCTGGTCCACTTAATGTCACAATAACAGTTCCTGGTGGGCCAGGGGGTCCAGTTAACCCAGTGTCACCCTTGAAAGGGGAAAAAAAATGGAGAGCAACTACAGCCAGTTGAAAAATGCACATGCTGATCTCTGTGAAACGATCTGAAATTAGCTTAAATTTTTAATGTTGTTTAAAAGTTGTACAACCATTTTAGCTCTAAACCAAATAAAAACAGCTCCTGGGCTGTAATTTGTCTCTCAGTTTGACTAAGTCAGTCAGTAAAAAACATGAAGTGTCTTTGGTGACATCCTCAAGGCTGCAGACTGTATTACAGGGAGATGATTGTGACATATTGCTGACACATAAAACTAGCATTCATGTATCCTTAACCAGAAACATTAATATGGCAGTACACTTCTTCACTAAGGAACCTTTAGAACAAGGAGAGTCCTAAAGTGATCTCTCCTGTGGAGCTCAACAAAGCAGCATCTGTAACCTCTGGTGATTTTAAGCCCATGGATTGCCTCTGCATGCACTGGGAGCATAACAGCAAAGAATGCATCACTCTTTCATAAGGAAGCAAGATGCTCCATGGTCATCTGAGCTAATGCTAATGAATAATCTTCTTGGCCAGAAGAAGCTGTGAGTGCACAGATGCTATCTATTTACCAATGTTTACAGGCTTTGGTAAGCATTTAGGAACACTGTGCAAATGAAATATAAATGAATTTAAGGTTATGTGTTAGTAAATATTAAGCACTGGCTCCCCTTAGGTTTCTATCCTTCCACCAGGAAGTTTGTATCCTTGACTCTTATGTGAAAACAGTTTGTCCTTAGATACTAATTGCCATGTTTCCTTTTTCCAGTAAAAGAATTCCACATATATACCAAAAATTTGTACTTTACAGTACTTACTTCCTCAAACATTTCACCACAGTGTATCACAGAAAGCAGAGAACAGAAACAAAGCCTGAGAAATGTTTTAACCATTTTATACAGTTACCTTTCTTCCTTTGCTTCCTATCACTTTCAGTCCCATAAGACCCTGTAAAAAAAAAAAAATCCCCAAATGTTACTTTAATTTATTTTAAAGACACCTATAAAATGAGTTAATAATAGGAAGTTTTCATTTTTATTACCAATCTGAGACTACCTTAGGTCCAGGAGGTCCTGCTCTCCCTGGCATGCCCTACAAACATGGAAAACCAAAAAATTCCTTGATTAAAAAGACACAAATATCAGCACCAATGTAGGTGTTTTGAAGTACCCAATTTCCACATGAGTTGTATCACTATTTCTATTTTTTTATCCACCTTTATGACTGCAATTTGTTGTGAGTGGCTGACAGAAACATATACATCTCTCTTACAGTTATACAGATTAGGTTTTGAAGTTCAAAAGGGATGCTTCTGGAAACAGGGAACTTACCATGCACAAAAATAATCAAAAGAGAGTGGGGAAACAAAAAAATCAGATGTGTGCAGAAGGATATGGATTTTACATCATGTCTGTAGACCTCAAACAAGTGTGGGAAGGTCAGGTACTTGTGTCTGTGTAACTCCATAGGTTTCTGGGAAAAGCAAAAGTTAAAGCAACAAGACATAAGACCATACTCACTGCAGCTCCTGGAGGGCCCTGTGGTCCCAGTTCCCCAGGGTATCCTTGAGGACCCTGGGCACCCTGCACATTGAAACAGGAATAAATCTCTTGTCAAGATTATGAGCTAACCACAATAGTAAGTTCCATGATCTGAGGAACAGCCAGAGGAGCAGCACTGTCTTTGGATTTCCTTGTGATGCCTCAGGATAACACAGAAGGAGAATTTTCACTGCTTTGTTGGTTGGCATATGTTTTGAAACACAAGAAAACATACCTGTTCTACAACTAAACTACTCAAGTGAAGATGTATGTCCTTTTCAACTGAGGACAGTCTCACAATCCACACAGTCCTACTGCTAGCTCTTCAATCCTTCCAACAGACTATGTAGTAAAGTCTATACTCTAAAGCATCATTTTCAAAGAAATGGAAAATTCAAAAGATTTAGTTTCCTTTTAATGTGCTCCATTTATTGTAACACCCAAAAAACCCCAAACCAAAAAGATTTTCCCTGCCTTCTCCTGTTAAAACTCTATTTTAAAATATGGGTCACACTGTCCTTTGTCAGTACTCCAGAAGCTGACCTGGCCTAATCTGTTCAATCCCCAACTCCATGGGGAATTTCTGCAGTTGACTAGATGTTTGTTGCAGGTCACTTCCAACTGAACTATTCTATTCTATATGTAGGGGTAAACCTCTAAATCTATGACCAGGTTTTCTCCAGTTGTAAAGTGTTGTTGCTTGTTTGCAACTTGACTTCCCTATCTCACTTTACTAACACATGATGGACACTCTTGGTTCTGATGGCAAAGTTAATCACCATTGACTTAGTATCCTCTGTTTTGCAAAGTCAGAAGAAGGACTTTGAATATATTGTATTAATCAGATCATATTAAGTCAATTTTTTTTAAGAGAGAATTATCTTCTGGTTTAGAAATTAGTGAGATCATTGTAAAAATACTTTATCTATCTAACATATAATGTGTTTAAATTATATATAGAAATAATTTTTTATATATATATACACAAATTCTCTGTAATGTGTTTTACATATACAGATTATCTCTCTTTCTATCTATCTCACAATCTGAATTATTTCTGAATTACCTGAAGTCCAGGCATTCCTGGCAATCCAGGATCACCTTTTTCACCATACCCTTGGCTATATCCATCTGCAGGACTCCCCTGGACAATTAGGTAAAAAGGAAGATAAAAAGTTATGCTGTAGAACTCTGTGCTGGAACAAATCTTCTGATACAGTTTACAGCTTAGTTCTTTGTGTGCTTGAAAGGGTTAAATTCATTACATGCAACAATAGTGATTAAAGAGGGAGAAAAATACATGATATACTGTTTTGTAAGCCAGGGTGAATGCAACTAGCAAAGACAAAGCACAAAGCTGGTGTTTACTTCTGGGAGTAAACCTTCTGTTTCCCACGAATGGAGACATTAAGAACTCTTTTCCAGCAGCGAACACACAAACAAATTCTTGACCACCAAGGAGTATTTCACTTAACATGGTGCAAATAACTGACCTTCTCTCCTTTGATGCCAGCAACTCCCTAGGCAGAATAACAAACATATTATTAAAACAGAAAAGTGAAAGAGACAATGGTGAAAGGCCAAATTCTAAATATTCTCTAAGCTCAGTGCTCTTGAAGTGATTTTTTTTTTTTAGTGGACAGAATATACAGGTTCAGCTACTAGGCACATGTTTACTGTGCCAGACTTCAATTTAAGAAAGGGCATATTGCTAAAATATCATCCAGTCTCTCAGCTACAACTCCAGAAGTGAAGGCAGAACAGTTTTGAAGCCTGACCTTAATCAATAAATTAATAAAATCAAGGGAGCTGATAAAAATATGTTTGGAAATGACTATATCTGAAGCCACTGGAACTTGACAGACAGTAGCCCTTCTCCATTGGTTTAGAAGTTTCTTTAAAAGACACACACCTACAGAGACAATCAAACCCTAGAGTTAAAGCAATGCAATTAGAAGGAGAAGTTCTGGCTTTAACTCCCGGTTCTTATGGCTTAATTAGGTCACATCCTCAAAGGTCTTTAGGCATGAGCTGAAGCTGCATTCAGTCTACATGGGACACCTTTAGAGATGTGAGTGGTGAATTTTCATGAGTAAGTCTTGAGACACTAAAGAGCTAACACCAGTCAAATCAATTTGCACATAGTCATTACCTGAGAAGCTGAGGCCCAACACGTAGCCAATAAAGCATTGCTAGTAACTTTGGGTTCTTCACCACTCAGTTTCCATATTAATACAATATTTCAACTGTGCTCAATACCAGCTAACATGAGGCTGTACACTCCTTCAGTGTATGGGGTGGAGGTAAAGGCACACATCTGTGAATTTCAGACACCTACTGGGAGGCCTGGAGCACCTCTTCTGCCTGGAGGACCTGGAAAACCTCGATCGCCCTGCAAGCAGTAACAGTGACTGTTAATGCATATTATTGTTTATCATGTGATGTGATTTTGGCAAATGTGATTACCACAGCAGCTTTTTTATATTATCATACTACAACTGTGGTTTGCATTACCACCATATTTGCTGGAAGGGGCACAGCTTCACTGACTATCCCAGAGACCACACTTTACTAACTGTGGCAGATCAGGTCACTGTCTCACTAGAAATGTATGATTTTCTGTAGCAGGCATTCTTCTTTCACAATGCTGGAAGCATTTGCTCATAGAGCAAAGAAAACCTGAAAAATCTGTAACTTAACATTAAGCCTTTTAATTGCTTTCAGGACTAATGAATTGTCAACTGCAAGCTGGATATTAGTGAAATGCCACTAATTACCTATTCTCCAAGTCATTTCATCACAAGGACTGGTTGGATAAAACTGTTTAGGTCTTCTGGATGTAATGAAAAAAGTTTTGTGTGTCAACATATCAAGCAGCACTCTTAACTGTTTAGCAAAGGCTGTTAACATCTATTATTTAATTATCTGTCTTGCACAAAAAGGCAGCACTTTTCCTTCCTCTGGCCTCGTGATTCTATGTTTTCCCAGTTGATAAAGCCACAAAGCAAAACAAATCTAAATTGTTGCTTATCAGGGGAAAAACTCCAAATGGTTTTTGGCCACTCCCAAGCACAGCCAAACTCAGTCTCCAAGGGTCAGCTTGGGGAGTACCTTTGTGCCGTTGCATCCTGGAACACCCGAACGCCCAGGAGGACCAACAGCTCCCGGTGCCCCCTAAAAAGAAGAGCACAATTGACACAAGCTTTGTGTTTGCACATTTGTATTGCCCTACAGCAACAGTGAAAAGAGTTTATGTTAGAGCAGCGTTTCACAAGACTTGACAGATTACAGTGTGTTCTTAAATCATTACAACCAGTAAGAACTGCTGATGCTAAGATTTTTATCTCTAGGCTAACTGACAGAGACAATGTTGATGTGGAGAGCAGAATGAGCACATTGGGCTGAGGATAATTATGTACTGAAGGCTGTAGCAAGAGAGAAGCGGTTAAATCGGTTTCATTTTGACTTACCGGAAGGCCTGGGGGACCTGAAAATCCAGGTATTCCTGGGGCTCCCTAATGATATAAAAACAGAGGGATAATAGTACAACTATTAAGCAAAAGCTCATGATACAGTTTTTCTTTTGATGACATTCACAAGAAGAATGAATGGAAGTATGATTCTATCAAAAGATCATCACTGCCCTTACCCTTCTGACAGCGAATCAAGAATAATGGTAGTTTATGCAGTGGTGAGCAGAGACTGGGTTTGCCCACAGGAAAAAGCCAAAACAACTCTACTTAGAATCCTAATCTGACCTTTTCATTCCAACACATAGAGCATAAACATTGTACACAAGGTGTAGCAGAAAAGGCCAAAGTTCTACAAAATAGATAATGCATGTGCATACTCCCTGTCATATATCTTAAAACAACTTTAAAATCACGTATGTTTTGGGTTTACTTTTCACAAATTACTGAACCAAGTTGGCATTTAAGCTGCCATTCAACACATGCAGGTTTGTTTGAAACAGAAATACTTACTCGTATACCTTTGGGTCCAGCTAAGCCTGTAAGCCCTGGAGAACCCTAGAGCATGAATGGAGAAGAAGATGTTCCAAGGTAATTGTGAAGAAGCACATTTATGTCAACAGGTCGTGCAGTATTTTCAGCACCAGTACCAACACGTGTACATAAAGCTATGTAAGTAAATAAATAACTGATTTGCCTATTACAGACCCTGAACCAACAAGCATTCAACACAACTTGCACAGATGTTGGCCTCTTGCCCCTCCCTTCAGTGATCCCAGGGGATATATAGGACCACAGAACGGTTTGGTTTGCAAGGGACATCTCCATATCAGCTACTCTGATTCAGTCACAAACGACCATTGCAGCCCGTGACCACACAACATCCCTCTCCAAACAAGAGACTCTGGAACAGGTTCTGGTTTGGTTTGGTTTGGTTTTAGACAGAATTCTCCACCCAGTCACAGCCCACTTTCACAGCCAAGCACAGCAGTTTCTCTGGGTCTCACATACACACCCACCTTTGGTCCTTGGGGTCCTGGAGGCCCTTCTGGACCAGGAAAGCCTTGATGACCAGGTGGACCTGGAACACCAGGAAAGCCTTTTTCACCCTGTAAACATTAAGAGAAAGAAGTTCTTAAAATACCCATTTTCAGTTTTTTAGTTAAAAATAATGAAGATGCAAGTCTTTTCTTGGTTAAAGTGGTTCAAGTCTAGAAGCTCCCAGAAAAGTGTTTCAGCTCTTTAGATAGCAGCAATTTAGCGTGCTCAACTCTACATCAGTGAAGAGCTGAGTATTCAAGACACTTTACATGGCAGCATGGCATGGGAGACAGAGGATGGGGTTGATTCTCTGAGAGTCAATTTTCCTGTTGCTTTATTAGGGGAGAGTTAGACAAAAAAGCATTCGAAATTTTGCTGTGCAGAAGTTCCATTATCTTATTATTTGATGTACAAGACAGTCTTGGGGAAGCAAAACTACCTTGGCTTGTCCTTCCACCAATTCTCACCCCTCAAAATCCCACAGACTCACCAGATTTTAAATAGTCTCTCAATTAAAAAAAAAAGTAATATAAAGACAGAATATTTTAACACAAATCAAAATAGGGATTCTATTATGAAGTCTGTGAGCTCTGTCTCATACAACAGCATAGTTTCTGACATCAAGTAATTTATTTCACCCAGCAGCGACCCAAGAAAGGCACAAGAGGACGATCCTATACCAAGAGACGCCACTGGAGGGAGTGTGGTACTAACGCACAGGAAAACCAAAGCAAGTCCTTTATCTTCCTTATCACTGAAGAAAACATGGGGTGCTCTCCAGACAGAGATTTTACTAAAGACATGAGTACTCTCCTTTCCCATTTAGAAAAAGATGTTATAATAACGAATGTATTGGGGAGAACTTGTCTCCAACTGTAAAATGAGGCTTCCTAAAAGCAAGACTAGCAGCGTTTACTGGGGTGCAATGGGCTATTTTTTATTGGTACTAAAAGCACAGGACAGATGTGAGTAATTCTTCACCAGCCAGACGTGTCGATCAGCAGGACTAATCACAACCTTGTCTCTAAAGTCATCTGGAATCTCTTGATAAGGTTTAGTATGGCAACCACCGTGTCCACAGCCAGCCTGGATTACAACCATGCCTTCTCTAATAATGCCCCTTTCATTTGTGAATCAGTTGTTTTTCCAGCTACTAGCAGGAGCTTGAAAGAATTTTTGGCATTTGTGTAATTCAGGTTTGTCTCAAAGCCACTCCGAAGCCCTGCCAAGCTACTGCTGGCAACGGGCAGAGCTGCGGCTCAGCTGCTTTTGATGGGTTCCATGATGTTCCCTCACTGCTGGCAAGGGCTTTGTGATCAGGACCCAGAAATTCATCCCCTGTCTCGGCCTGCAGGAGATTTGTCTGCCTGATGCCGGTGCATGGAGCTCTCCTTCAGGAACCAGACAAGGGGGGAGATGGGCAAGGTCCAGAGGTGGAAAGAGGAAAGCACTGAACGTGACGCTCTTGGTGGCATTATGAAATTTGTGACAGGAAAGCTGCTGCCAGGGTAAAGGTATTTGTTAGGAGTCTGAGAATGAGACCCAGTGCTTCAGTCAGTGGTTCTGCTGAGGGTGTTCAAACATGATCTGATGCTATAAGCAAACTAATGCATTTCAAAAATAAATTCAAAAGTCTTCTTTGTTCAGCAGTGTCCCCAGGGGTATTTTAACAGGATTGTGTAAGGTAATGTATTCCTTTTATAATTCTCTGTGACTGTTAACAGAGTACTGTCACACAATAAATTCACTCACTCTATCAACTCACCTAATATATTAACTATTTCCAGTTACAAGCTGATCTTAAAAAAGGAAAAATGCATTCGTTCTTACCTTACTACCTTTCATGCTATCACAAAAGCAGGGACTTTTCCCTTTGCACACACAGCTCTGAAAAACAAAAAGACAAACTTTGTAATAAATGTATTTTTCTCATTGTGTTGTTTGGTGAGGGGCAAATGAGATCTCAGATCTTTTCTTCCAATGAGCTAGGCTGAATTTCTCCTGTCTTTTCCATCAAACCTGTGGTACCAGCCAGCTGACTTCATTTCTTACATCATTCATGGTATTTGCGTCTTTCCTCCACAAGGAAACTTTGACAACTAGTTTGGAATAACTCATTTCTTCAGTGTAACTGAGAGCAGACCCTGGCTGACCACAGAGAGCTCTGCTGAGAAATGGTCACAGCTGGCTTCCAAACCTCCTAGTGTCACTTATTGACCACTGCAATTCTACAGACCTTCACAGAGTTGGACTTTATATTTCTACCTGTGAAAGCAAACCCAGAAGCAGATCTTTACAGTATCTGTATGCAAAGCACAGTTTTCAGGACCTGTAGAGAAATCACCAAATGAAATGACTCTTTTACAGCAGGTATAATCTGCAGAAGACTCGACATGTACAGATACAGAACCTTTTCCTTTTAACTTGCAATCAAAGATAATCCAATGTGAAGTTAAATGTGTGAAGATGTAGAAACCTTTGATGCTACACAATTAATCAGGGTTATGAAACTATTTATAGAGCCTTTGTTCTTCAAGAAGTTAGAGAATGCTCAGAATGGGTTTAATTTGCCATTAGTAAGCTTTCAGATCAATTTAGGTCTCTTTGTGTATGCATATCACTTTAAACGAAACTGAAAAGACCAAAGATGATTTCACATTACACAGTCAGTTAGCTGGATAATACTAAATGTTTTGGCATATGATTTTTACATAAGATTAGATTAGTAAAGGAGCTTTGAACCAAAAAATCATTGCTCATTTACACTACTGGAGGTTTCCTTATCCTGCCTGCAGCTCCCCTACCAAAAGATGGTAACGTAACAATAGCATAGTGCCAGCTTATGTAAGGAATTGAATATTAGTTATTACTGGTTTATTCAAAATCCTCACAATAACATCTACATAAGTAAAGGCATTAACAAAGCCACTGGCTTACTGCATGCTTTTTGGTTTTGGAATTTCTATAATAATCATCTACATGTATTTATGATACAGCAGATGGCACAAGATCTTTGATATTCTTTAAGTGTGTTTCAAATGGAGACTGCATCATAGCACACAGGATGAGTAATAAAGACATGCAGATGAAAGCTGACCTGAAATTAAATGTATTCTGTAGAAACAGGATAATCTGGCAGCAGTGGGGCTTAAGCTCACACTTTTGGCCTGATTGGTCTCTAATTTCACAGTTGGACTCCACTGATTCCAGAGGTAAATCCAGGTTAAAGTAAATGAAAGATGACTGTGCAACACGAGGAGTTTGAAGATGAATTAAAAGCAGTGCAAGTGATGCCCATTAATTACTCTGGACAGTAAAAATAGCCCAGGTGTCTTCTCTCCAGCAGGTGGTGATGCTGTCCCTTCCCTTCCCTGGTGGTTCAATAGCTGACCAGGCTCATTTTTAAAAACGCAAGCCTGATTTTTCACTTAAAACTTGATTTTTACTAGCATCTCACCTATCCTGCCATTAGGCCTTTATCTTCTAACCCCAGGAATCACTAAATTAGAACTCCATCCAAACACAGAACTAGACTTATGGGACAACATCTATTTTACTGTGATGCCACCTTTTTTTTCTCTCCACCCTTCTGCTCATTAATGGTATCCTGAGCAGCCTATAGACAGGCAGGTCATCACAGTCCTCCCTTCCAAGTGGAAGTGAATTATCAGCTAATTTTCAGTTTCCTGTACTTTAAGTTCTAATAGTTACTAAGAATTGGGTATCAGCGAGCCAGCTCCTTTAAGAGCCTTGATCATGAATCTCCAAAGGCTGCTGACACACAGAGGTTTTGGAATTCTTCCTGTGCTGTCTCAGGGCAGAGCAATCACTTTACACATTCCAGCTGTGTCCATAAACCACAACTGAGCACACTCAATAATACTGCTCAAGTAGCTGATGTAAATACAATGCTTAAGAACCACAAAGGGCTGCTTTCTCTAATGTTCTCTACTCCATGTTTTCTACACATTTCATAAAACTGGGTGTACAGCATTATGATGACAGTAAGTGGAAAGTCTGGCTTTAACATTTATCTACACTACAGACTTGAGCTGGGGTAGGTTTGCTGCACAGAGATGGGAACTGCTGCACCTTCTGAAGGACACCAGCTAAAGCTTCTAGCTTGGATGCAGTTATGTTTCTGAGTGTTTATCCTAACCTGCTCAGGCAGAGGATTTGAGAGCAGAGCTGTGTGGAAAAAAGTTCCCACCATGGAACTGGCTGTATGAAGAAAATCTTTTTTTGCAAGTCTGATGCACCAGTGTTGGGATACTGAGCTGGACTAGCAGAGTCAGTAATTCTATCTAGCCATGGTTAGTAGATACGTGACCCTGGCAGCATTGTCCTCACGTTGTACAACTGTAAATCACCACAGAGCGTACAAGGTACTGGAGAACGAAGCCCCCTCACTCCAAAACACTGCTATCCAAACAAAATACCAGTCTCACAATTGCAATCTGTATACTAAAAGTTTTTCATGCATTCTAAGCATCAAACATGAATTCATTAAAATTATCAAAGACCACGAAGAACTTGGATGTTTTTTTAGTGATTGCTGGACCAGTAGAACAAAACCAAATTATTAAGCCTTCAATAAGTATAGACAACATAGAGCAGAAATAGGAGATGATGAGATGAAGGAAAATATGTCAGTTCCCAAACCCTGACACATTGTGTAGTCGCTTGTGAACGGGAAAGCAGCCAGACATTCCTACCTTAGAAGACTCCTGTTAACAGCCATGTGTGCTATCAGAATTCACAGCATTCTGCCTACCAGCTGAATACCTAGTACCTGACAAAAACCATTTCATTTTGACTTGCCATGATAAAGAAATAAACCTGCAGCTTTAACTAATAAACAACTCAGTCAATAATGTCTAATATTAGGGAGATGGGAACTCAAAGGACACTGTAGAACATAAGTGTTATGCTACAGACAATGGATTTGTTGAATAAGCTCCATTAAACACTTGTAACAGGAACCTTGCTCAGGGAATAATGGCTGGATCGCTATCCCTCCTTGGTGATACAGGCCCTGGATGACTGGTTCCTGCTGCTTCCAATGTGAGGTGCAGAAGAGAAGTCCTAAGTATTAGGGCAAACCTTGCTGATCACAGGAAGAACTTTTGTAACACTTCACAGAAGCAGGACTTTGTGTCTCCTCAGAGATAGTTTCTATGAAGTCAAGAGAAGGTGTAAACCAACCTTTTTCACTTCAGGGACCGAAACCGTTTTGAAAACCTTCTCTCAGTTTGTAAAGCAAAAACCTCTTCAGAGAGAACTTTGTATAATAACAATTTTGCAGAGTTAGCCAAAACTCTTAATTGTAACTTTTCATATTATCACAGTAAGAAACACAGTAACATAAACTTTAAGCAAAACCAAAGTAAGATGGAAACAAAATTTTCATAGAACTTTTGGTATCTCTTCCCTATGTCTAAATGGAAGAAATCATGTCCTTGTGAAAAAAAACAAACCAGCAAACACCAAACCCAAACCTGTAAAACACCCTGCCATTATTTTGCTGTACTATACTTAACAGTATAGCAGATCTTTTTTGCTGTGAACAAGCCTCTCTGTATGGCAGTTCCAGGAAACTGCCATAATGTAGCTGTTGATACTTTTCTGAGGAAAGCACACACCATTCTGTCATCCTTCTCTCAGTCCCACACAGAGCTTCCATGGTGCCAGCCATGTTCTTGTCCAAGCAGATACAGTGCAATTAATGACATGGAGCCTCTCCCTGCTCTCCAGCTCACTGAAAGTAAAGTATTAGGAGTAGGAGAACAGTAGGGCTCAGCAATCTTCACTGTGCCTGCATGTTATCACCATTACCTTAGGATAAAACAAGTAAAATGATGTAATTTAGGAAAAAATAACCCCAACACCTTGAATTTTCACAAACTCAGATTGATTGTGGGCTCTGCAGTAGTGACCACTAAGACCTGTGTTGTAGAAGCTGCCCAAAATTGCTCAGTGTCCGTGTATGTGGAGCTAGCACCTTGTGTGCAGGATGGGAAAAGTAAGTTGAGGCTCTCAACTGAATCTCTGGTTTGGGTCTTTTTTAATTGCTTTTGGCCTATAAAGAAAAGATACAGCTTTACTCCTTCTTTAAACAGAGAGAACTATGGTTTGCTTTCCCCTGCTAAAACACAGAGACTTTGATACTTACATTTTTAATGACTAGTATCTTACTCTACAAATAATCTCACTAGGGAGGAAGTCACTGTGATGAGGACTATCAGAAACTGGAACAAACTGCTCATGATACATTCTGATGGGTTAAATCTCCAAAGGCAGACCCATAAACCCCATCTCTGTGGGTTTCACATCCTGACCTTGAGCAGGACACAGGGCACAAAAGAAATAAATATTCTTTTTTAATACAAGGAAAAAAAAGAGTAGGTAAGTCAGGCCACAGAATTTTGTTTTGTGTTGCAACCTTAAGGGTGTTTAATCAGCTCACTCATCTGTGCTGTTCCTTCCTGAAAGAGGGTCATCTTAAAAGAACCATCTAATAACAAAGAATACACACCATTTAACTAGTGAATTTTTGCTTACCTACCATAATATAGTTAGCATAACTTCACCCAGTTTGTATTTCTTCCCAACTGCTGGAGTATGGGAATGGTATTCACTATAACTGTTGTCTCCTCAGGCCTGTATATTTGTATATTCATAGAATTCCTGGTGTGCATCTTCCGTTAAGTGGTGCAAACAGCAATGAAAGCAACAGTAGCTTGTTCAGAGAAAGCTTATTGCACATGCTCTGCTTTCTCCTTTTTTGAAAGGCTCTGTGATTTCACAGATTTTAAAAAAAAAAAGTTAACTTTTTCTTGCTCCAAAATGATCTGTGGAAAAATGCAGCACAAAGCCCTAGTTAAAAAGCCTTCACTGAACCAGGCCAAATCCAGACCGGTATGCCTGTGCCACTTGTACCCTAACAAAACTGCTAAGTTTAAAAACAGTGAAGACAAACAATGAAACACAACTAAAAATATACTAGTTGTGGCAAAACCTTTCCAGTGCGTGCACAAGAGACTGGGGCTGTAAACAGTTAAGAAGAAAAAAGCCTTTTTGTATTTCACCTTCCTCCCAGGCTCCTGTAACCCATGCCAACATACTGAGCCTTCTAGTATTACTCTGTGAGGCAGCTGGGTGAGAATGTGACAGTAAAGCAGATGACCGGACATCCCATCTGAGTTACACTGAGCAGCAAAGGGTTTTATTTCATGACACGTTAGGATAAATCAGCTCTAGGTACTGCAGAAGGGACTGCCAGCACAGCTCTCGAAATAAAATGCTGTTACAGCTATATGAGGACAGAACCAGCATTTGCCTGCCTACTTTGATCATTTTAATGATATGATTCAGTCAGCAAAACTACTTGAACTACAGAATGTTGCTTAAATGTGTATTTATCCTGTAGGTCTGTTAGAAGAAGGCTGCACCTCAAGTGTTTTAACAGTTCAGTTTTCACAGATCTTTACTAAGATCACCCAAGGAGGTTCATCTCCTTTCAGCTGTATAGTGCAGCAAACACACAAGCACAGGTAATATCAGAGCAAGCCTCCACAGCAGAATCCCACAAATTTTGATGCACAAGCAAGAGAGCAACTCTGCTAATTTAAGCTAACACTCTAAGTTAACTAATTTAAGCTAACTCTCTAAGCAGAAAAAGCCTTGCTCTTGACACTGGCCTCTTCCTCTATGGAGAGGATGGCTGAATGATACCTAATTAGAGAGACAATCAGGACCAGAACAGTCCAGTATAAATTGGGCCCAATTAGCAGAGTGAAACCCCTATTGAGTCCAGAGCTGGGATCAGATTGACCAAATCAAAGAGAGAACTTCACAAAGGACTTGTTTTTCTAACACGCTCAGTGAACTCTCTGTTGTATATTCAGGTGCACATCTTCCCTTCTCAGCTGCCATGTGCCACAAAGCACCTGGGTGCTTCCAAAGGCTGGCAGAGAAGGAAAATTCTCACTGGGACACTTTATTCCTCCAGCATTTTGATTCCCAGCTAAACACAGCAATTCAGCCTGCATCCCATTCCTACCTGCCTTGGAGATGCTCATGGCTGAGCTAGAACACTCCATTTGTTCCCTTCCAGAGCCATGCAGGGAGATCTATTTGTGACAGCAATACAGTTTGCATATAACTAGGAAAAAATACTGCATGAAGAAGAAAAGGGTAGTTTGAAAGTATTTGCATGTGAATGCTAACATTTGTAAAAAAACCTGAAATTAACTGGAAATATGAAGACTTGCATCTGGTCACAGGCAGTAAGTGAAGTGAGAAAGGGGCTGCAACGAAGATTTCAAGCCTTGCAGTCGCTGAGTTGCTTACCTCTTCTTTACCAGCAGCACATGATGAAAAAAGACTAAGAGTAATGAATGAGACAAATACAGAGAGAATTTTATCATGGGAGCTAATGCAATACAACATACAACACACTAACATGACAAATAAAAAAGGTGGTAACATGAGGTGCAGGTAACTGCAGTCAAGCAATGTTGCTCAAGCAGAAACCCTCTTTTACCCTGTACTGAACACATGCTAACATGATGCCAACATAAAAATGATCAATGCCACTAAGAACCAGTATTGATTCAGTACTAATGAACATGACTTAGGCATTTTTCTTATCAGTGTCAAATTTCAGGGAACATTTTTAGATGAGTGTTTGATTTCAAGACACAGAAGAAGCACATGGATGGCATCAAAAGTCAGGACACACTTAGGAGAATTAATTGGGCTGTACACGTGCATCAAAACAGTATCAGCTGCAGGTGCTGTTAAACAAAATGAAACAATGAGAAAGCAAATCAATTTTTATTCTGAGAGGAAAAAAAAAAAAAAAAGAAATGAGGAATGAGAAAAATCTTGTTCCCTGAGGTAACATACTGATAAATTTCATTATTCTTCTAAAAGTATTTAAATGAGTAGTAGGAAAATCCAAAGAATTATAACAGCAGTATTTGGAGTGAAGGAATACATCAAGCAAGCTGAAAAGGCTTTGACATGGGAAGATGGTACTTCTGCTGAGTTTTCAGAAGATGTGATTAGAGCATGCCAGTGGCCAAGAATGCAGATAATAATACTCCCTAGCAGGTGCCAGAAAGTTCAGCCTCCTCAGGGCAGGGAAGTCTGGGCTCTGTGAAGGGCTGTGAGGACCAAAATTTTCTGCATAAAGAGCAGCAGGCACAAACTAAAAATGCTCATTCTTGTCTGTGGAAATAAACTACTTGTGAAGTTATTAAAAGACATACATTTAAAACCTAATTCTATGTTGGAACATTTTTGCAATTTACACATCCAGCAAAAATATTACTTGCTGGGCAAATGTCAATTTATTTCCCTATGAAAGTCCAGCACAATTTTAAAACACAAACAATATCCATTTCTTTGCAACACACGATCCAGATGAGATGCAATGATTTACTCATCATTCATTTCATGCCAATGAACATTTGCCACTAATATTTAATTAGAGGTTTAAATAAAATTGCTTTTAAAAAAGTTTTCATTTCCTCCATCATCTGGCAAGTTGTTAGACTTTCCCTTTTGAAAATACCAGCATTTTCATACCAGACTAGAAATTATGACAGCTGAACCTTAAACTAACATCAGTTACCTGTTGCAAATCTAGTCTAAACTAATCTCAGACAACATCTGAGATCCATTGAATTTTCAGAGCACCACTGAATCAATACACTGTGTTCCAACTGTGCTAAAGAGCACTATTTCTGTAAAAAACACTTCTCACCATCCCAAAGCCTGTCTTTAAGACCTAAGTGTGAACGAGGATCTGGAAAACTGGTATCTCAGAGCTTTACGATTTACCTCAAGCAGAAAAGCAGCCATTGAACCAGGGTACATGAGCCTGCAAGACTGGCAAATACACTAGGGTGCTACTGAGATGGCTAAAAAGCACTGATGTGCTTCACTGAGCCATATGCAGGGTCTTACTTCTCCATACACCTTCTGTTCCCTTCCTCTGTAGATAAAATCACCAAACAGGATGACAAGATCAACACAGCCAGGAGAGAGGCTTAGAAAAAGTGTGTGTGTGTTGTGGGAGGAGTTCGTGATGCTTGCACTTGTTAAGTCACCCGGGAGCATGCACCATGTTGTCCACCTCTGTGGGGCAAGGGCAGTGGATAGGAGGTACCACCAGACAAAGAGTGGAATAAAGAACAGTAAGAAGAGAGTAGAAGAGAGGGCGGTCTTGAACTGATTGACCTTCCACAGCTTGCTTTAGAGTACAGATCAGATCCAAGCAGAACCTGAAACAGCTCTGCAGAAAATGTGCACTTTGCAAATAGACCTGGTACCTCTGTTCAGCCTAAGAACCAAGAGGTATTTTAATTCCATTGCAAATAAAACAAATAGATCTTTGTTGAATGACTAAACTTGACTGCAGGTTAGATTGCCATGAAAGAAAATATGTTTGGTGAGGTGCTTAGACTGCTTCCACCCACTTTATCCAGAATGAGTGAAAGAGCTGCAGTATTTTAACAGAAACATTATTACTAATTAGCCTGCCTCAAATAATCACAGTAGAATGAGGCTCTACTTAAGCAACAAAGTAGAATATCAGATTTTTCCATATGAAGACAGAAAAGTTTGTAAGGAAAAATGCAAGGGGAACTGCAAAGGAACTGGAAAATGTTTCGATGGGCAGTAACGGTTTTTGATCGACTGGTTAGAGCTTTACTCACACCCACAGGGAGATTTTAACACTGTTGACAGTCACGGGTGAAACAGAACTTGAATTTACTGACACTGCCAGTTTCCTGTATTTGATATCTATGAGAAATTTATTGAAACTGACATTTTTCTGTTTGGTAACTGCCAGAAGTGTTGAAAGCTTCCCTGACCCATGTACCCCACAGCTGACTGCCGTTCTCCCAGCTGAGAATGTACAATCTAAACGTCACACCCAGACAGAGGAGAAAGGGACAGCAGGAGAGGTGCTGCTCTGAGCGCTTACCTCAGAGACCCTCCGCACCGCGCAGGGCCCAGCCCTTGCCGCCCACATCCTCCGCAGCCCGAACGGAGGCCGAGCCGCCGGTCCCTGAGGGGAACGCGCGGCAGGAAGCGAGGCGCGGGAAGCCGTCCGCTTCAGCCCGCTCGGGCTGCCGCTTCGCCCTCGCACCTTCCCCCGTCCCCGCCCGGCAGTGTCGCGGGGTAACGGTACCTCACCGTGCCCGGCTACCATCCACCTGAGGCAGATGAGCCCTATCATTCTAAATAGGCTGAATTCGCATTTTCTTCCTCACGACACCGGAACGCAGCGCGCTGGCGAAGGGATTCTCGCCTCGCCTTGCCCACACCACCGTCCCGTCCCGTCCAGTCCCATCCCGTCCCGTCCCGTCCCATCCCATCCCGCCCCGCATTCACTCACCTCCGCCACCGCGGCACGGCCCGGCCACAGCAGGGCGAGGAGCAGCGGGAGGAGCAGCGGCAGCACCAGCGGCGTTAGGACCGAGCTGCCGGGGCAGCCCCCGCCGGCCATCCCCGCGCTGGGCGCTGCCTGCACGGCGTCCCGTGGTGCTCGGCCTGGGCCGCTCGGACTCCGTACCCGGTCCGCCTGCGGCTTTTGGCCTGGGGGATGCTGCTTCGCACCCGCCTCGGCGCGGGACAGGAGCCGGGGCGTGGGGACAGGGGCCTGGGCGGGGCCGGCCGGGCCGCCCCTCTCCTCCCCTCTCCTCTCCCCCCCGCTTCTCCTGCCTGGGGCACCACCGGCAGCCACCATCCGTCCGTCCGTTCTCGGCGGGCATGGAGTGAGCGAGGCGCCGGGGGCCTTCCCGCCGGGGAGCTGAGGTGAGCGCCGCAAAGGGGCAACTCCGGGCAGCGGTACCTGCGCTGGTCACGGGCCGTCCCGCTCGGCCTCTGCGCCTGCCGGGGCTGCGTAGCTCGTTGCGGGGACAGCCCCGTTCCAAGACGGCTGGAGGTGCCTGTAGGATACCGGCTGTTTCAATCCCGCCCCGCCGTCAGGGCGCAGGTGGCGGGCGCCGCCTAAACAGCCTCGGGGCTGCGCGGCGGGAGCGGGGACTTAGAGCCGCCCGGAGCGGTCCGCTTAATCCAGCGCGGGGTGCCGGGCGTGAGGCGGTACCGGGGAGAGGCCGGCGCCATCCTGGGCCTTCAGCGCCGTCTCGCCGCTGCCCAGGGCGCTTCTGGCGCTGACCGGAGGGTTTTCCTCTCGGCAGCGTTTCCCTCTCCCTCGAGTCAATTTGTTAATGAGACAGCAGAGACCAAGGAGTCCCAGAAGGGACAAAGTGCTGCCCACTGCATACGTGTAAATCTGTGAGATGTTTCTCCCCAGGCTTTCCACATAGCTCAGCTTGATAGAAAAGTTTTCTGAGTGGTAGGTAGTGTGGTTAGTAAAGTGCTGGTAGTATGTAAAATTTATCGCATTTATGTTACTGCATGGTAGTGCATGTTCAAGGTAGCATCTCGCCACAGACGTAGCAGAAACCGAGGAAGAGCGTTGGTTAGGCCAGGGGCCAGGCACAGGGATCTGACTTTATCTTCTGTCAGTACCGTGCAGGAAGTCCCACGTTACAGGGGTTATTTAGTGATATGGAAAAAGTGACAATATACGACAGTATATAGGTATATTAATCTGTTTAGGACTAGTCATGAGACACAAATCTAAAGCCTTTTAATGAGCATCAAGCTAACCACAGAGCTTTGTAAAACAGCTTATTTTACAGGTGTGAGGGTAGAGCTGTATCTTCATTCAGTAGGCAGTAGGCAACCCACTATGAACTTGGCTGTGAAAGCCAGTTGGCAGAGGCTGCTTTTCTCAGAAGTTTTTTACTAGCAGCAAGAACACATTTCTGAAAGAGCAAAGTGATGTGTTCAACGTCAAAGATCTTGTACATCATCACAGGTGTTAATCACCTTGGCTCTGAAATCTCAAGCATCAGTGAAAGAAAGATGGTATAGAGAGAAAGGGGGGTAAAAAACTTTCTGTTTTCAAGCCAGATTGATGGTGATCATGTAAAGGAAGTAGTCTTCTAGGGATAAAAACCATTAAACTGACGCATTTTATTTGTCAGACTCTTAAATGTGTTGGCTGTTATATTACTGCATTTTTTACATGAAATACTGTATAAGGACAAAAATGGGGTCTACAGTTGTTTATAAGCCATAAGCACCTATAAATAGTAAGTGCTTAAACCCACCACTGAAATGTAACATTAGAAGAGCTGGTGTTAGACAGAAGGTAGTAAGAGACTCATTTACATAGAGGTGAAAACAGAAAGTGGAAGGTTCTCTGAGACAACATGGTCAGAGCAAGCAAGACTCCAGTAGAAGAGAGGAAAGTCCTCAGCAATGATGCAGATTTAGATGCAGAGACCACAGTAGGACCCTTCCTGAGTAAAGCAGATAGTACTGAAAAGCACAGCTCTTGAATACTAGGCCAAAGAAATACTGGAGAAGCAGCAGAAGAAAGCAGGCAACCCACTGTGAGAGTGATAAATGAATACATGCAGAAGACCTTGAGAATGAAATACTGGGGTAGTAAAAAGGTATTGAGTTCAGTTTTCAAATGATGAAAACCCTGTGTGGAAATTCAAAGATGTCAGCAAGCTTGAAGCAAACATGGGGAAGTGCTAACAAGGGAGAGGCAAAGTGTTCTGGTAGTTCACAAAACCCCCAAACACCACAGCAGGAGCAGGGTGATCGGCCTTCCTACTAGGAAGCAACGGAGAGCTGTAACAAACCAAAGTTTGGCTTTTTTTGCTGTCATCGCTATTTAATGATTTTAGCTGTGTTTGTGTTTCCTCAGTTCTGTGTGGTAAAAGAGTGACAACAGTATTTTTTCTTTTTACAGGTAAGGAATGTTTTTGAGGGAAACATTACAGTTGTAGGAATTTAGTATAAAGTGCAAAGTTTCAATGGACACTGTAAAATAAAAATAGGGCTTAGGGAGAAGGGTGAAGGAGTATGGAATATATACATCATGAATGAGGCAGAAGTCCTATGGAAAACAGGATGTGTGTGCTTCTACTTAAAATGACTGTTCTAATCATATGCATAAAAAACCCCACATTAAAATTGAGCACATAACCCTATTTTTTGTTTCCTAACTTCTGAGTCCTTGACTTCACAACTTTAAAGTTCGTGTTGCACACAGTGTTGGTTTCTTTGGATGTAATGACAAGATAGGTTGGGATGCTCTAATATTTTGTTTCTCAAAGACTGTAGCTGCATGTCTGCCTCAGCTATGGCTCATCTCCTCTGATCTTATTTTCTCAGAGTCCCTCTTGGTCCTTGTCTAGAAACTAGCCCTTTGGGTTATGTCACAGTGCCGGCTTTTCCCTCTGTGGCTTTTGAGAATTTTATGAGCTAAGATTTGGTGATCCATGTACAAAACCTATTCTTTTAGGACTAAAATGGCTGTCATCTGCCCATGAATATGGGTAGGGCAATTTTTGTTTATCCAGTAATTATTCATGCTTGTACATCAGATGTCTATTTTAATATAAACAGGTTTAGAGGGGAGAAGAAGAACGGTGTGGAACAGTGTTGATAGGCCATCCACAAAGAGAAGGAGAGAGAAGACCTACTGGTTAAAAAGAAAGAAAGGAAGGAAAAAGTGCTGCATATACAGATCCTCAATCAGTGTGGATGGCATTAACAAAGGACTCATTTGAATGGATTAAGTGGCTTAGCACAGCAGCCTGGTGAGTTTTACAGAGCACTCAATTTTTTAACCAGTCATTGAGGGATATTCTTAGCTATCAACAGTGTTTTTAACTAACAGCAATAAGAAGTCACCAGTTAAATCATTTGTAGCTTGTCATAACTTTGGTAACCCTCTACAATAATTTATTGTATTTGATTTTGGTTGCTGGTCTGTAAGGTTATCCCATTTAAATTTCAGGTACTACACTGTTTACATAGTAGGAAGCAGGGACTATAATTCTGAGTCTGTTTTAAGAGGAAAAAGTATTTCTACATTCTAGACCAACTCAAACCTGAATGCCTGTCCCAGGGTGATTTTGCAGATGAGGGAGAATTATTAAAAGGCACGAAGAGTATTTTGTTTCTTCAAAATCTGTGTATTTGAAAAAAAAAAAAAGTAGCTGGCAACAGGTTTAGAAAAAATGTACATAAATTTATACAAAGAGAAATCAAAGACATGATCTCAACTTTGTAATGCATCACTAGCAATGGTTGGCATGGAGCTGGGTTTCCCCTGCAGCTGCTCTGGAACTGTGTCTGGTTGCAGTGCTGCTTTGCTACCTGCCTCTCTCACGCTCTCTCTCTGAGCAAAAGAAACCAGCAGCAGCTAACTCATTTTGGGGCAGATGCAGATCACCTCCATCTCTGCTCAGTCCTCACCCTGTGGTGTCCATGGAGGTGCAGAAGTCTGCCTGGAATAGTTCTTCTCTGGCCATTCCTAATTGTGGGATTGGAAACAGGTTGCAAGGGGGAAGTTGCAGGGACTTTCAGAGTCTTACTCACGCCTGTTTGTACTCAGCCTGCGAATTCAGAAAGACAAATACACAGAGCATGTGCTGACCATTTCTTGATGGTGTATACCCCTTAGAAATGTTCTCTGTTACTGAATAATCTGCCCAAACAGGACTTAATCATGTGTACACACCTCTCACTTGGTAGAGGCTACATTTTTGAGAAGGTTGGGAAGCTTAATTTTAATCCAGCTTTCTCCTTCTTTTCTATCAGCTGGCTGCTGGTTGTTCTCTCAACACAAGAAGTTGATGGGGTAAGTGACACTGATGTTTGCTTCAGACAGCTGATAGGTGGGGTGGTATCCTTCAAACGAGTGACATGGTATACTCCAAAATGACCTGTAGGTCTGTTGGAAAATGATGATGTTTCTTTCAGTATTTCACAGAATCTTAGGAGTTGGAAGGGACCTCGAAAGATCATCTAGTCCAACCCCCCTGCTGCAGCAGGATTCCCTAGACCAGGTCACACAGATTTCTGCAGTTCTAACTTTCCTTTCTGTTCCTGTTGCTTAGCTTAACTGTTTGTAATTTTCTCTTCTGGATTCTTCTAGATTCTGACTTTGGCACTTCAAGTACTTTTGGAAAGCTGCACATAAAAAACCCCTTTTTCATACACTGAGCCTGCCTCCTTCCTCCTGAAGTCCTTTCACTGGCTCTACATTACAGCATATATCACACTCTAGCTTTCAAACCCATCTCTGTATGTTAGCCTAGATCTTCAACTGGCCTCCCTGTACATTCCCATCTCTCTGAAGCCAAGATTTCACATACAGTCTCAATATCTACTTTATTTTCTTCTCTGTACTGTCCTCCATATTACCCTTATGTTTGCAGTGCCTTCACTGAAACTTCATTCAAGTACATTGTCTGTTTCTTTCAAATATTTAAAAGCTCCTTAGTGTTGTTTCCTTCCCCCAAAGTCATCTCCTTTTAGTAAACTGTTGAAAAGTGAAATATTTTTTTAAAAATAGATGTGTTCAGTTAGCACAAAGGGCAACAGCCTACATGTTACTGGAAACTTGCATTCCATGAGCATTCCAGGAGAGGCAAGTTTATAATAACTAGGTGAGAGACTAGTGTGGAGTAGATTAGTAATTTCATGGGAAACACAAGGTGTGGAAGAGAAGCAGTCAGTGAGAGACCATCCTACCCTCTTTTGCTGAGGCTTGGGAGTACCAGATATTCTAAAAATACTGTAGATAGAAAACAGAATTTTCCTCCTTATCTCATAGTTGTCAGTGTTTTCTCCTTGAAAATCTGAAGTATAAACCTATTGTGTTCTTGCTGGTTATTAAAACCAGTAATAAGACAGAGTTGTGACCTTGATGAAAATGAAACCCACACTGAACACATATTTTCATGTTATCACTTTTTACTTGTTTGCTTAAATTATTCTTACGTCTTTTCAGTCCTTGTCATCCTTTTTGAAACAGCTTTGGTAATTTGCACAGTTTTGCCCAAAACATAACATCACCAGCCATCTAAGTGAGTTTATAAAGGCATATGGTGTGCATAATTGGGAGAAATTTAATACTGCACTTTGGGAAATAGAAAAGAATAATAAAATCACATTCACTTACCATAGAGTAAAGCCACAGAATTTGCAGTTTGTTGTGGTTTAGTTTCTCCTGGAATTTGCTTTTTTTACCTGTTTTACCTTTTATCATGTAATTGCAATTAAACAATCTTCTAACCTAATGTAAGCTGCAGGTTTCACATGATTACAGATCAATTTGACTGTTAGAATCCTTTCAAGATGCAGCCTGCTACCTTAGTTGTATTTAGCTGCAATATTTTGCATTATTTAGCATAACTTGCAGGTAATGTGTTTCACCTTCTTCAGCAGCTGTAATAAGCTTTTGCTTACTGCTTCTACTTCACCAGCATGTTTCTGCTGATGAGAGGTCCAAGAAGGTTAGGAGGAGTTTAAATGTAGTATTGATGTGTGTGTTCTATAAAGCAAGCATTGGCAAAGGTTCACATGTGTCAAGCTGAAGATCAGTGAACAATATTCGGATGCTTGCGGTTATGCCAGGTTCCTTCATCAGAAGGAAGCTGTTCTGTGGGTATACAAAGGGTAGCCAAATCTTTTGCCTCAAAAATCATATAATCATGATGATTAATAGACATTGTGCATACTGTGTCCAGTTGACAATATTTGATGAAGTGATTGCTGTCTGTTGGCTATTGATAAATCCATAAATTTGTAACTTTTAGGGAGGATATGCCTATATGGAGCCATGTGGGGGACAGGACTGTTCAGTTTGTCGGTGCTTTCCAGAAAAAGGATCAAGAGTAAGTGGTGATTGGAACTAATGCTAATTACTGTTGTAAATACTGTTCATTTTGAGTGTATAGCTGTTCTTTAAAATCAATATGCTTGACATAAATCAATAAACTAATATTCAGGCAAATCTGAATATAGCAAAGCAGCATAATTCTCTCACTGCTGTGAAGCACAGCAATTACTGAAAGAACTTCAGATTGTAGACAAGTTTGCTTGTGAATTAGGTTTGTAACAATCATGGTGCCTGTTTGTTTTAAGGATTCTTTGAGCTCTAGCAGTTAGACAAACATCATTCTGAATATACAATAAGTTTAGAAGTCTATGCTCATTTTCTACTAAGAGGTTGGTTAGAAGAGGATGTCTATGCCATTTACTAGTTTAATGAGAACTTGGGTGTTTCTTATTTGAGTTAGGTGGTTCTGGAACAGCTTTCACACTTCTTATTTTACCAGCTTACTGCACTAAGTATAAAAAACCCCCTCTGAATTATCCTTGCCTTGTAAACAATTGTAAAACATTGAATGAAGCTGTGATTCTGTGATATTACACACTGAAATTTATAACTGTGCATGTTGCTATTTGTCAATTGAAATATGGACCAGTGATGACTCGTTTATTGGCTTGGCTGTTCCTACTTAACATAGAGTGATAGAAAACAATATAAATGTTAGAGGAGTAAAAGACCTACTTAGATACCTGTCCTGATCAGTGAACAACTGGAAAACTGACAGTTAGGGATGGAAAATGTTTTCTTTCAAAGTGCTAACATTAAAGTTTAAGGTTTGAAAGCTTGAACACGGTTCATGGGTTTGTAGAAGAGCTGCATGCCCTGTCTGTGTACCACCTGAGTCACCACAAAAGCAAGACGCGCCTTTTGCTTCCTGTGCAGCTGCAATTAGCTGCATACTTTGCTGTGTCATTATCACTGCCCTGGTGTCCTTGGATCCTATCCTAATCCTCCAGGATTATGTCTATACCAAAGTCCCCATGCTGTAGGATTTTCATAATAGGAGCCTAGGATGTGTCTTTCTCTGTAACACTGCTAGCAAAAGGGCATCCCAGGAAAAGTATTTTGACTACCAGCATTGCAGCCTCTCTCAGCACTACTGAATAGGCTGGCTTGGAAACCAAAACCTGATCTGAAGTGCTGTTTAATAACAACTGACTTTGAAACTAGAGGAAATTTCCCCGAGTCTGCTTCCCACTCAGTAGCCTGGAAGTTCTGAATTGCATGCCCATAATCGGTCAATGATAAATCCTCACTGCAGCCATTGTGGCTCTTCCCTAAGCTGTCCTCCCCACAGAAGGTAAACTGAACAGTCATTTGTACATTTGCAGTTAGTTTTCTAAATAAGTCCAAGGATCTGGACCTAAGTGCCAAATAGAAATATAGTAAACATGTCAAAATAAATTCAATGTTATTATGCAACTGCAAGTCTGAGAATTGTACCATTTTCTGAAACTGCTCTGAAACACTGATGGATAAAGTCTCTCCAATGTAATGAACAGTTTATTTTTTTCATGCAATCGTTGCTATTAATCAACATGCAAGAAATAGAAGTACTTAATTAGACCCTACCTGAAATATGGCTTAACTAAACACTGCCTGAGATAGATTTGGGCACATACTTTCTACCCTGATGTAGGGTGATGAATTATTACCTATAGGAACACAATCTTTTTTTCATCCTACAGTCCTGCTGATTTCTGAACTTTGCTGCGTTCTGCCTTCCCCCTCTGACACACTAACTTTGCTTTCCCAGCTTTGGTGGAGGCTACTCATCACAAAATATATGATTTGTTTATCTAACTGTTAGCTTTCTAGAATGCATAACATCTGCTTTATCTGCTTTTCTGTCTGAATCCTGCCCTCAGGCTGGTTCAAGTTTTGCATCTTCGCAAGTCCTGTCTTTAAAGTGCAGGGAAGAAATGATCATTTGGCATTGTACGCTATGCAAACCTGAAATTTCAGAAGCATCCAATTTATGAAACAGTCTTTCTCTGTAAAGAAGCTAAGGGCAACAGTGGGACTTTGGTTGCCTAACACCAGATTGTTTTCCTTTTTCACTTTTTAGTGCAGGCCAGCTATCAAAATTAAGGATGAGCTGGCCTTCTCAGAGAGCATTTGCTGAAAGCACATAAGGATTGCAGAAAATTCATGTCCTTGCTGGCAGAAGGCAGTGGAACAATAACCTCACACAGACCAGGTGGAAAGCCAACTTTATAGCAGCCCTCAAAGTGAAGTAGTCCTTAGCTCTGTTAAACCTGCTGCAGTATTGAGGGTTTGCAGAGGCTGAATGGGAAGGGCAGTGCCCGAGTGAGCTACATCAGTATGTGTACAGACCTACAGTGATGTATGTTGACCAGACCACCTGCTTTTTACTTTGTGGGGTTTTTTTTAACCTCTTTTACTGCAGGGAGTGAGATGTAGGGTATTCCCTTCATCTTCCAAAGAACATGGTAATCTAAGATTTACAGGGGAGCAAGGGCAAATTGTTTCATTATTGGACTGCTAAGGTATCATTTGTTAGAAACACACAAGGTCAGACCTATTATGAATTGATTAAACATGTTATTCAAACTCTTCCAAGAGGTGCAACCAAATCCTTCATTAGACTGGCTGGAACATGATCATACTTATGTTATTCTGAATCTTTGTTGTTGGCTGAATACTTCCAAATAGAGTTCCACTTTCAATGGAAGGTTTCTGTAAACTTTTATCTCCCCTAAAAAGTGCACTGGGGAGCAGCTCTTGAGCAAACTCTGTTATTTGTAATACACCTGCTGGAATGCAGAGGAATTAGTATCCAATAGGAAAGATGCTCATTGTATCATCATGTAGATTTGTGCTAGGTAGATGTCATAGGTCCAACTTAGAAGAGATAGTTTGACAACTGAATATGAACTAGGTAGTTGGGTTTTTTTACAGCTTGCTAGTAGTCACTTCTCTATGTCCTTCTTCACACACTCACAAAAGGAGATTTTTAGAGGAGTCAGGATATCTATCTGCTGATAAAAGAGCAGTTATATAGTTTCAAAGTTAATGTCTTTCCATGAGGGTTTCACTTTGTCATCAGACTGTGAGGAAAATGTTGCTAGTTTCATCTGAGGGATTTTTGTTGACATATCAAACACTATGACGGGTATTTGATGACATTGCTATTTTGTAGACTTCAGAATGCTATCTTCCTCTTTACATTTTCAGTGGAAGCATTTCCCACTGGAAATTTAGCTAGTGAAGTGACAAAAAGGTTATTTCTGTTTGGAGCAGACTTAGTGACAATGTAGCCACTATTGGTAGTAGTGGGTCCCATTCTGAGATCATTACAGTTGTCAGCATCACAATGAAAGTCTGACTTCTGTTTTATTGAGGTTACAGCCTTGCCTTGTTGGAATTATTTCTACATTATCCTTTTTATCTCTTGATCTTATGTCACAACTCAAAAGGACTCTTTCTTCCATGGGACATCATCAAAATGTGCTGTTAAAGCTCTTTATGCATACTGTGTGCTACTATACGTATTCATTTAGGAACTGTTGAACAGAGAAATGAGGGGAGAAGTTCATTAGTGGAAATACATACATCAATAAGCATTCTACATGATTTCTAGTACCAGGCTGTAACAACTGAGACGTTCTCCTGCCTCTTATTTCCCAGTCAAGGTGTATATGGTCTTCCAGTAGGCAGTAGCAGTCAATGTTTTTAATTAGAGGCAAACAGCACCTTTATTGGTTTAATTTCCCCATTCCCCTTCCTCTTTGGTCTTCCCCCCTTTCCCTTACTTGGTAAGTGCTTTCCTTGACAACTCCTGCAGTGTTGTATCAGAGCCCTCCAAAAATGCTGGCTGCTGTGGCAGAACCTAGATAGTTAAATAAATGTTTGCAGCTAGCACTGACCGATTGTAAACCTGTCCTGTGCCGACCCAGAGTTTGATCCCATTCAATTCCTTTGGCTTTGTTCATAGAGTTAAGTAGATTTAGAAACCAAGCCTCTATTCATGACCCAACCTGATCTAGCTTCTATGAGATCATGTGAAATGCCTGGAGCAAAGTGAATAATAAATATAACTCAGCAAGACTGATGTTCATCCTTTTGCAGAGGAAGCAAGTGGCCTGTTCTCACACTAGTGCAGGACAGAACCTAGCAAACAGAAATCTGGGGGGAAGGTCTCCCATTTTCTGGCATATAGGCTGTAAGAAGTAGGCATTCACAAGAGAAGCTGGGTCAGGTCCTTGTCACAGGTTAAGTTACAAGGTCAATGGGTAGGTATATACTTAAGGGCAGTGGGGTAAGGAAAATGAAATTTAGCTCTAGGTCTGTCTTCTGGCATCACTTCTCTTGTGGGTTGACTCAGTCCAGTTTACAGCACAGTGTAAACATAGTTAGGATTTGCTAACTGGGAAACTGCAAATTCTGTTTTGGGAGCAAGAGGCATTTGTTAAACCACACCTTTTCGCATGTCAATATGCACTGGCAGTCTATCATTCACATGCAATCTCCAGCACTGGTATTTGGCTTTTCAGGCTGCACACTCAGGAAATGAATACATAAACCCCATCTATTTGATCTCAAATACATGTGCTTGGTTGACTCCACTGTCAGAGATGTATGCACATGAGCATCTGGGGAATCCCAGATCTCTCCCACTGTTTACCTCATACTTGTCCATCATCTTTCCAGTGTATTAGCTATGATACAGTTTTGAAATAGAAGATTCCTGAGACCAGTTACACATTCTGTAGTATTTCTATTGCATTTCACCTACATTCAACTGACAACCATAGAAAAACAGACCTAGAGAAATGAGACCCCCCTAAACCCATATCTGAAGCAGATCACACAATCTTTTAGTAACTGGGCAGAGCAGTAGGCAGTTCTCTAGCTCCAGAAGTTAGGATTTGAACTGGTAGTGAATGGAGCCTGCTTACCAGAATGTGGAACAGGAACAGGATCTCTCCGGTCTCCTCACTGTGAGGTCTCTTTGAGGCTGTTCTTCATACACAGTGTCCAACTACAGCATCTGTAAATTAGTATTTTTCATATTAGACATATTTCCAAAGGTTTTGGAAGTTTTGATCTGGTTAAATTACCCCTCCTTTTGTTCTTGGGCAATTTTCTTTCCTTACTAGTTGTGGATCCCCTGACAGTGGTTTTCTCAGTTGCTGCAGACTGGCAAGCTTTTCCACATCAGGCAAAACAAAACTCTACAAAAATAGTCTTTCTCATAGATCTGGATGAAGCAAAAATTGCCAATCAGTGACTTGTTTCAAGAAAAGGAATCAGAGCAAAAGTTAATTTTGTTAGTTAATCTGATGTTATTTGTTGTCTGAAATGCTCTATGTGCAGCTCTCTGCTTTCAACCCTCAGTGCAAAATCCTTTCTTGTTCAGTGTTTGTCTAGCACACTAGTGACACCCACTGGCTTATTGGATATTTTTTTCCATGGTTCCACAGGATTAAAACATAAACAAAGTGCACCATGAAAAATGTTTTCAGCACTTCACTGTGATTCGTTGTGCTTCAGGGAAGTATCACTGTGGATGCTGAGCTGCATCAGCAGGTGCTATGTTCCTGTAGCATATTGGATCCTTGGAAAGTATGATAAAAGAGCACAGAATTTTCCAGCAGTATGCAGCATGATCCAGGTGCTAAGACGACAAGCACCAAGAGTTACTGTTGCATTCAACTGGCTCAAAATCTGACTATAAAACAGAAGTTAACCCAGTACTGAAAAGTCTGCTTACAATCTGCTGTTCCTGATCAAACTGAGAATAAAGGACATGCTATGCACTACTCTGACTCCCACTTGCTGTTAACCCACAGTCACAGAAAAATTTGCTCTATGAGGGACAAGGGATGCCTTCTCAGACTGATCTCATCTTGATATAGTTAACATTTAGAAGATTTATTTTGGAGCCTTGCAGTGAAAATGGTTTTGGTCCCACTCCTACACAGTTACAGTGGAGGAGTGGAAATGTCCCCAAATATATACCCCTAAAAGTCCTGGAAGCTGTGGCTTTGCTGTGTGATAGACCTGCTCTTCCAAAAAGGGGAGAGGACATGGGAGGAGCTTACAGGAGCAGGAGATTCTCCCACCACAGTAAGCAAATTACAAAAGAAAACATCTGTCTGCAGATGCCTCTCTGTGCACTCCTCTCTTGCCCCCAAACTGCTCTGCTTTCCTCCCCATCTCTGTCCTGCTTCTGGTAAAATGAGAAGCCTGGTTACAAGGCAGAGCCTAGTGCAGAATGAAGAGGCACTGTATTATTTGCCTGCTGTCCCATTCCATGGAGTTACTGGGCATTTATTGGCTTTGTTGATGTGAACAGAAGGTAAATGCATTTCACCTATCACTGGTACATCTGTGTGGCCTGGAACACTTGGGCTGCCCTAACTGAGGCAATAACTGGGCTGCTTTTGACTTTAAATATAAAGTGAGACAGAAGTCAGTCTAATAGCATGAACCAGGGGGGGTTTGTTTCCAGTTCAGACCCCTTTAAAACACTGCTTTCAGCCAATTAAGTGCTCAGGGCACTCTTAACCAAGTACTCTTCGATGTCTCAGGCGACCAAAGAAGTGCTTCCCAATAACTTTGGCCATTGCCTTTTCTAAACAGTACTAGATGCTTTGCTGCATGATTCTGAAGTATTTACAGTCCTAGTCTTCAGAAGCATACTTAATTAAAAAAAATATAGTCTTGTTTTGTCAAAAGTCAGTTTCTTACTGCAGGTCAAGGCCAGGATATGCTAAAATAACAGACTGTAGTCTTGGCATGGGTAGTTCCTGACCTAGACAATTAACAAGGCATTGAAATCCTAAAGGAATTTATTGGCATCAGATGGCAGAGCAGGCATAATATTCTGTTCATTTTAACTGAGCTAATTTGTCATTTCCACATGAGCATGACTACCTTCATCCTCTTTATTTGTACAGCTGTCCTGAGACTGTAATGCTGTGGTAGTCACATTGGATGGGCACAAATAATAGATGTGATAATAGATGTTATGACATGGTATCAGTTTGGTCTTAACAAAGCTCCCAGTCATTATCAGTCTTTGAGCTGAAAGAAAGAGAGACAATCCACCAGCTTCACATGGCATGCTGAAGTTGGATCAGCTGCCAAACCTATTGTGGACTCTGGGTTCAGTCGCTCTGCTTTATGACTTCACTACCTCCTACTGAAGACATAAACCGTGGAGTCAATTAAATTCACAGGGTAGCAACTAACAAAGGCATTTGATCAGCCTAAAGGACTACCAGTCCTGGAAGTCTTTTTTGGTTACTTAAGATGGGTAATTACCACAGAAATCATACCCTGTCTCAGCTTTTTTCTGAGTGCTAGCAAAATCATGTTTCTGCAACTGCCCAAAGGATTTGATTTGAAAATTTTCATCTCTTGAATGCAGAGCACATACACTATGGACTAAAAATGCTAAAGATGCTCCAGAAATTTCTCAGCCAAATGCATTCTTAAGACAAAGGCATCAGAGCATTACTGAGAAATATCTTGTGTGTTTGGTTTTTTTGTTTTGTTTTGGTTTTTTTCCTGCTGGTAAATGTTGCATTTTGCATGGAAGCAGCTAGTTCAGCGTGCTAGAAACCATGCCACTGCCAGTAGAGTGAATGGTTCAAACAGCTGTATTTTACTATGTTATTAGTCTAATTAATTTCACTTATATGCAAAATTATGCTTTAATTGAAATGGTTGGCCAGTCTTTTTTTTTTCTTCAAGTATTTAAAGGGTGTAATAGCTGCTTTAAGAGCACTTCAATGAATAAATTCAGTGTTAGAACAGAGGATGTGCAAGGCACTGCCAGTAGACAGGCTGCAACTGTTCATGCAAGCAAATACTCCAATTAAACACCAGAATCCTACACTGTCCATTCATTGTTAAGGAGGATGCAGAATCAGCAGGCTTTAATACTAGTATCCCTTAATTTGCATAATATTTTACACTGCTCAAATTATGCTATGAAGAAAATTGTAACTGTTGCTGAAGACAACATGCTGATTCTGCCCTGGAATTTTTGCCAGTGACTTCACTGGAGGCAGGACCAAGGTTTAAGTGAGAGGAGCCAGTAAAAAACAAATGGAGCATGAGTTGTATGGGGATACTTTTTCAGGTAGTCCCTGTCTGGAAGTGTAGGACTTTTTTCTAGCCTCTGGACTAAACTCCTATTCATAGCCTCAGGACCAGTGGTGACCCAGTCCTGGTTCCAGTACAGCATAAGCCTTGAGTAGGTTCCTGTTCCAAGCAGGTAGTAAGTTACCTTCTCATTAATCTGTTTCTTTGCTGATTCGATTGGACGATGCATACCATTCACTTTTTCACATCCAACTGTCAAATCACACTGATTTTACTGACAAATTTAGAAGACAATTGGAGAATAAATGGAGGTTTAGCTCCATGCTTGCAATTCACAAGTTTTTGCTTAGACAGACTCAGTCTGCTGAAATGCTTACACTGAGAAGCAAGCAGTTCAGTTCTGTTGCTTCGACATGAAGCTAAGATAGCTGCTTACAATCACCTTTGGTCTCTGTCAATTTCTTTCCCTTCAATCCCTTCACAGCGAAGTATGATCTGTCAGTTCTGTGATTGGGGGTGGTACTGAAACACCCTTTACTGCCCTCAAGTGGTCTCCGAGCCGTATACTTTCCTTGGGCACCCAGGGGGCTCCACTTTGCTCTCTTAATAATACGGTGTAATTGATTCTTTGATGAGTTCTGAAAAGAAGCAATACACTCTTCAGCGGGGAAACACAAGTTATAGCTCAACAAAGATAACGAGACAGAATGAAAGAGATGAGCAAGAGAAAGAAAAGACCTGTAAATAGGTAGATTGTGTATGGTGAAAATGGAGATGGGTCACATGCTGAAGTCTGATTAGAGAGCTTGCCTCATTCAGCACTTTGCATCTATGATTTAATAGTTGTTTAGCAGGACAGAACAAAAACTGCAACAAATCCAAAACAGCTCCACATCAGGGCTATGGACTGAAAAATCCAGCTGGCATAGGAAGGATTTTTACTTTTAGGAGAATATATATATATTATGTTGGAAAAGTTAATAGAAATCTGTAGAGATGGTCTGTGTGGTACTGTAGGTACAGATGCTTAGTTTAGAGCTATTGATAGATCAATGGTATTCTACAGCCTCCCAAACCATTTTAGCATTATCTATTAAAATGGATATTTTCTGTAAATATCTTGGCTAATAACTGTTTTTTTCTAGAGGAAACTTGACAATTTTTAAATAAGGCATTAATATCTGACAGTGATGATGGAAGATACACAGACTAAAAAAAATTAAGATAATTAGCATATAGTGTGACTTATAAGAAAGAGGGAACTCTGTCAATTTGTTCTAACTGTGCATAAAGTCTCTCTGTTTGAAATGAGCTAACACTTCCCTGGTAGCAAAAATGGGATGCTCAATGGAGCCTTATGCTTCCAGAAGGTGTTACTTACATTGGTAGAGCCAGGATGACTTGCAGTTTGTCCCAGGAATCTCAGAGAAGCAGTGCTGGAGACCTGGTGAAAAGAAATCACCACCTTGAGTGAGTTGTTAAATTTGCAGGGTGTGTTCCTGTAGCATCTGATGCGTGGAAGAGATCTGGAAGCTGTACAGCAGGCTGGTTTGAATCATGAGCATGCATACGTTGTAAGCTGCCTTTTAATCCATACAGACATCTACTTCTGCAGCTTTTACAGCAGTGGTCACTCGCTTCTTTGGACTCTTTTCAGGGTCAGCCTGGTGAGCTGGGAGCTCAAGGTCCGATTGGGTCCTTGGGGTCTACAGGACCAGCTGGTCTGCCAGGGGAAAAAGGCCAGAGAGGTGAGAGTGGGCAGCCTGGGCCGGCTGGAGAAAAAGGTGATAAGGTAGGAAACACCACAGACAAGCTCTTCTAGGTGCATGCAGCATGTATTGTTAAGTACTGGCAAGTGAAATAGAGCCTGGATGATCAAAAAGCATTGATTTTATAAGTTTGGGGCACCTTCCCCTTCTCTGTCATTTTATAACCTTTGGGGAATGAGTGGTGTGGGAGTTGAAACTCTGTCCTGTGCTGTGCCATCTGTTAGGTGGGTACCTACTGATGCTGCTTTCCTTCTAAGCACCTACAGCTGTTCTCAGATACTTATTCCTCATTATTATGGCTTTTGATTTGTATTTCAAACAAGACTGTTTCTTGTTATATAGTGTCACATTCTTGTTTTTCATTCTTTTCAAGAGTTAATGACCTCAGCAACTTTATGTTTTAGGGCCCAACTGGAGTCCCAGGATTTCCTGGTCTAGATGGTGTTCCTGTACGTATTGAATGAACATTGCTTTGTCAAAACTACAGCTTCTATAAAGTCATAGCCAGTCTTCTGAGAGAATAACACAGTCACCAAGTTGTTTGGCAGAGGTGTTATATAGCCATTGTGCAACTGTTTGCTATTGATAAACTCCACAAAATCCCCCTGAGGTAAACACACCATTTTTGTTCTGGAGGAGGGCAGTGAAGGTAGAGACTAGCTCCTGTCCACACAGCATGTCAGTGGTAGGATTGAAAACAGTGAGTTCATTTTCTCAGGCTCTGGAGCAGGCTGTAGTCTGCTTGCTGCATTCTTAACACTTCTGAAAGTATCTCAGATAATGTCCTGGTTTCTGTTCAAACATTCTGATTTTTGCTTGGAATCTTTTTGCAGGGGCTAAAAAAAAAAAAAGCAGCCACTGAGTCCAGTAATTTTAAACTGAATTTGGACTGAAGGAGGAAAGTGGGTCCTAAATATATCTTTAGAAGCTTGTGATGATATATTTTTCTCTATGTCCTCTTCAGTGTGGAAAGGAGTGTGGTAAAAGATAGTATCTCTTAGATACAGTATTTTGAAAAGTGCTGTTTGTTAGAACTGAATTGCTCTGCTGTTACTACTTCAAGACCAATCAAACAAAGTTAAAATGTTGAATTGTGGAAGTGAAAACAGAAGCAGAAACTGAGTGGGTGTCTTAGCATCTGCTTGTCAGCTGTCCACACTTGACAATAGGACTATTGCCAGAACGTCTGTATACTGGTGAGGTCACAAGGCCAAAATTTAACACTACAAAGAATTTTTCCCAAGAAATGTATATTCTTTTATGAAAAATGTTAATTAAGAACCAGTGTCCACAAATTGGGATGAAGAACCTTAAAGATAGGAGGAAGATAAAACTGGCAAAAACTTCTCAGGCAATTGGCCAGGATACTCTGACGGTTTTTCAGAGCTACCCTGTTCTGTAGCTGAGATACTAGTTTCTGCTCTGTTAGTAGAAAAAGTAATTCCCCATTTACCATGGTGTATCTCTAATAAATATTGAACTGTCTTTCAGGGGTTACCAGGAAGTGAAGGACCCAGGGGCCAGCGTGGTCTAGATGGCTGCAATGGCTCAAGAGGAGATCCAGGATTTCCAGGGGAAAACGGTTATATTGGAGCCAGAGGTCCTTATGTAGGTGAAAGGCATTCCTACTGTCTATGAGTACTGCATGTGAACATTTCCCCTCCCAGCTAACAGCTCTTCACATGAAAGGAGTTCTAGACTATGGCACTAGCTTTACACCACACAATGAATTTCTGGCCTTTCTTACTAATGAATGGGAAAGAAGAACACCTGATGCCTTAACAGATTAAGTTTAAGCTTGAATGTGTAGTGATTTCCTATAGAGGTTCCTTGAGGTGTATATGTCTACCTTGAGACTTAAATTCTGCTTTGTCTCCCCCATATGTAACCACACCAAAGCAATGGAAGTGCAACTGAGGGGTGGCTTGAAACCATCATACCATTTATCAATACTTGAAATTTCCTAAAAGCCTTAATAGTAGGGACATATCTGAGATGAACTAACAATAAGTGGAAGCAACAAGTCTAAGTCCTCTACACTTGAAGATTTAAAATGGAAAGCATCTTAAAGTTGTTTAAATAGTTGTGTTAGCAGTGCTCTTCTAATGAAGATCAAGCACAGTCACGTTGGTAACATAGATAAATTACTGCATGAACATATCTAATCTCCAGGCTTTGAATTTTAGTAGAAACAAGACTTAGTTCCCAATGATTAATAGCTGATTAGTTGTTCTAAGAGCTTCCCTGAAATTTTCTAAATAAAATAATAAAACCAACTGCAATTTACATGAAATGTCACATGTGGTTAGTAGGAGCAAAGGAAGATGCTGATTCAGCCATAGGGAATCAAAGTGTGCAGTGGGTGCTGGAGTGAGAAGATGGTGTTGAAAATACAGCACTTAGAAAAACCCCACACAATTTCAGTCTTAGACCTGTAACCTAGTCTGTGAAATACACAACCTGATAAACTGGATAATAGCCTCATTGGTTATACCTCTCAAAGTAAGCCCTTAAGCCCCCAAATGGTAAAATTCTGCTCAAACTCTAGTTTTACCTCTATTTTCTTACTGTAAAATAGAGTTTTGCCTTTCATAATTAGCCAAACAACATAAAGGAAAAATTAGACAAGGAACAAATTACAGCATAAATGCTCCCAATTCCAGGAGCATGCTCTTTGACAAGCCTAGGGTGGGACACAATAGGCTTGTGGCCTTGGATATGCACCCCAAAATTCCAGTGCAAGTTAACTGAGCTGTCCAGAAAAGCTAGACACGTGAACCGTGTTTGCTTCTGTACAGGGATGCTACTCCAACCTCTCTCTGCAGATTGCCTGCTTTTAAATCAATTTGTTGCACCAATTACCAGCTTGACTATATAGTTCATCTAGCATTTTTATGTTATTATTATTTATAATGTTGTCCCATGTAATTTTATTGAACACTGTGTACACATTCATCAGCTTTACTTCTGTTACTGTGTAGAATCTGTAAATTTACCACACCAGTACATTAGAAAAAGCAATTTGTATATGTAAGCCCTTACCTAAGTCATGTAGAAGGTAAACTGAACCTGATAAAGATGTTTTATTACACAAGAAATCTCATGTAAAATAACCAAAGACAAATATAACTTCTGGTGTGTTTAATGTATTCCCTGGCAGCTGTAGTTTGACCTGCAAGCAGCATCCAGTCTACTGTAGCTATATGCAGCTGCAGACAGCTGTAGCTCTTTATGTTGTACCATTCCAGGGATAAGTACTTTCCCTGTTTCATTCTGACATCAGGATGACAGCAGCCAGTGAATAATACCAGGAAACCAGGACAGTTTTAAAGTGGTTAAATTCCATGAAAAACAGTATCCCATTTTATTGAAATCAATAGTGAAGTGTTTAACTTATGTCCAGAATGTTTGGATTTCAAATGAGAAAACTTCAGAAATACCTTAATGTACCTGTTCTTCAGAGATGCTCTTAAGTCATCTGAGTTTTACAGTTAGATTTTGCAGAGCAATCATCTGTTCCTGCTAAGTCAGACTGAGGTCTTGAGGGTGCCAAGATCAGCAAAGTTTTATGAAGGACTCCACAGCAAGTACCACCACTTGCAAGTGCTTAGTTTTTAACAATACAGGGCACACAGAAGGCAATTTTACTTGTAAGGGTCTTGTTAGAGAAGAGAACTGCAAAGTACTCACACAGTGGTGGTCCTTGTAGTGGATTACCTAGTGATGTTTGGGTACCAGGGAAGCACAGCCTGAGTAATGATCATTCAGTCTCCATAGAAATGTAGGATATCAGTAAGTGGATCATGTTTTAATAAGACTTTTTTTTTTCTTTAAAGGGAAGTCCAGGGCAAAAAGGAGAAAAAGGAAATTCAGTGTATGTTTCATATTTTGGAAAAGGACCTCCAGTAAGTATCTGATGGTGAAAACAATCGTATCTTGTAGGAACTGTAACTGATCTCATAACTCCTCTGTTTAATAAAGCTTGGTGCAAAAAAGAAAAGAGATTGAAAGCAAACACACAACTGGAACAGATAGCTTGTGATCTTAATAGCTATAACATTAGAAAATACCCACAACAAAGCTTGTCATTACAGCAGTGATTGTCGTTACAGGGAGACAGAGGTCATCCAGGACCCCCTGGCATGCCTGTAAGTACAGTCAGTGGGTTCTATACATTCTTTTTGTTTTGAAGATACACCAGATTTTCTCTTAGTATAGTAATGAAGTATTGGGGTTGCTCCCTGCCTGCCTTAAGTAGCAAAATTCCAGGCTAAAGTCTAACAAACGTGGAGTGTATCTAGAGCCTGCCCTCATGAGCAGTTCCTGCTGAAAGGAGCAGAAACAGACCATACCCATCTCATCGGCTGTGCATTACACAGTCCTTGCCCTGGCACTTGCTGTTGCAGAATGTTTTCTCTGATAGTTAAGATGTGCAGTGATGTGACAGCTTCTCTGGCAGTACCTGGTGGGTCTCCCAGGGACATGTAGTACATCACCATATCTTGGCCATAAAAAGCAAGCGAGAACAATTGCTGAGCTCCTGGAGTGCCAGGGAGGTTTCAGGTACAGAATAAACTTCAGGCCATGGGTGGGGTGCAGTGGCCAGCAAACTGAGTCCAAGTGAGGCAGGCATTTTGGAGGGACTAGTTGTGTGGAGAAAAGGGTAGTCTCTTGCTGTTTTCACAAAGAGACCTTTTGCCATCTTTTTCAGGGACCTAGAGGGTCGAGAGGTACAACAGGCCCATCTGGATACCCAGGCCAACCAGGCTTGCCTGTAAGATCACCACAGTTCCACAGCCTTCCATTTTCAGGATGTGTAAATTCTTCTACCAACCTCAGAACTAGCCATAATGGGAATCAAAGCCTAGAAATATTTTTTGAGGCAGTTGATAAAAGTATTTTTGTCTTACCTTATGAGTTTAGAAGTTGAGGAATTGGAGCCTATGTTGTTCCTTCCAATGCCTGCATGAACACATTTCATCCTGGCAGTCCGTGATCTTGGAGGAATGCTCTCTCCTTATTCCCTTTCCCCAAGGCCACCTTGTGGGGACAGGAAAGTGGGGAGCCAGAGTTTAGCTCTCCTGAAAACAGTGGCCAGGTGAAGTACATTGCACTTTGGGACAGGTACATCCCAAGAGGAAGTTCTGCCTGTAAGTGCTGCTGGCAAGAGAATGTAATTTTCAAAGCAAAGCTCTCTAAATCAGACATACTAACTTGTCTTTATTCTCTTTTAAAGGGTATTCCAGGTTATCCTGGTTTGCCAGGTGAACAGGTAGGCAATGACTTCTCCTGAAACTATTAGTCAAATAATAACTTAAGCAAAGATTTTAAATGTCCCTTTTGGTTATTTGTTAGCAAGCTTTTCAAAGGAGTTACTTGATTAAACTCTTAATGTCAGCATTTTCTGGCTTCCCTTCCAACTGTGCATTTTTTGTCACTTAGGGAAACCCAGGTGTTGGAGTGAATGGACAGAAGGGGGAGCCGGTAAGAAAACAAATATCACTGAATACGATGTTAGAAGTTAGAAGTTCAGAGTCTTGTTGGGTTGAACCCATTCATTTCTGGTTCTGTGCTCCCACTAATCATGTTAGAATGGGAAAAGGTAAGCTACTGAATCAGTCAGTTCTGTGCAGAAGTGAGCTGCATACAGGAATCGAGGGTGTTCTGGGGGTTTTGAAAAGCAATAGTCAATGTTAATGAGCACTTAAAGCAATTACCCTCAGTACAGACACTGCTCAAATAATCCCAGTGGCACCTTCCAGAAACAGTGGCTGTACCAGATCAGTCACTGAATCTCACCTCTTGCTATGTCCAGCAACAGATGCCAAAGAAAGGGTTTAAAAAGATGATAGAGAGGCTTTCAGATCTCAGTACCTACCTTTACTTATCTGCAGGCATTAGTAAATGTTCAGTGAGTACAGAAACGTGTAGTGCTGTAGTACAACAGGAAAACATGCTGAGTCTCACTGCAACACTGCACAGAACAATGTCTGCTGTTCCTTTGGCTTCTGCAGGGTGACATTGGACTTCCTGGGCCACCTGGGTCACCACTGTTAGTTGGACCTCCTGGAGCCCAGCTGTTCAAAGGAGAAAAGGTGTTAATTTATCTTCGTATTTAACTGTGCTCAACTTGGCAAGTTATAATTTTTGCAAGAATGGCATAGGGCAAATCTTTCTGTAATAAACTCTCAGCTTCAGCAGAAATCCTGTTGTTCAGCACCCTTCCTGCAGGCTTTCAGCAGAGGAGAGCCCATGTGTACTTTAGCTTATGTCCTTGAGGGAAGGCTGTCATGGTACAGAAGGGAGAAAAGGAGATAGTGCCCTTGCTTTGGTTATCTTTACATTTTGTCATTAGCAAATCATTTTTCAGGCATCTCAGGTAAAGTTGGTTACTCTGCTATTGAATCTTTTGTGGCTTTTCATGAACCCTTCCCCTTTTCAGATGCTTGGCAATTATTCTCTTGGAGATTTTACCACTGTAATGTTTTGAACTACCAACCCTAACCCTTCTAGAGTGCTTTTTTAATATGAAAATTGTCAACTTGTTGTCTTATCTTTATGCCATCTCTAGTTATTTATTATACACTTTCAGTGTCACACCTACTGTAGCTACAGTTGTGTACTTAAAACATTAGAATGTTTAAGAACAGGAGTTAGAAAAATTGAATTACAGAGCCCTACATTGGAGTCTATGTCCTCAGGTCTGATTTGCTTCAGAACAGATAAGAAGGTGAATTTGGCATTGCTGGCTCCTGCAGCCTCCACTCAGGGAACTGACAGATTTCACACGTTGAATCTGAGGCTTTGCTTGTGCAAATGGTTGCTGTCTACAGGTGTATGAGGGAGAGGGAAAGGCTCAAAAGACCTTCCATAAATTCCCCATGTTACTGTAAAGTGTGACACATGCTGCTGTGCAACACACAACATGACCATGGCCATGTAGCCAGCCCTGTGCATGCCATTTGGATGGGGCTTTGCACAAAAGTGTAGATTGATGCATGTGAACACTTGCATCAAACTAACTAGAGCAGCAAACCAAAAGGAACTACTGTGCTGCATGTTTGTAGGAACAAAGCCTTGATTAGCAGCTAGCTCCCTGCCAGTGGAAAGATAGATCTGGCTCACTCCACAGTCATTAGGCTGGTTTGACAGCATTAACAGAAAAAAAAAAATCAGTACACAACTTTTTATTGGTTTTCTTCTGCCTAGTACAGCTAGAGGAACAGGCCTAGTGCTTAAGAAAATACTGTTTAACAGTTGTAATTCAGAAGAGTACTTAAAAAGAGCACACAAACATGTCCTGAATATTAATACAGACAAAAACTTTCCTTGTCTACATAGGGCCAAAAAGGACTACCTGGGGTGACAGGACACAGAGGGCCACGTGGACCCAAAGTAAGCAATGTCATTCTTATTTTTCTCATAGTGTTGGCAAAGTCTTTCTATGGTTATCAAGTTAATCTTCTAAAGCACAGGGTGATGGAAGAAATAACAGCATTTGTGCTGTGAAATTTAATCAACACCTAAATCAGAGTGAAAGCAAAGATATTTCAAAATCTCTTGGAAAACCTTTGAGTGTTTTATACATACCTGTTGAGTGTTGCCTGGCAGCAAAAGGTCACTGTTGTTTCCAGTTGGGCTACTGATCTGTAACAGATTGGGACTGTGAAGAAGATAGAAGCACAGATTATTTTTTTGCTTAAGAGAAGCAATTGAGAAGATCTGTGTGTGCTCTTCGTGGGGCATGATGTATGTTTCCCTACATGTGTTGGGAAAGGCTAGCTTCCCATTCTGGGTATCCTTAAGAGCAGGGAAGGCAGAGCTACCTGTTTGGAGAAAGAGCTGCTGTTTGCTTGTCTATTTTAGCTTTCCTTTCTCCCAGCATGATTAGTTTGATCATTGGTGTGCTAGTGAGGAGTTCCTGGATGCTGAGCAGAAGCAGCCACAAAAGCACTCTGGGTTCTTAACTGCTGGTAGATGTGGAGGAAGAAAAATCCACAGACAGAAACTAGCAGATCTCAGAAAAACAGAAGCTAACCAGGGACAAAAGAATGAGTCCAGCTTATGTTAAAAACTTCCTTACTTAGCTTTGTAGGCAAAGGAGAAGAAATGAGAAGCCTGGACATCACATTTTTGAGTTCTAAGCCTAGCACTTTAACAGAAATTCATTTTCCATCTTAAAAGGACAACTGTTACTTAGCACTGGAAAAGGAGACAAAGAATCTTTTTACATCAGGTTTACTTTGAGAAATACTAGCTTTCTAGGCTTGCTCCAGTACTAGGTGGTCATGCAGATCATAGTACACTTTGTTAGTTATCAGCAGGAACTGAGAAATTGACTGATGCAGCCCAAAAGATGCCCAGAGCTATAAAAAAACCAACCCTGAACTGCTGAAAGGACATTAAGCTTGGAGAAGAGACCACTGCAGGTTCCTTGAGTAAGTGAAGTTATATAGGCACTGCTAGGAGTGCTGTATGAGAAAGTTCTGTGGCTGAGTCTAGCAAGTGAAACAAGATCCAGGAACCTAATATATACACACCTTAATAAAGAGCCACAAAAATAAAATGGATGGCAAACTTCACTGAGCATCTTATTTAAACAAAGTATTTTGAATGCTCCAGGGTATACTTGGGAGAGGAGAAAAGGGTGAAAAAGGCACTCCTGGATTCCCTGGATTGCAGGTAAGGGAGTTACAGCACAAGTCCCTTCACAGCTTTACTATAATTAAGTTCCTAGAGTATTTGGCAATTGAAGTTCATGTTTCCAAGGAAGATTTGAAGGAAGTTGAACTCATCTGTCACACTTTCTGTATATAATACTTAGGAGTCCTGCCCTGGGACTTACCCTGTCTCAGACAAACATAAGCTCATACAGACTTTGTCCCTGGAAAGAAAGTAAAACTGTAGAGTTATCCTCTAAATATTTAGAGCTGCACAAAGCTTCTCTGGAGCAGCACAGGGCTGACACAGTAATTTAGTGTTCTCCATACATGCCAATGGCAGCTTGTGCTTGATTTACATAGCTGCTGACATGGAGCAGCATGTCCACTGCTGTGCTTGGGGCAATGTGATAAATAAATGAAGACCTGTCTGGTTTAGTTTGGTCTGTAGTTCACATTCATGCCCATCTCCTAGAAAGTTTTTGCTAAAACATTGCAAGGTTTTTGGGAAACATCCCAAGTAATGATTACCTGAGGAGCATTAACTGCTCAGCAATTCTGAACAGGTGTCATTTTTCATAAGCTTTTACTGGTTTAGCTGACAATCTGCTTGCTTTTATTAGGGTCATCCTGGTTCCTATGGACCTGCAGGCTTCCCTGGAATGAAGGTGAGACAAAATACAAGCAGCTTCCTGAGCAATGGGATCAGTGAGGTTTAGGTTTCTTTATTTGTGCAGATTTGGGACTGCCACATACTTGATAGCTCAGTGCATCCCTTCCTTTCTCTCCTGCTACCTGTTGCACAAAAGTTGTGTAGAGTTTGTATTTCTGCCACTCTCTGAAATTTGGCTGAAATTGGCTAGTGGGATCTGAAGTTGCAGGCAGAAGGAGAAGCCAGTGGAACATGCAGATGGCATGATAGAAGAGTAATGCAGCATGTTAACTTTGTTTGCTGTGATGACATTGTTTGTGAAGCTGTGTTATATGCATGTTTTGTTCATCTTTTTGGCACAAGAAATTCCAGTTTTGCTTTTAAGTCTGCTAAATGTTAGTTATGAACTTGCAGCATCTTACTGGAGTAAACAACAACAGATGTAGGTATGTAGATCTACCACTTGCCTTTTTTCCTGTCTTCCCAAGTTCACTTTCAAATCTAGTTATGGTAATGATCATGCTGTTCAAAAGATAAATCATTAATGTACAAATATTTGCATCTTGAGTCACATTCCAGTTCACTGTTTTATCAGCAAAATTACTTTTTATTTTGTTTGGGTTTTTTTTTTAATACCACTGCCTACCTAAAGAGTTTGAATACTGGATGAATATATTAGTAATGAAAAAAGGAGAAGAGGAGCTGATATGCAGCTGTTTTCTGGGCAATAATAGCTTAAAAGAATCATTCAGCAGGCAGCAAACCAATTTTAGCTGTATCAAGCAGACAGTCTGTTACAGACTGCTGGGATGCATTCCAGCTAGTTCTGTGCCCCAGCTACACTGAATCTGCTGACCACTGTCTAAATAACCTGGTGATGTGTGTTGTGGGGTTTTAAACAGAAGAGATTCTGTGAAACATGCCATCTCTTGTACAAACCAGGGACTTCTCTGAAACAAACTGGATATTCTTACAACATGACAGTACTGTGTGACTGCCTTGCAGGGTTTTGTTCAGGTAATTCTATTAATGTCTCAACAGATTAATTAAATTATATTTGTGATCTTTTCCAGGGGGAGACAGGATTTCCTGGTTTTCCTGGACAATCTGGCTATCCAGGCATACAGGTAAATAAACCAACACACACACACACATATACATACATATATAAAAATGCTAATGAGCCCTTCCAAATGTACCTGCTTATCAGACCATTTCCTTTTATACAGTCATCATTACTTTAAAGATTCACTGTTTTCATGATAGTCAGTTACTCAACACCATGGCAGCAACTAACAATGTAAGAGAACATTCCTGCTTGATGCACATGCCAGTGGAAATTCCATTTTGTGGGCCACAGGAATTGGTTCATTCCAGTTGCCAACAGTTACCTATTAATGACACTAATGAACTTAGCTCTAAATATCCTCTAATGCAGAAGTTAAGAAGTGTTTATTTCCCTGTGAAATAATCTTTCTGGGAAGCTGCATATAAACCAGTAACTTTTGTTAAGGCACCATTAGATGCACCTGCTAAATCAGAGGAGGGACACTCGGGAGGTTTGAGCAAGAGTCACCTCTGGTATATATTGAAGGTTAAGATAGGAACACACTCTACATAATCTGTGGTGACAAAAGAAAGTGAACTGTGCCTGGTCCAAACTTGCCATAAGTAGTTCATTGCTAAAAACACAGCTGACAGAAAACAACAACAAACAGGTTTTCAAGAAGCAGGTCTGCAAACGAGGAATGACCAGCATAGAATAAGTAAGTACAATAAAAACCATCTGTTTTAGTCACAAGCTTACTTGGTTCAAAGGCAGGTCTGCCAGGAGAGTGCTAGATCAGCTTCTTCATCCAAGATTTCATATATGTAGTCATACTTGGGGGGAGAAAATATTGCCTTAGTATGTTCATTTTTCTTCCATTTACCCATCATCAGCTTCACAATAATCTGGGATCATTCAGATACTAATTATGCAGAAACAGTGCATGTCTTAGTTAAACAGAAAAATCAGAGTCCAGTACTCCTCAAAAGTAGAATCAAAACTTAGATATTTTGTTATTAAAAAGTACTCACCCCAGTGTGTGTATTGTTTTAGTTGGGGGCATCATTAACAAACTTGAGTCAGGACATGGGATAGACAGCACAGTGCAGTCTTCAGTCTCCACTGACTAGCCCACAGCCTGAGAAGCCATCAGTTAACACTACAAGCAGTAAGCAAAAATTAATTAGTTCCTGGTAGATGGTGCTAGGGAAAGGTTGGAATGCCTGCAGTCCAGGCTCAGAAAGGTGATATTACAGCTGCTAATGCACAGAGCACAAGAACACAAACCAAGTATAGACACAGCTTTAGAAAATGTGAACTCATACAGCTATGCAAAATTTGGAATGATTGCACAGATGCTGTCACTTGCTTGGGAAACAGTTGGACAAATCTGATTATTCCTGGAAAGTTCAGGGTATCCAGTTTTGCAGTCCAAGTTCTCCTTTTCTGTGAGCTCCAGTCCCAGGAATGCAACCTCACTCCATCGTTCCCACAGTCAGTCTTCTGTGCTCACTTCCCACTTGCTGCCCAGAGCAGGGTTGGGTACTCATCTACAAAGCAAAAAGTCTAATACAATTTGCCACACACAAGTCTCCCCTGAAGTCCACTTCATTGCAATTCTAATGAAATCATCCAAGCAGAAGTGATTTTCTTTGCCCTTACTAGGCACTTTTATGTTTCCCTGGTGCAGATGTTTTAAACTTCTAAGAGCTTTCAGTAACATCTATCAGATTGTGAAACATCTTTTCTTACTGCTTATCTGTCATCACAGAACTAATACCCAAATTCTGGTATAGGATTGTAAGGCAAATGGTTAGAGCTTGATTGTTAAACCAAAACATCTCCAATAAATCTTTTTGCCTGGTTTGACATGCTATAAAATGTCACAATCTACTTTGAGGTGATGTGCATCACATCCTTACATCCTGAAGTTCTCAGGCATATGCTAGCACACTGCAGATTTGTATCTCAGTATAATGAATTGCTGGTCTTTTACAGGGGGATCCAGGAGAGAAAGGGCCCCCAGGTCCTCCTGGAGCTGTTGGAACTCCACTGCATCCTATCAAAGGTGACAGCCAGTTTTAACTAGTCTTTCTGCTGCATAAAGTGTGTGGGACCTATTTTTACAGGATCACAGAATATCCTGAGTTGGAAGGGACCCACAAAGTTCATCAAGTCCAACTCCTACTTAGGCACAGGACAACCCCAAAGTCACACTATGTACCTAAGTGCATTGTCCAAGTGCTTCTTAAACTCTTTGTTAAAGGTGTTTGAAAGTGATGGCTAGGGACTCGGGGAACAGGATCCCAACACATCTTCCTAGTGGCCACATTCTATGTCTGTGTCTGACTGATCTTACTGGAACTACATTAAACATACAGCTTTCAGATTGGTTTGCTTGAAAGTTCTTTATATGTACAGTCACAGCTAGATCTGCAGGATCTATTTCTAGTGCGGGAAATGCTGATCACCAACACAGAAGTAAGTTATAGCTCAAGTCCAGTTCAGCAGAACCTCCCCATTAGATTGGGGCCTCATCCAAAAATCAATTAAGTTTTCTTCTGTGTGTTTCCAGCCCATAGAATGAAAGACTTAACCCTGTGCTTAATATCTCAGGTAACATTTAGTCATGCTCCTGGTGTGTGAGTGCATGCATCCTTCAGAGGAGAGGCCTTTAGCAGAATTACTACTAACATTTTGTTTTCCCAGTTTAATGAAGCCCTTTGTATCTGATTCAGGTTTTCTTTATCACTAAGTAATTATCTTAAAATTTATTCATTATAGCAATTTCAAAAATAGACACTTTAAAATTTGGGTAGTTTCAGCTGGGGTGATCCTGAAATGACCTCCCTGTGTGCACTGACAAATGTGCATAGCATGAGAGGCACATTTATTTTAAATGCCACATGTATTTATTTTGGCCAAACATTTCTCTCAGCATTCTGAACTATGTAGCACAAAAATACTACTACAGAGTGATGAAAAGCTGTGCCCATGAAATGGGCAGGAATCCATAGAAAAGTAACCAAGTCCTCTCCCCTTCAAATTGAATTGTTACACAGTTTAAAATGTTTCAAAGCCAAAAGAGTTCCTGTATTTTACTTTTGTATAGTTCTCAAGTTATACATTTGTTTGCAGTTTAATTTAGATTCAGGCTGTCAATTGCATGAGGTTTTCAATTCCCATGTTTCTGTAATTCTCTGTAGGTCCACAAGGAGATCCTGGATTTCCAGGCCCTGCCGGTGCCATGGGGTCAGTTGGACCAATTGGTCCTGCAGGCCAGCTGGGAAGGCCAGGAGATGATGGAACAAGTAAGAGAAGCAGAGAATAAAAGGGGAACTGCATACCAAGAGGAGAGAAAGCAGCTAAAAGAAAACTGTTCTTTGTTCTTCCTTGATGCAAATCACCAACAGTACGGAGAAGTTGAGCTCTACAGAGAGTTCAGTGAAAATACTAGCTGAGCAATTAGTGGCCAAAAAAGAACCAAAATGATTCAAGCAGAACACTAGGAATTACTAGAGAAGGAACAGAAGACCAGGCAGGAGACTGCTTGTGCACTGTAAATCCATGGTGTGCCTACACCTGGAGTGCTCTGCTCAAAAACACTATTCTCCATCTCAAAAAGATAAAGGAAGGTGATGAGGATGACTTTGCTCTCTGGAAGGAACAAGAGTAGCTCAGAACTCTGGGACCAAAGAGATAACGGGGAGGAGGAAAAGAAACATTTGGAGGTGTTTTCCTTGGAGTCCTGGAAAACTAAACATTTAGATTGAAGTCTTTGTTCTACAGAAGCTTTTTCAGAGCAGATGATCTGAATGCTCTGCAGTCTCCTCCTTGACACCTTCTCGCAGTCATTAGCATGAACCTCTATGAGCCACATACCCTTGCTTCCTTTACAGGTCTGCCTGGCCTGCCAGGAGTCAGTGGGGCACCAGGACCTCAAGGTTTTCCAGGTGACCCTGGTTTCCCTGGAACAGGTGACTCAATCCCAGGAAGACCTGGATTTCCTGGACCACCAGGCCTACCAGGACAGCCAGGAAGACAAGGCTTACCTGGACAACCCGGTAGGTGCAGCAGCAATTTCGGTGGCGAGGATATCATTCTGCATAGTAGTAGATGTATTGCTTTTGTTGGTCCTACAGAAAAACAGAGGTGAAAAGTGCATTTTGGCAAACTTACCAAAGATTACTAGTGGTGTAAAAACATGTTTTTCTAATTAGTTGTCAGTGGTGAGATGTCTAGATTGTCACAGTCTTCTAGGTGACCTAAACTCAAAAGTAACACATATGGAAAACATCTGTAAAAGTACATCACCTGAAGTTAAAAACACAGAAGACTGGGGAGGAAGCCCAAATCAGCATCCTTTTGTAAAGTTCTACAGTGGAAAAAGGAAGTAGTAATTGTAATGAAAAAAACCATACCAGACTGAGTCCTGCAGTATGATCCATAAAACAACAACAAATGTAAAGCATTCCATAATGAGGAGAACAAGCTAAGGGAGAGGAGAACACCTGATGTAAGCTGTGGAAATGGTCAAGCTGCTTCACACTAGCTGTACAATTTGTTTTTCCAAAGGTGTAATCTGTACTGAGAGAGGGATCCCTGGAGAACCTGGAGCAAAAGGTCAGATAGGCCTTCCAGGAAGAAAAGGTGAAAAGGGAGAAAAGGGTAAGTGTGCCTGGATAGCAGCAATTGAAATGAGACATTTGCCAGACAGGTCAGACCTAAACCTGCAAGAAGTATATGGTAACTTGGAGAATAAGGTCCAGCAGGATGCAGAGTTAAATGGCCCCTTGGGGTTGGGGCTTCTATGTCAAGTAGAGTCATGCCAGCACGGTAGTTATTTAGCACTGTGAAAAGACTGATATGCTTTGCTCTTTTGGAGGCCACACAATGAGATCAAATGACTCACAAAAGAAAAAGGACACTGTTCTTTTTTGTGTACTAATTTTTCAACTGTCTCAATGTAATTTTGACACTCCTGCAGGAAATCAAGGCCTCTGCTCATGTGGTGCTGGTCCTCCTGGTCCCCGTGGCATGCAAGGACCTCCAGGTACTCCAGGAAAGAAAGGACAGATGGGATACCCTGGAAGACATGGAGAACAGGGTGAGCCAGGCCTGTCTGGTGCAATGGGATCTCCAGGGCTCCCTGTGAGTACTTTTCCTGTACTTCAGAAAATAAAGAACACCACTTGTGCAGGAGGCATTTAACCAGTGTGGTGGAGGAACTGCCCTGGCAAGCTATTGGAAGGTTTTATCTGCTTTTGCTTATTACAGTCTAGTTGGAGGATGCATTTTATTAACTTCTCTGCTTTCCCTTGCAGCAGTGAGCAGAGGTTTACTCTGAGGGATGGCATTCTGTGCTGTGTTTGTGGGGTGCTTAGGAGGCTTAGGGAAGCTGGTGAACGTTCCTCTTGATTTGTTTGGACCTGGTTTTCTTTTAGTTTTGAATACCCATTGTTTTTGTCAAAAACATTGGACATGCACAAATTGTTCCACTGAAGCTGATTTGTCAGTTCTTTCCAGCCAAACCTTGTCAAGGCAAAAAGTAGCATGATGTCAGCAGGTCAAGATGGATTTTATGTCAGTATCCATCTAGGGCTGGCCAGGGTCTGAAGGAAAAGGAACCCTTGACTTTATTCAGGCATTTCAAGTCTTTTTTAAAACCTTTTTTAGAAATAAAGCTTCTTTTATTTGATATGCTTAATTTATTTTATGAGGCAGTCTGAACATAATGTAGTCTTTCAGTCCCAGAGTCTGAAAGCCACTGCTCTTTGTTAGTGTTTGTCCCTTTGCTGTTCTAGATTACTTCACAATCTCCATTTTCAGTCACTACTCTGCCAAAGTTTGTTCTCCACAAGTATCAGGCACTACAGGCAATACCTTGTCACTATCAGAGATACTAGCTATGAAGCTGAACTAGAAGAAAGATTTTGCCTTTGATTTAATAGGTCCTAGAAGGAAAAAATTACTATACCCTTCAGACCATAAAGTCTCCTGCCTGCTCTCCAATTGTCATGGTTGACAATCACTTTATAAGTTGTATTTTCTCCACCTGTTTCTTCGTGAAAGATTTTGAATAAGGGAGGAACTGGCTAAATAACACCTCAGTTTTTCAGCCTTCTTGGCCTTTTAGTTCTTTGTAAGTGCCATAGGGTAATGCATATTCTCCCACATGTCCTGATGCAAGATCACCAGTGATGATAGGCAAACACTGCTTGGAGAACTGAGCACAAATCAGCATGAAAATACAGACAAGTACTTCCTCTCCCTTCTAACCCTGTCAAATCAAGGATTGTTCTGGTGATACCAGGTACCTGACTTTATGGGCTTTCACTTGGCAAAAAAGCAGCACTTACCTCTGCCACCACCTTCCCTCTGGGAGAACAACCCCCATCAGCAGTCACCAGGCTCTGGAGATCCCTTTCTGCATGCCCTCAGGGGATTGCTGGTTGAAGCCTGCAATGGGAGAATTTGTGAATTGCTGACATCCTTATAACTCCTGCATTTACAGCCAGGGACCCCATCCTTCTGGCGTTGGAATCTCTTACCACTGTGCCTCTATGCATTTGGCAGTCAGGCTGAAGAGGCCAGGTGCCATTCACACTCCTCATAGACATCAAGAGAAAGAAGGATTTCTTTGGGGCATGTTACTTTAATTGGTCTGTTTCTGGGAAACAGTGCAAAGCAAAAGATCAAATCTACCTTCCCCCTTGATTCCCACACCCATTTCTAGCTGGACATAACTGACAGGTTTTTATTTGGTTTTTTTTTTGGCAATGGTAAGGGGACACCTGGTTCTGCTGGACAGCATGGTGAGAAAGGAGAGAAGGGTGATCCAGGAAGAGTTAGAGTAAAAGGTAAAGATGTTTTATCATTGGCCTTTTTGTTTCCTATACAGTGCCTAGGCAATAGTGGGAGAAAACCACCTTCACCTATTCTTTAAAGCCATTAGTTTAATAAGTTAGTGAAGCCTAAAGGTTACCTGTATCCAACCTGCTTTCTTGGTACCATCTTGTCCATTTTCTTCTTGCTAAGCATAAGATTAATAGAGTGTTTTGTGGGTTTTACTCTACAGTTGAGCTATAAACTGTTTTAACAGCTTGTTTTTAGCACTTAATAAATGACTTTCCATGGCAAGTGATTGATAACCAGGGTCTTGAGCAAGCAGAATACAATTGCTGGGAAAGCATGAAGAAGTGCTTTTGTACAGAAGCCCCCTCCTGAAGTGCCATGTGCCACTATTCCAGCTGTTAACCTCAACCACCAACATCCTTCTTGGATAAAGCTCACAAGTCTCAGTGGCTCTGCAGATTCCTGCTCCTGTGTCTAAAAATGACTCTTGACCAGGCATTCAAGAGAAACAGACCACCAGCTGCACAACTGCAGTTCTTATGATTAAACAGATCAAACCCTCTGCACTGTTGTGGTTATGATTTGAAAAAGCAGAAGAAACAGAGAACTAAAGCTTACAGCAATCTGGTGGCAATGCTTAGTTAGAGATGCTGAACTGATTATGCAGACAAAAGATTGTCCCTCTTACTGTCTGTGAAAAGTTAGCTGTGCTTGTTTACAGATGGTGCAGCAGGGCAAAGCATTTGCTGTTTATTTGCAAAGGATTTCTTGACACAGCAAAATAAATGGTTTTATTGTCCTGCATGCAAAAACTACAGTTTCCTAAATACCAGTGCAAGATAAATTTAGGGTTAAAAGGAAAAAAACAACCCTGGGGAATATTGATGGAAATATTCTGCATCATATAGCATTGCTATATCCAGATTTCACTGCAAGCAGAAATAAAACTGACTGATTTCAACAGCAAAATATTTTCACTTTGTATATGGCAAGGATAAAAGCCACCTCCTTGTGGTGCCTGTAAAGACATCTCTTACAGAGAGACCAAGTTGTTCCATGAGGTGTCCAACTATATACTGCCTTCCTGAGCATAAAATACCTCATTAAGGAAATGAGAATTCAGGAACTGGAAATGATCATACAGATATGATCCACAGTTACCCAGCATTTACCTGAGCAGAAATAAACCCCTCCAAGCTTACTACAGATATTATACTTACTTTGTTTTCAAATTGCTTTAAGGAATAAAAGGTGAAAGAGGTCCTACTGGGGTTCCAGGATTTCCAGGTCAAAGAGGTAATGATGGCAGAGATGGAGAACTAGGGTTGCCTGGAGAAAAAGGAGCTAAGGTATGTTTGACTTCCTCAGATTTTTTCCATTTCAGTTAACCTGCTGTCTTATGAAAGGGCTAGCTACTTAATGAGAAGTATCATTTCATTCCAAATCCTTAGCAGATTCATCTCTTCTATCAGTTTATGTTAGCCTTGATCAAAAAACATAGCTCTTATCAGTTGAAAAAATACTTCCTTGGAAGTACTCCTGTTGATTTTGGCATTCCTGAACATAATTTCTCCATTTACTGTGTGCCAGTGTTAAGAGGATCAGGAATTTACAAAACCCACAAAACTCTACCCTCTCTTCCTGTTGCCTTTGAATATTTAAAGCTACTAATTACCATCCATGTAGTCACTTACCTGGGGAAGAGTGGTCTCTCCAAGTAGTTCTCTAACATGGCTTTTGATAAGCAAAGAGGAAAGAAATTAGGTCTCTATTTTCTTACCAACAATTTCTTTCCTTTAGGGCGATTCTGGAGTAGCACTGCCAGGTGATAAAGGATTCCCTGGGGTCCCAGGACTCCCTGGGGTAAAAGGACCGATGGGATTGCCTGGGTTGGGGTTTCCTGGCCCTCCAGGAGTCAGAGGTAGCCCTGGAGATGTTGGTGATACTGGTAATATTGGGCCACCTGGTCCAAAGGGCCAGAAAGGTAATTCTGAATGCTTACATTAAGAACCAAGTAACAAAAGACATGCTTGGCAGCATCCATGACAGTTTCCTAGGTACTGTGTACAGTGTTACTCATTTATAGTGAGAATCAGTTGTGGCAAGCTCAGCAGTGATGTGAAGTGTGGCCACAGAGGTAGAATACTGTCAGCAATTAGCAGGAGACACTGGTGAGAATGCCAGTTGCTCATTAAAGCTGCCAAGTGCCACTTGCATGCTATCAGAGGAGCTCTGGAGTGAAGAGGAGCCCTGAGTGTAAGGAAAAATCCTTAAGATGATGCATGTCAGCTGAAGGGGCAGGAAAGTGAACATGAATTGAGATGAGAATATTGTTTCTTTCTGGCAACAGAAACTATTGTAAAGGCAAATTCCTACATCAAGCAAAATGCAGACTAGAACTGCATGACAACAGTGTAATCATTACTAATATACAAAATAAGTGTCAAGGAAAAAATTTTAAGATCTCTATCAAACCTTAAGTAATACATAAAAAAATGTGTCTCAACAGTCCCTTCTCTTTACCTTTGCACTTAGTTGATTAGTTCCACAGCAATATTACAGGAGCTGCTCAGAATCTAGCTGTTCTAAAAATCAAACAGGCCAGTTTCTTTCTCCCTCTTGCTCCAGGTGAGACTGTCTGCCTTACCTTACCATACCCTGGAAATCCAGGTCCCCCAGGTTTTAAAGGTGTCCAAGGTATGTTCACAGATGGAAGAATTTTTGGTTTTCATCAGAGTTTTAAGTTGCTATTTAAAACAAAAAAAAGCCATCTTAAAAAGACAGCCTGTTCTAGTTTTTCAGCAGATACATGTCTGCAAATGTAAAACTGCAGATACCCAGGAATATACTCATCTGAGAGAGTCAGGGGGCAGGCAGCTGCAGTTTGCATGATCAACAGGGTGCAGGCTGCCTCCAGAGAAATGACTAAATGAAGATAGCTTGAGACTCTGTGCTGCCTCACTTAAATGCCTGAGAGAGTCTAAAATACACAGATGGCTGGAGCTGGGCAAGACCTAGAATATGTACATCTGGAGAGAGGTGAAAAAAAGGTGTACAAGGCAAAGATATGCTGCAAGTCTTATTTCTAAAACTCTATTGCTTGTGGCAAGCTGCAGTTGAGCCCTAAATTAATGACCATTTAAAGTAATTACTATGACTTCAACTTGTTCAACAAATTCAAAGAACTCACCCAGGACATGACAAAATGGTGCTTGTGTTCACCTCCAAAACACTTAGTCTCCCAGGAAATCCTGATCAGAAGAAATGGAGATGGTGGATTTTCAAGCTGCTTACTATGATCTTGCACAGCTTCCTGACATCAGAATTGTGGGTGGCAGCTGAAGTTTACAGAGACATGAAAGAACAGGGATTAATGTATTCCTAGAATCACAGAGTCTTTACTGAGCTCATCTGCAGCATTCCAGAAGCAGCATGTAGCACAGGAGAACACAAGAATTGGAGCTGACACCTGTCATTCAGCAGGTTAAAATTGTTGATATCCTGTAACATTAAAAATGTTATTGGTATATTTTCTACTTTACTTTGGTGACTTGCAGCCTGCTGTTTATGGATTAGAAAACAAGCCCATGTAGAAAGAACAGCAGCTATGCCTTTGGTTGTGACTTGGGTCATGGCTCTTGCCCACAATGTTAGAAGCAGATCAAATCCACTTGCACATAAACTCAGTTTCCTGAGAACACAAATTTTAGAGCTCTGCCAGGCCCTTTAACATATTCTCTTTGTTTCCAGGACCAAAGGGTTTCAAGGGACTCCCTGGTCATCCTGGACCAAATGGCTTTGATGGGCCAAAAGGCCACCGAGGCAGGCCAGGAGCAGGGATCCCAGGGCCAGAAGGTGAATTCTGCTTCTCTTAACCCAGGAGACCTGCTGGTCAGGCTGTAATGCATACCTTTAATTTATGATGCTGGTTTTCTTTGCAAAGGGATCCTTTAATTCTGGTTAAATTTGCATTCTAATGTTCCACCCTTTTGGAAAGAGCTCCCTGTTTGAATTTTACACTCCTCTCAACAGGCTTCCGAGGTGAAGCTGGTGATCCTGGTGATGAAGGGGAGAGAGGATCTACAGCTGATGGCAAACATGGCCCTCCAGGCCCCCCTGGCACAGATGGTCAGAAAGGTGTTCCAGGTGATACCACATATGGTCCTCCAGGAGTCCCAGGAAACAGGGGCCTGCCAGGCCCCCCTGGCACACAAGGGGCAAGAGGTGATCCAGGTGTTCCTGGGTTTCAAGGTATCAGCCACTCTTTATAAAGCATTTCTGTGTGTTTAAGGGAGAACATCTGGGCAAAGTTGGTCCTGATTCAGAGGAAACTTGCTCTTACCTGGATCCATACTAGTGGCTGTGCATGGTGCACCCTCTTCTTACATTTACATTGACAGTTAATGCTGATCAGCCACTGAGGAGGCCTGCCCTGCAGGAGGGGGAAGATGCCTTTACCCAGTCCATGGAGTAACAGGGCAGCTTCCCTTTCTTAACTGCTGTTACTTGCTGCCAAGTGGCTTAGATCCTCCTGCTCTGCCACAGAGTCCTTGTCTCTCATGGCTTATTCAAATATGAAAAGACTGGCACAAGGTGGGAGAACATTCAGAGAGAGAGGGGTGAATTTCTCTGCCCAGAGCCACACAATATAATCCCTGCATCTTGGGTGCTACACTCCTTTCTGCACGGAGTTGTGCTGGTTGCTGCAGGTGTCTCCACAGTGTCCCTTCCTTCTCACTTCATAGCAGATATTGCTGTTTCCTTCTGTAAGTCTTCCTGTTCCCCAGCCCTGAGCAGACAGACACACACACACCCCCCCTTTCTGTGCACGGAGCACCTACAGAAGTGACCCCAGCACTGCGTGGCTGGTGCCATTCTGTTCCCACACATCAGAATCTAGCTCTCTGTGCCATAAAGTCATCCTTGCCTACAGGCAAGACCTGAATTCGTGTCTCTTCCTTAAAGGAAGGAGTTCTCCACAACAGCCAACTCTAAAAGGCTGAAAAGCTTTGGTTTTCACAAGCTATGCAAAAACTAGAAGTAAGATGCTGCAGTAGCTGAACAGGTAAATGTCAGAGTCACAGTTAGGAGTTCTGAGGCATGGTGACTAATGGAAGTAAAACATTCTGCAATGTTTTTTTTTTTCCAGGACAGCCTGGCACCCCAGGATTTCCAGGTCCCAAAGGCTTTAGAGGCCCAGAGGGTGATATAGGAGAACCAGGCTGTCCAGGCTTCCCTGGTCCACCATGTGACCCAGGCTTACCAGGGCCACCAGGACTCCAAGGTGTCATGGGCCTGCCAGGACCTCCAGGTACACAACACCCATTGGGTTGCCTCACAGCTTCTAAGCTTTGCCCATCTTCTCTAGCTGATTTAATCACATGATTGTCCTTGCTGGCATGACAAATATTTCCATGGGAGCTGCTCATTAGTGGGGTTTACATTATGTTTTGCTCATTTCCTTACACTCAGGGAACACAGTGTGCATCTCAGATGTTTCCCAGCTTTCCTTCCCTTCCCCTACTGTTCCTTCACTGGCCCAATCAGTGTGTTCACTGTCAAGTAACAAACAGAAGAGTTCTCTTATTCTGATGTCCTGAGGAACTTAACTGAGCTCCTGTCATTACTGGGATCCATTTAGGAATAAAGATAATGAAAGGAAGTCTTACTTAGAGAGCACTAGGAAACATATCAGAAGTATTTATGAAATAGTAGGCATTTCTTACAGGGAAGCTTCTACTGATACATCTCTCACTAAAGCAATCCAAGAAAACAAACACTCCAGGTGGAAAATCTAGGCATGGCCAGGACTCCAGCATGGTAGCAAAGTTTCCAAGTTATTTGGACATTTTTGATGATAACTCAGATTTATAACAGAAATCTATCACTTTCTACTTTTTAGATACAATTGCTGAACCCTTCTCCAGAATTTACATACATAGATTAAAGCTCTTTTTCTCAGGCTTACCAGGCTTTAAAGGTGAGAATGGAGACAGGGGCCCAGCTGGGCCACCTGGGGTCAAAGGTCTCAAAGGCTCTCCTGGCTCACGAGGTCCCCCAGGTCCTCCAGGCTCCCGAGGACATCCAGGACTTCCAGGCAACAATGGACCACCTGGTTTCCCAGGACAAACAGGTATGTTCAACATTCTGCAAACCACCTCATGTACAACTTCTCTTTTAGAGGGAGTTGTTTCTACTGCTGTTAAAGCTAGGAAATACTTTTCACCCTCTTCCCTTTCCAGCTTTCAGAATAAGGCCCTGCAGCAGGGTACAGGCAATAACAGTAGAGTCATGGAATGGTTTGGGTGGGAACCTCTGGACCCTGCCTTTTGCTTTATACTCTTCCTTAGAATATGACAGCTACAGCACAGCAGACTGAAAATGTAAATAAAACATTTAATATTACCAGGAAGCAAAGGGATTCAAGGACCCCAAGGATTTCCTGGACTCCCAGGAACACAAGGCCCACCAGGAATCTCTGGCATCAAAGGTGAAGAAGGAAAAACAGGCCCACCTGGGCCTAGTGGAGAATGTGGGGATATGGGAATACAAGGTTTGTAATAGTCTGCTTCACTCTGTAGTTATGTTACTGCTATGTTTAGTTTTGTTATGACTGTTAGGAGTGTATTTACTTGTTACAAGGATGTATCCACTTCTGTTTTCAGAAGTGCTGAATAATCCAGTTATTTAGAAATCCAGTTCTGATCTTCCTTTGAATGCATAATGAAAAATAACTACAGAAAAGTCAATTCCACTCAGATCAGTAGGTGCATTTAGCACTAAATCAAGCAGAGTAAGGTCACCTATTCAAACAAACCTTGCTTTTTGTCTTGTACCCATCTGAAACTTTAGATTTTCAAGTTTTCTATCGTTCTGCCAGTTCTTCAGTCTGTCTAAAACACACAGGTGATAATCTCATGACTCTAGGAAAGAATAACCATCTCCAAGGTGCAGTCAGACAGTACACTGTGCAGGGGACAATACAATTGCCATCTTTCACGTTCCAGACAAGCAGGGAATAATTCTCACTTAACATCACCTGGGTTACTACTGAATTAACCAAAACCCAAGAGGAGGATAATAAGTTCTGTTAGCAGTGATCCTGCTGAAACAACTGAGACCTGCATTAGCATTTGAAGGCTCTCTCTGCCAGGGAAGTCTTCTTCAACATCAATTTTCAGGAGATGTCACACATGAGGATTCACTTACCTTCATTTGTTTGCCTCAAAGGTGAGAGAGGGCCTCCAGGAGACGGTGGCTCTGTTAACATCCGCCTTGAGAAGGGACAGAAGGGGGAACCAGGGTTTCCTGGGGACAATGGATTCAGAGGTGACAGAGGTAAGTGCATAAATTAAAGCCCTGCATACATGCACATTCATCTGATAAAGTCTCACAGGTTTGGACTTGTAGCTGCAGTAACATCTAGCCACCTGACTGTGCTTACAGATTCTTGAACTAGCAGCCTAGTTTCTTTAGACAATTACTAAGGCAACACAGCCATTTTCCAAACATGGCCAAAAAAAGATCATCCCAAGTAAGTGTCAGATAGTGGCATGGCTGCATTGGTCATTCTTTTGTTCTGCAATGTCCCTTCAGGTGAAAAAGGCAGTGCTGGTTTCAGAGGCTCTCCAGGATTCCCAGGGAAGAATGGCCTCCCAGGACTGCCAGGTGGCCATGGTGACACTGGAGTGATGGGGTTTCCTGGATCACGGGGGTTCCCAGGACCAAAGGGCTTTAGAGGAATTGCAGGTTTTCAAGGACAGCCAGGTGACCAGGTAAACAAGGTGATAGTGAAAGGTCTGTGTGTGAATACGATGAGGGGAACCTCTGCTGCGCTTAGCCACTAGAGGCTGCTCCCGAGATCAGACGCTCAGCGTAATAGGAAGGGTGCACTTCAGTGCCTGGGCTACCTTTGGGCAGGAACTGCAGTCAGTCCACAACAGGCTTCTCCCCTCTCTCCTACCTGCACGCTGTCATTTTGGTTTGTGGCCACTTGGAAACCCAGACTACACTGCACTAACCGGTGGGGGGGCAAAAACTGGATGCACAATCAAGTCTTGGACATTATCCCTAAGAAGAGATTGACAGTTCCCTTACTGCAGAGATCATAACATAGCAGCTGCACATGTAGGGAATTAATACACAGCTGCTGCTTCTTCCTTTGCTATGTGGTGCTGCCAAACCAAGAGAGAAGGGAAACTGAGTCTGGTGTGCCTATACCAAAGCTTGCCCGGGCAAGCAACACTGCTCAAGAACATGTACACAAACCCACACATAGATCACATGGATAGATGGTAAAATTCTGCACTGGCTTGTACACTAGGTACACAGGCAGTGGGGAGCACATGGAGCACAAAGCACAGTTGCTTTTCTTGGTAAAAGGACAGCTCTTTGCTTGGCTTGTCCTTTACTACATTTCCTTGAAGAGAGAATCTCTGCACTGCTGATTATTGGCCATTACTCAAAAGGAAAGAGAAATCTTTACATTTTTACTGTTACATCACAACATGTTTCTGGTTAATGTTTGTAGTACATTTTGGATAACATACAGCAATATTTGGTACATTTTTATAGTACCTTTTAAATCAAATTACTCCTGCCATCTGTGAGGAGCTGAAGCTGTTCAAGCCAAGAGTTAGCACAAACTATGAAAGCAGAAATTCAGAATGATTAGCAAGTCTAATCTGCTGTTTCTTGGAAGTTAGTGGTCACTGTTAGAGGTGTGACAAAGGCAACAGGCTCTGCTGTGGAGCTGGAGTAGTTTTGCTCTTCATATTCATTGCTGGTCTGTTTACCAGTGCAAGAGTGCCAGATGCTCATAGCTCATTCCTGCTACACATACCATGTGTCAAACATCTTTATTTTCTTTTTTAAAAAATCAGGGTGATGTTGGCTTACCAGGAATCCCTGGAAACCCAGGACTGCCTGGCCCAAAGGGATCTAAAGGTAATGAGTTTATATAGATGTGCTTTTGAAAAGAGCAGTATTGTTAGGATGTCTGTGCTCTGACAGCTGTTGAGTGCTCACCAGAAAAGGGAAACCAGGACAGAAGTGAAAATAATCAAGACACAAAGGTCATTAGGAACCAGTCTGACTTACCTGAAGGCAAAATTTGCATTTCAGTATATTCAGCAGGGTTTCTTTCCCTTTTAAAAGAAGCCTTACTAATTTAGAAGACAAGTTTGTGTCAGATGCCACAGAGTTTAAAAATTCCAAACAAATGCAAGAATCCCCTCCTGTGTCTCTAAAATTTGTCAAATCAAATCAGAGAAAATGCAGTCATTTAGGGTATTACACAGATAGAATTTGGGAAGTGTTTGAATATGATTTACAATTTCTTTTCTGTCACTTATTTGAAGGTTCTCCAGGCTATCATGTTGAATTCTTGGAACAGGTAGGAGAGGTCAGACATCTGTACAGACAGTATCAGGCAAATTAGTCAGAACTGCTGATTCTGTGCTAAGCAGGAATTTCAGCACAGGCAGAAGGAAGGTGTGCTGGCTTGAAGTCCCCAGCTAGTCCCCAAGAGGTCTTTACTGAGCAAATGGACTTAGCCTGTATGGATTTTACACATCCTCTGAAACCTGTGTAAGGAGTTCTCTTCAGTAAAGCCTTCTAGAGAAGTTCATGCAATCTCTTTCATTTTCAGGATGTGCTGTCAGTATTGGGAAAGTTCCCCTATTTTCTGGTTTTGTTTTCATCATGATGGGAAGTGTACATGAATCCTGCCAGGAGCCACAGAATCACCACAGTTGGACGGGACCTTAAGGATCACCTAGTTCCAACCCCCAGCCTGGCAGGGACACCTCCCACTAGATCAGGTTGCTCAGAGCCCAATCCAGCCTGGCCTTAAAAGCTTCCACAACAAACTGTGTTGGTGCTTCAGGAGAAGCTGAGCTGGCAGACAGTCTGCATGTGCCAAAGCATTTTTCATTCTGTTCTCCGAGTCCTTTTATTGCTGCTAATGTCCAGAAGTCAATTACCTGACCTTACAGAATTGCCCAGCTTTGCTTTTGTGGGTGAAAAGGAATATTTGTGTGAAATAAATGTCATTGTAGCTCAACAAGCAGGAGAGGTGGATACTTGTATGAACTAAATGTCACTGTACCTCAACAGGCAGGAGAGGTGACTCAACTCCTCTCCTCGGTGCAGACGGCCACAAGGGGCCTCCCGGAGACCCAGGATCACCAGGTACCTCTGTCCCAGCCAAGGGGAAAAGTGGACTTGAGAACTTATTATCTTTAAGTGTTGTTAGTAGAGAGGGACTTTGCTTCCTGGGCATTTTGAGCAGTATTTTCTATAGTTACAAGTTTAGTGCTGGAGAGACATCACCACATGCAGTATGACTAGCCTGAACAGCAGAGGTGGTGTCTGGTACAGCACCAATGAACACATCAGTGCTGACCACAGCAAAGCCTGGCTTGGCCATGCCTTGCTAGCCATTTCTGCTCTTTCAGCTATCACCATTATGGCTATGACCATAAGTCATTAATCACAAATGGATGCAAGGAGCTGGAGTATTGACTAACATTCTTTTTCTAGTCAAGAAACCCCTTCCTGAACTTTTATATTGTTCAACTTAGCATCATGAGAATTGGCAACTTTAAACATTAAACACTAGATGTTTTATTTTTTGTTAAAGGACTCTGTGGATTCCCAGGAGAGCAGGGATCACCAGGCATCCAAGGGCAACCTGGAAGACCAGGATCCAAGGGTGACCCTGGATACCCAGGAATACCTGGATTTCCAGGTAATGGCAAAGGTTAAAAAAAGAGTGCTGTGTAACAGCTCAAAACAGATGTGGAACAGGAAAAGGCAGCTGAGGAGGAGGCCAGAGCAATCAGGTATCATACGAAGGCATGTATTGAAAGCTATTTCAGGACCTCTAAGACAGCAGCAATTGTCTGCTCAGGGTCTCAGAACCAGGTCCATCAGTTCTTCACACATTCCCAGGCATTTTCAAGTACCTCTGAGTAACACACTGTGCTGCACAGTGTGAGGAAAAGCAGCATCAACAGTTGAACAGATTTACTTACAGTATTCTTCTCCCGTCAGGAGCTACAGGTCCTCAGGGATTGCCAGGAGAGCCTGGAGGAAGAGGGAAACATGGGATTTTGGGACCTCCAGGACTGCAAGGATTAGCTGGATCCCAAGGCAGAAAAGGTAAACAGTTGTACTGGTAACATAACAGTACCAGACATAAAGACCCTTTAGCAGTGACAATGAAAGACCTAACTGTGAGCATGGTTCTGATTCTCTATTCTTTTAAACTACTAGAAGAATTATGCTAGTTGTCATCACCTTTGAGAAGTAACCTAAATGCTACCTCAGAGAACTCAGGTACAATCTAAAATGAGTAAGGAAGAAGGTAGAAAGATTCTGGCTCAGCTGCTGTAACTGATGGAAGTGAAGGAAAGAAAAAGGAGTTTGCAGTAAATCAGATGTCACTTCAGTCAGGCTGTGTTCTGCCTTTTCACCATGGAGTGCCACTGTTCCTCTACCAAACCAGCACACTGCTAGGAACAGTGCTCTCTTACACAGGTTCTGGTAAGATAACTTGAGTTGGGTTTTGTTATTTTGTCTCAAAACTAATCTGTGGTAGATTTAATCTGTGTTTCCTCCAAATCCTACTTTGCACTTCTCAGGGTGATTATGTTCAGATTGAACAGTTCATCTGTACAGTTGTTACTGTTCTAGAACATTAACTTTTACTGTACTCAGACTGATATATTGAAGTTATAAGTTACAGTAATACTTTCATAAAGAAGGGTAGTCAGCTATGTACTTCTTATCCTCTCTGTTAGAGGGTGCTTCATAACCAGCTCCTGGACAGGAAGAGTAGTATAAGTGCCCCATACACAGAAATCAGTCAAGTAATGCTTGGGGCTGTGATAAATAGTTAGAGGACAATAGGTTGAGTTTGAAAAAGTGAATCTAAGGAAAAAATCAAAAAGGCTTCTTAAACTACAAAAATGTGAAATGAAAACTGGAAACCCCTTTTGATTGCTTGCAGTAACTCAGTGGTGCTGATTGAAACTGTCATGGCCAGTTCCTTGCTGGTGCATAACCTGCCAGAGCCCACTCCATTGTGGCTGCTGCCAACAATACCTGTGTAACAGAGACCTGCAGTGGCAGGGGTGTCTCAGTTGAAAGGGGCCAAAAAAAATTTAAAAAGCAAAGCAGTCTACTGCTGAAAACTTGCTGGTGGCAGATGGACTCTCTCCTTGCTGCAAGGGGTAAGATACTTCTTTTCTGTGCTGTGCAGAAGTTGTGCCAGGTCCTGCCCAGCACACCTAACAAATCAACACCTGCTGCAGAGGAAGGGGTCAGTTCCCAATGGCCATCCACTAGAGAGCAGGCTGCCTGCTTAGCCTTAGGATTCTGGATTTTGCCAGTGGAGCTGAAAAGAAGGTTAACATCTTTGAAATTATCCCCAGTAATGAACACTGGATGGAATCTGTAGCCCAATTCCACTGGAGAATATCAATCTTAATGCTGTTTTGAGTGAATGCTGTTGCTAGCATTGGAAGTGAAATGGTTAATTGGCTCTTCATAGCTTAGTACACAGCATTGACAGTCTGATCACTTCTCATTTACATTAAATGTCTTGTGTCTTCCTCAGACAGCATCTACCAAAGCATAATCACATTTATTACAGAGACTTTGACTAGTTAAGGGCCTAGCCTGGCAAGCCTTACTTGTGAGTAATCCTTGATGAAACAAGTAACATTAAGGACATCAGCAGAATGACTTGTGTGAGTAGAAGCTGAACTGGGCTGTAAAATACAGAGAGTAGTTCATACATAGGTCAGCCAATTCAGCTGTACCTAGAAATATGGGACTAAAGCAATCCAAAACTCAGGAATTGCAAGTGCTGATATTATAATGGATTGTTGGCAAGCATCTCAGAAGTTCCCTGGAAAGCAAGTAAACCAAACCATCCATCTTCACCCAATGAGCTAAAGATCAAAAGAGTTTTCAGTGGTGACCTGGGTGCCAAAAATAGTCAGGAGTTCATCAGTATTTTAAAATGCCACTGCTGAATTCCCCACACTGGCATAGGAGTCTGACAGAAATAGCAATATGGGAACATGTCCAAAGCACAGGAAGGCTACAGAAGGAGGACTGAAACTTAGAACATGATGAAGAGTTAAAGAGCAGTTAATTAAGGGCATAGAAGACATTACAGGTTGTAGTATCCTGTATTATAAAAGGGATTACACAGTACATTGGCAGTGTCTTGCAGGATTTCACACAGTCTGGCATTTGCTACAGGCTAGATTATTCTTTTCCTCCCTTCTCTTTTCATTCCTCTGTTAAATTTTACCTAAAATAATTCAACAGTTTGAGAACAAAGCTGTGGGCTTGTTATTTTTGGTGTGTGAGGTAACTAGTGCCCTTTTCCTTTCTCAGGTTACCCATCTTTGAACTAGGGACCTTTATATTAGGCTGGTGAAGCAGCTGAGGAAGGGCATGGGTTGCTGTTCTTATAGCAATTCCTCCCTGCCAAATTTTACCATCTTACAAACTTCTAAAAACCCATATCCCTTCATATGTGCTTAAGTAGAGCAGTAACTCCTCCCATGATTCATGCCCTGGCTATACAGTGATTTGCATGCTGCAGGACACACTAGGATCCAGCACAGGGACTGAAACAAACTACATCTGCTGTGTCAGGAAGCAGTGAGAGGGTGAAAAGGAGACAGATAATTCAGACTGGTGGAAAAAAACCCACTGCAACTGGACTGGGAATCCTGCATGGCAGGGAGAGGAACTGGTGAGGAAGGAAATTAAGCAGAGATAAGAGCAAAGGGGGATGAGAGACAGGAGTAGGCACTGACAGTGTGATTCACCTTCTTGTTGATCCATGTCCACTCCAGTCTGTCCCTCTCTGGTGCAAGAAGCATGCCAAGTCTGTTCCTCAGTCTGAAACCTCTTTGGAACCTGTTACCAAGCTACCCACCTGCTTTGCCAAATCTGCTCCCATCAGCAGGTGACAGGCTGCTGGCTGCAGTCAGTGTCCACACCTTCACTGTTGAGACTTCCTCTGTACAGCTCAGGAAAATACACAGTGCTAATGACATGAAGACATTTTACCCTGCACTGCAAACAACAAACAGCCTCAAATTAGTTCAGCTTCTAAAAAATGGATTCAAAAATGCCATCTGTGTTTTTACTTTGTCATAGCAGTTTGCAAAGAAGCACAGACTACAGGGCAGAAGTTACACCTGACTGCCATGAACACTGAGCCTGATCTGGTCACCTAGTGAACATCACTGGTGACAAACACTAGCATGTGTCAGCAGAGGTCTCAATTACAGTCTTGTCTTCACAGACTTTGTGCTGTTCAGTTCAAAGAATTTTTCTAACAGTGTGATGCAAAAAGCATAGTTTACTGTGTGAAAGCTGCAGGAGCAGGGAAGAGAAGCCAGGTGGAAATGTAGCTTCTTTCTAGTGCAGCTAGATTAAATTGCACTCCCATTTGGAACAGAAGCTTCACATCAGTGACAGCCCTACTTCTGTTTTAGCTAGTCTCTGCATCCCACTCACCTGGTCACCTAGAGGCAGCATCACTAACTTGGGACTAGTACAGCATGGGGAGCAGCAGTAGTCTGGCCACAGACAGGGGGCTCACAGTGAGGAAGTCCCACAGGGAGGTTCCTGCTGCTAGCTGCAGTGTAGAAGTACCTAAAGGATTAAGAGGTTTGTTGGCTGATTGCTTGGATGTGACACTGTTGCAATGGCCATTTCCAGACTTCTCACATACTCCTCTCCAAAGAGTGCACTCAGGTGCAGTGTGACCTTAGCTGCAGTTGCCAGTAAGAATCTAATTCAGCAAACACTGTCTTCATCCAGAATGTGCTGTCAGGAGAAACATAGCATAACATTTAACTGTCACTTTAAAGGATTACTGTGGCACCCTCTCATGCCTGTGGTACCTCTCAGGTCTTCCTGGACTGCCTGGACTGGATGGCTTGGATGGACTAAAAGGTCAGAAAGGTTCTGCAGGAGCTCCAGGTAAGGAAGGGAAACAGCTCTGTGGCACAGAAGGTCTCTTAAATGACTAAGTGTGCAGGGATTGGTGCCCATTATTCTGGTGCTTGCCTTGCTCAGAAGATGCCATTCAGGCTCAGACTGAACTTTTCAAACCCAATCTGAAGTATGCCTAATGACACACCTGCAGTTAGTCCCAGGGAAAACTTTCAGACTTCCATTACTCACATAGTTCTGTTGGAACCTTTCAAGGCTGTTTATAAAACAAAAGTGTTCAGTGCAGATGACTGAAAGGAGAGCCAAGTTTCCAGGTTTTTTATATGTAAAAGATGAAACTAACAAATTAAAAGGAGACTTAGGAAATCCCAGCTCCATTAAAGTCCATGGAAGCTGTGCCACAAACTTAAGAGGAACCTGGGTTTCCCTCACTCTGATCTATTTGCAGCTTTCAAAAGGTGCTTCTGAAGCACTAGTATAAAAACACCTTCTCACCATCTGTCTGGAGATTACAGATTTATGCTGACAGAAAATTAGAGTTAGGCCCATGCAATTGGTTTGCATTTCAAGTTAGACAATAATGACACCACATAAAAGAACCCATGAAGAAGAGCATTAAAGCAGAGATTACTTTCTTTGAAAGAGATTAATTAGGGCAGATTCCACAGAACTTCCAAGAGAACTAGAAAAGTAGCACTAGGCAACCCATGGAAGGATGAACATCTGCAGCTGGCAATTCTGTTCTGCACATCTGTATTTGTACTCACTGCAAGCTTTATGTACAGCATTGTTTTCATATACAGGTCACAGTGAAACAGGGCCCCCAGGATACCCAGGGGAGCTTGGACCAAAAGGAGACAGAGGTGAACCTGGATGGCCTGGTATTTCAATTCCTGGCCCCCCTGGAGAACGAGGGTTCCCAGGATTCCCAGGTAAGGAGGGTTTCTCCTTGGTGGTGCCCTGCAGAGGTAAAATGAAGCTCATACAGGTTCTTCCTCTGGTTAGTATGAATGTTAATATATACCCAGAAGACTCCCTGCCTAAAAACAGTTGTTGCAGTAACATACTGCTGTTTTCTAAGTAGCTACAGAGACCCCAGGATTTATGTTACAGGAGAGGAAAGAATGAGAATGGAAAATGATGGACTCGGACAGACTCAGGGAGCTTGTCCTGGCCCAGGCAGAGTGATTTCATAGTCCCCATTTGCCTTACATTCTTACCATTTTTTCCTCACTGCTGGAATTCAGGAGGCAGCTACTTGTGGCACTGTGCCACGGTGTGGTGATGCATTCTTTAGTTTAAGTAGATGTCATGGAGAGAAGGGAAAATTTCCAAAAGATAAAACAAATCTTCCCTTTTACAGGATGCCTTCAGTAGCCTAATCACTGCTGTGTTCTGTCTCCAAGGGAGCACATGGTACCCCCATGACTTCTCACCTCAGCAGCATTCCTTCAGTCAATAACTTGGTTCTGTGAGCTATAAAAGCCTGATTTTTTTGGTAAAATATCATCCCTTAGGTAGAAGAGGACCTGTTGGACCACCTGGACCTATGGGAAGATGTCCTGATAGTGCTTCTCCTGGTCCTCCAGGTGATCAAGGGCCACCTGGTTTAGATGGCATCAGAGGTACTGAAACCAAACACACCAAGTGGGGCTACTAGGAGTCACTGGGTTGCTGTCTGTGGAACAATGCACGAGGAACAAAGAAACCAGGCAGTACCCTCAGTGAATCCAGAGAAGCAAACAGTGGATAGATCAGCAGAGCAAGGGTAACACACAGATCTCCAGATTCATTTTGTGGCCTGTATGGTAAATCTGTGCAAGTCCTGCTGCTAGAGGATACCTCAGTTTCCACAGCAACCAACAGAAATGAGATAACTAGCCTCTCTTCTTAGCAAGAAGGATAAAACACACTGTCCAGAAGCCTGCCATAGTTGGTCAACCCACAGAAAGCTTTCCAGTCAAAATCCAGCCTTGGACAAGCTGAGGCTGGCAGCATTTACACAGACCTCACTTCTGGTACAAACAGGGTTGCTGAGGATGACTCAATCCTATAGATTCTGGCTTCCAAGTGGAGCTCTTCCAGCCCCTTACACTAAGAGTTACCTGAACCCTTCCTTACCCAATATGAAGACTTACTTCCTATTGGGAAATGTGGGATGCAGACTGGAAGGGTAAGCAGCAGCATAGGGAATACAAGCAGTGTCTCAGGGCATGTGACAGTAACTCCCTGCCTTCTGCCTGCACAGGATCTCCAGAGCTTTGGGAACTCCTCCTGTTATTGTCTTCCTGACAATGCCTTGGACAGAGGCTGATGCTGATATTTCCAAAAACATGCAGTGGGACATGGCTATTTTGAGATGTTTATGCTTTCTGCATGTATTAATAAAGTTCTTTCACCACAGGGCAGCCTGGGAGCCCTGGTCCTCCTGGAGAGGCTGTCTCTGTGCGAGGAGACCCCGGCGATACTGGTCTTCGAGGGGCACCAGGTAACCCTGGGCAGCGAGGGCCACAAGGAGCCAGAGGTCTTCCAGGGACCCAAGGGAGAGGAGGCCCAAAGGGTAAGATCCAAGACATTTGTAAGTACCTTATGCCCAGCCCCAGGCAGCTGAGCCTTGTGCACAGGGAGCTGCCATTGCAGACCAAGCCAGACAGGGGTGGGCAGGGCATTTCACAGCACTGCCTCCTTACCTACAGGTAAGGTGGGGCTGGGGAGGTCAGAGCACAGCCAGATTCACATGTGCTGCTTCCAACACCTTGTTGAAGTACTCCCCTGCCAACCTGAGAATCAGGCAGTAAAACACTTGAGTCTGCCAGGCAAACCAAACCTTGCCCTCTCTGCAGGGCTCTTGAAAAATGATGGAAGATGCAGATGTGTTTGAACAAATACAGTCTCACATCTGTCCTGTATCAAAGCTTTGGGCTTTTAACACATTCTTCAACTAGAAAACAGGGACATAGATACTCCACTTCTTCCACACACTGCAGAGAACTCCTAGCTACACCAATCCCTTCCCATCTCTACAGAAAGAAAAGTCAAATTTAATTCAATTCAAGACTAGGGAGAGAAATGAAAATGCATTTCTTTCTGGGAGACAGTTGAGCTATCCCAAAATTTTGCTACTCAAGCAGCCAGACTTCACCTTATTTAGGTGTTCACCTTCTCAGAATACAACCACAGATAACCACACAACTTCTCTTTCCAGGTCCTATGGGAATCCATGGCCCACAGGGTCCACCTGGTGCTATAGGAGAAGCAGGACACCAAGGTTTTCAAGGAAAACCTGGTCCCAGAGGTCCCACAGGTACTTAAACCTGTTGCTCATTATCACTCAGTTGTTACTGTAATCTATTCATACACAATCTTACTGATGTTTACTTGCATACAGACAATTTAAGCAGTCTCAGAAAAGAGCCAGCTTAATTGATTTCTCATCTGAGTTGTGTAAAGTTTCTGAGCTCTGTATTTGATGTCACCTCAGTAAGTGATTTCTCTTCTCATGCCATTCTCCAATTTACATGCCTGAAACTCACTGCCACCTGCACCACAACCACCACCATCTGCTTCCCTCAGGTTTCACAGGTAAGGTCATGATTATTGATTGTTCTTCTCTTGTGGGCTGCCTTCTGCATGGATGTGTTGCACTCTTACTGGCAGGTGTTCTGGGCTTAGCTGCTGGGGGTAGCAGGTACTGCTACATCACCAGGGTTCTAACAGATCTTTCACAGAAGCAGCTAACACTGCCAAGCAGAGCAAGGTAATGCTGCACTGAGGAGTCTTGTGCTATGATCAATTAGACATGCAAAGCACACTTTGTTTCACATTACCATTTTGCTTTTTAGGTGTCACTCAAGATGCTTTCTAACCAAAAACTTAGGAAAAGCCTGAATCCTAACACTGGATTACTACAGATGCTGAACTCAGTCTCAATTGATCTGATGCTGATTGCATCCCAAAAGGCAATAACCTAGTAGCTCCCAGTAACTTTCAATACATAATTGTAACAAAAAACTAAGAAAGGCCACATTTTATTTTAAATTGCTGTGGTGGGTTAGCTTCTTTGTCCTCTTTAGTGAAGAGTCTGCTGCCACAGAACAGGCAAAGTGCTGTAAACCTCCACAGGTGCCAAGGTGTTTGTGCTGAAGTTGGGCACACTTTAGGCTTTAACTCAAATCACTTTGGGGCACACCAAGAGAGAAACTGTACACCACATATTTTGCAACACATCAGCTATCACACACTTGCTAACACATGCTTGCTGTGCTATTAAACACTTTGCTAAGGGACTCAGAGTAAAGCTATAAGCAGAGAGACTCAGTAATTCAAGATTTACACTTGAAGCACACACCTCAATACCAAAACCAGCTAACAGTTCTGTTGGTTTGTCACATGGGAGCTATTAACCAATCTTCTCATTTACTTACTGCCACACATTCCAGGTGACCCTGGTGAACCAGGAAAGACAGGTGATTCCTGCCCTGCAATCCCAGGGCCTCCTGGGGAAGCAGGCCAAAGAGGAGAGGATGGCTCTGTGGGATTACCAGGGCCAATAGGCCACCCTGGACCCCAAGGTAAGCTTGTGTTTGGAAAGCTTGGATGTTTTAGCCATTTAGACAGCAAATTGAAAAGGGTCAGAGCATCAGTGTTACTTGTCTCTTTACACTGTCTCTCCCCTTAAATACTTACTCTCCAGAAACATGTAGTGGGTTGGTTAATGCTGAGGCCATCAGAAGCCTAAATGTGTCTCTCCCCTTCCCCACTGGATGCAGCCCAGTTCCACAGACCCTCCCCAGTTCTCTTAATACCTGCATCACTTCCCAGGAGGCTCAGGAACTGGTTAAAGACTGCTGAATTGGCTCCTAAAAGAGGAAGACTTGGCACAGGATGACTTATAACTCCTTCCATGGTGCAGATACTGATGGCAATTCTGCAAGAGGCTTCTCACAATAATGTCTGTTAGTGCTTTGATTTCAACTGTAAATCACACACATTCTGCAGAAAGGACAAAATCTTATCAGCAGATGCTGTTCCTGAAGTTGTGTCTGAGCTATTACCATGGTGACAAGGTGAATTAAATTGTGAAGAGGACTCCTGGCAGAAAGCAGTTCTGCTCCTGTCCTGCAGCATCATTTCCTGTTGACTGGCCCTTTGCTGTCTGTTTAGACAATGCTTAACCTTTGAACCTAGCTATAAGCAAGTGTGTGCTTTGTATTCATCTAGGGAGAAAAGGTGAAGAAGGCTCACATGGCCTGCCAGGCCAGGATGGCTTACCTGGGGCACCTGGACCACCAGGCAACCAAGGGAACAGAGGAGAGCAAGGATATGCAGGGCCACAAGGTAAGAACAGAACATGACTCAGGTGAGAGATGCCTGAGGTGTGTGGACTGTGTCCAGGTCACACATGGATACATCCACTCTAGCCTGAGATACCAGGACACTTCTTTCCCCCTCTCAGTTCAATTACCAGTAGTGACATTTGTGAATGGTTTCATAACACATGAGGAGACCCATCAGAACATTTATCTCAGCATCCATTATTAACCAGAAAGGCAATTAGCCACACTCTGGAACACCACAGCTCAACAGGTCTGCATTTCTGAGTCAAGATTAATGGCACAGCTGCCTGTGAGCAATTAAAAGTATATTTTAACTATGACTGCTGTTTATTAAATTAATACATGTGAGGAAAGGACTGTTACTGCAGGGATTCAAATCTAGTCCAGACAAGTCATCCTAGTGAGTAAGTCTGGGAAGTCATTGCTCACTCCTTGGTACATATCTTATTCCATACAGCACAGGACAGAGGCATGACAGGAAAGCCACCTCTCAGGCTTGCAGTGGCAACCCAGTTCATAACAGGAGTCCACTGGTGTCTTCATTGCCCATGGCAATCTGTGAGGCTGTATTATATTCAGTCAGGAACCCCTCATTGAACACAAACATAGTAACAGATAAAAGCTCCCAGCAGCTATGTGTTCACACAAGTAAATGTTTTTTACCTTTCCTCCTCTGTACAAGGCCCACCTGGCCAGACAGGCATCCCAGGACCACCAGGCCCCCAGGTCAGGTCTGCCAGTGGATTCCTGCTCGTCCTTCACAGTCAGTCAGACAGAGAACCACTCTGTCCCCAGGGGATGCCAAAACTATGGACTGGCTACAGTCTGCTCTACCTGGAAGGACAAGAGAAAGCTCATAATCAAGACCTTGGTAGGTACTGTAGTACATAATTGCTCTCCAATTAAAGTTTAGTATGATCTATACAATGGAAGAGAAGTCAACTGGAGCACACTACAGAATCATCAATTCCTTATTTTCTACAGACTCAGACCTCATTTAGGCAGATGATAAACTCATTATGCTGCCCTCTTATGTGACCCATTTAAAATGGCTTTTTACTGCTAGGCAGTTGAAAGAAAGTATTTCCACCTCTTAAGTCATTGTGACTAGAAGTTGGTGAGACAAGTGGTTTACTCCACTCACCCTGGCTAGTCATGAGCTTTACAACTAAAATTAGGCATCATCTACACAAGAATTACCAGAATTATTCAAGAGTCAGAAGCTAATGGCTTTGGGAAAAGACAGAGCAAAGTTTCTCCCAAACACAATAGAGCTCCTTTTGCTGTCTTGGGTTATTTCTTCTCCATCTTCTAGAATTCTGACTAAAGTTAGCATCTAAGTAAGCCTCCTGACATGCAGCCTGAGAAACTGACTGGTGGCAATTTGCACAAGAAATCTCAGTTCTTGTCAAGATGTCCTACAAGAGGCAGAGGAGCCTCCAGGGAGAAGAGATCAAGGACCTAATAAGCTGGACAAAAGGAAAAAGAGCAATAAAAAGATATTTTTAGCAGTGCTGTTTTGAAATGTTTTCACTATTGTGTGTTTGGCATTCCCCAGGAGAGCCAGTTGGTAACAGAATGCCTTCCAACAGCAGTGAGAGTAGGTGTCCACAGAAAACTAAGTCCTTGTTTCCTGTCACCAGTGTGTTCTTTCTGCAGGCATTTTCCCAGTAGGGAAAATCCAGATCTTTTATTACTACTGGAATAGAATATTAGTGATAAACAAAACTGCCTTTTGTATAGCAGTGTCTTTAAAGAAGGGGTTAGGGGTGGGGGCATTGCAGAAGTAATACATCCCAGGGTTGAAGGCAGAACATGCACAGTGATGGTCATTAACTCAGTAGGTCAGCACAAAACTGTTCTGAGTTCAGTTCTGGCAGAGGAACTTGACCTCTGCCATGTGCTGGAGGATAGCACTACTCTGTCATTCCCACTGATGTCTGCCTGCTGAGAACTGTGCAGGACTGGCTCTGCAAAATCCCTCAGTCCTTTTGTTTCACTTTGAGAGGCTGACACCTTTCTGGAAGGCACCAGAACAGCTGTTGAGATTACAGCTTAGCACTCTGGCAGCAACAGCTTGTCATACTGTACCACCATTCTCTCTTTATCAGCACTGGCATTTGGCTTCTCACTGCTCCTAATGAGTTTGTAAATAGCTAATCTCCTTCTAAAGCAGCCACCACCTCGTGCCTAATTTGTTTCTCAGCCCTGGCACTGCTAAGCAAGTTATCATAACTCTTTCCCATGATGACAAACTACATGATGTTTAAATAATGGATTGAGACAAATAACAGTGGTCAAAGAAAGATACTTACTGTTTAAAGAAGTTTGTTTTCAACACAATTTGCCATTTGGGTAAGAGCCTGAGAGGTTTAAGGGTTGGTGAATGACTAACTCCTGTGGCAACTGATACCTAGTTTTGCAGCAGCATTGGCCAGAACACTGAAGACTGGTTTCAGCTTGCTGAGACAGAAGTGGAATAACTCTCCTCACATGCTGTTATTTCCAGGTCTGGCAGGCTCTTGCCTTCCTGTGTTTAATACCATGCCCTTTGCTTACTGCAACATCAACCAAGTCTGTTACTATGCCAGTCGGAACGACAAGTCCTACTGGCTGGCCAGCGCTGCCCCCCTGCCGGTGAGCCCGCTCTCGGAGGCGGAGATCCAGCCCTACATCAGCAGGTGTGCCGTCTGCGAGGCCCCGGCCCCTGCCGTCGCCCTGCACAGCCAGGACCAATCCATTCCTCCCTGCCCCGTGAACTGGAGGAGTCTCTGGATAGGATATTCCTTTCTAATGGTAAGCATCTGGGCACACAATTGTAGTTCCAAAACTTCTTTTGGTGCAGCTTTTGTGTTCTAAAGGGTCAGAGATTGTTAGCTGTGAGAAGTAAACTGTCCAGTGTCTAGCAAACATGAAAAAGGAGAACTCACTGAAAGGAACAAGATGAGGCTTAGCTCCAAATTGGCAGAACCTGGCTGTAGCTTCAAACACTGAAGTCACAGCCTTAAGCTATACATAGCTTCTGATTACAAAGCTTTTGCTTGTCTTTAATAAAGGGATTCCCATGTACAGAGACGTCTCAGAATTAGGGTCCAGGTCTTTTTAGTGCCATCCTCCAGTTACCATCACAGCAGTTTAGATAACAGCAGCATTTAGAATCAACTCTTTTCTTCAGTTTGATAAAACACCAGAAAAATCAGCAAGGTGGCTCTAGACACTCAGATTAACTCACCACAGAGCACACTAAGATTTTCCCCAGCAAGGGCAGCTCACTCCAGCTCAAGATCACCAAAAATGGTACAGTTAAAAACAATTAGTCAGAAAAAGAGAGATCAACATAAGATACCTATTTTTCATGCCCACTTAAGAGTTCTTTCACTGTTCTTTCCAGCACACAGGGTCTGGTGATCAGGGTGGTGGACAGTCCCTGATGTCACCTGGAAGCTGCCTAGAAGACTTCAGATCAGCTCCATTCATCGAATGCCAGGGTCAGCGGGGAACCTGCCAGTTCTTTGCTAACAAATACAGCTTCTGGCTGACAACTGTGGTGCCTGAGCTGCAGTTTGCATCAGCCCCCCTGCCAGGAACTCTTAAAGAAGGACAAGAGCAGAGGAGAAGGATCAGTAGGTGCCAGGTTTGCCTGAAGCATGGCTAACAAGTGAAAGAACAGTGAACAGCCAGCATGAGACTGGCCTAAGGCTGAACTGTGTGCTGGAGGTTTAACCAGTGTTTGGTGTTTAAGTGTGCAGCACTGCTGGGTTTGTCCAAACGGAGGTACAAGACTGATGAAGGATCTGTTCAGCCTCATCCACCTGTCTACACACACCTACAGGTAGTAAATCTAGTGTAAATGACAACACAAAACTCTCACATTAGGGTCCACTGCTATCACAGAGGTAACAAGGCGAGCTGGGAGGGTGGAATCCAGTAGGGAATACCAGGGGAACCAGACTCATGCAAGACAATGGATTTCCTGTTAGAAATGGCATTTACAGCAGGAGGAGTATGTGCATATTATGGCATATTATATTTATCCTTATAGATACATGTAAGCAAACAGAGGTCTTAAAAGCTCTAGAGCTCCCCAAGCTAAAGACACTCACATGCTGCTTCTGAGGGAAAGGGACAGTGTCACTCAAAAACCCTCATACTGAAACCAATAGAGATCAAAGTCTTTTACCACTGCAGTACTGAACCAAAGTGCAGAAGAACAGATAACGAGGGCTCTCAGAAGCAACACAAAGTTGCAAATCCATTTAACAGCAGATTACTTGCAGAAAATAAACTATTCACAAGTAGTTTCTAAGAGCAGTTGAATAAGCTCCAATCCAAGTAGCTGGAGAAACAAATCAGTTTCTAGCATTAATGGAAAAGTGGTAGCATGGTGATAAAATGGGTGAGCTTACCTGGTGACAAACAGAAGCGCGAGGACAATTGGCAAAACTTTACTCATTTCTTCCTACTTCCTTCTGTAAAGACACCACCAAAAGACAACCATCACCTTTAAGAGCCTTGTGGAACTGTAGCTCTAGAGATGCTTTTGATTTTTCAAAGCACTGTTAAAATGTGTATAAGCTAAAGCACTAGGCACCTTTTGAAAGGGCAAACACATTTATACCTCCTTGGTGCAGCTATAAGCCCAGAACTATTAAATGCATATTTGAATTGTGGTGAAACTACTGAAAACAGATGGGCAAGGGAGAACTCATCATGTGCAAAAGGGACATAAATGCTCCTTTTACCACTTAAAGTATGTTTTACCAGAATGGACTAAATCTTTTTCCAGCACTTTTCCCTTCAATTTGTGTTCACTGATGGAGGTGCCCCCAGAAAAAGGGTTTATGAGGAAACCCAGAGCCACGTGTCAGAGTCCCAGTTGACAAAGCTCCCCCTGAAGCCACCATGAGTAGCATAGTCTGTTTGGCCAGTTTGAGAGCTGAACATAGAGGAATTCTGTCTTCCAGAAGGCCACAGCTAAACCCACCACAGGCCAGTAGCTTCAGCTGACGTTCACAGTGGCAGACGCACCCCAGTTCCTCAGGCAATACCCCTGTTTCTCAGTGGGTACAGGTAACTCCATATTGGGGCCTCATTTGGGAGGTTCTCCTGGTAGTACTCCCCAGCTCCTCTGTAGGTTAGTCTCTGAAGAAGGTTAGTTGCTCTGCAGAAAGTACTTACTGCAGGGCTTTTGGTACTCACTGCACTCAGGTAAACCATACACAATGTTACTGCAAACTGTCATAAAATACAAGTTGAAGACTCTTAAGGAAGATGGAATAAAATGGGGTTTGGGGGTTGGATCTGCATTCACCTACCTTGAGCAAGTACACAAAATCTTAGAAGCATCTGAGAGAATCACCACAAGGAGCACCTGATAATCAAAACAGCCATTTCATGGCATTTTACTGCCTTGCTTCTTGCCTGGGTTGAAAACATCATGTAACCCAACTGTGCTTTTCTGTTGGGATGCAAAGCTTTTACACCTGTGCCATTCCATGTTCCAGAGTTCTGTAAGAACAGACTATAGAGGGAGTGTATTTTTAAGCTACTACTGACAGTTAAATATTTTCTAGGTGTGTAAATGGCCATTTCATGCTCAGCTGACTCTGTAAGGCATGTCAGAAACACTGTTCTAATTCACAATGAAAGTGCAGAGACATTCCTTAATACTACAGAGCAAATAAGACAGCCCGAAGTACAAAGCAGCATATGCTTTAGTTCTGCAATCATTTGTCCAGTGACTAGAAGCAGAAAAATAACTGGTGAATTATTCATAGGGGACCCAATTATGAAATTAGGTGTGAAAAGGACTAGCTGAAACTGTTCATGAGTAAAAACACTCCTAAAGGCAGCAGCCTTGTGCTTAGTCATTACAGTCCAAACTACCCTGACCACTGCATTCCCAAGCTTCAGGTCTTATGTAGGCCAGTAAAGAAGTGAGCCTTGTCCTCCACAGCAGGCACACTCTCAGGTACTATCTTTCCTCTTCTTGTAGCAGAGAAGCTACCAAAACTGGGACTTAGTCTCCTAGCAAGGTCTGTTCCAATAAAGAATTTCCTTCTCTCCCCAGGCATATCATTCCACAGACATATATATCACTGAATTAATGAACCAGTATTTAGGCTCTCTGCATATGCATGGTATGAACAAATTATATCTAATAAGAGTTAAATTCTCTCAAATAAAACCAAACCAAAAACCCCAAGGCAAACCTTTTCCAAGCAGCCAGTCCCTTCACTGTCTCCTCCTACACCCTTTGTACCAGTTCCTGGAGTGCTGCGTAAGGGATTGGTGAAAACAGACAAGGTGCCATTAGCCAAACTCCTTAAAAACAGACATGAAAAGTCTGGGTTTGATTTTCACAGAGCAAACCAAGCTTTCTCAAAGGCATCCCTGGAAAACAAAGCTCCCAAGAGTTCACTGGTTCAGCAGGTTCTCCCTCTGAACACCTCCCCTCACAGCAAGAGGTCAGTTTGAGGTGGCAGGACAGACTTGGATCCCACTGCAGCCTGCACTGAGAACACAATCCACCTGTACTCACACCTCACCACCTTTCCTGCTGTGAATGGAACAGGTCTGAATAGGGTTCTCTCTTAACAGTCACTTCTCCCTTAGGAGAAGTGGTGCTGCCAGAAAAAGGGCACACAAACACTGCAGTGTCTCATCTGCCTGTGCTTAAAGACACAGCAGAAGAGAGAGCTTTAAAAGTGAAACCCTGTTCTTATCCCACACCTTAGCTCAGGACTGCAGGAACACCTATTGGTGAGTAGTGAGTGACAGGTGGGTCATTCACCCATCACATTTCAAGCATCTGCCTGCTAACCAGTCTGCTGACTGGGATTAATTGCAGGGCTGGAATTTCACACAGTGCCTGATCACAGCCTTTAGAGGAAGTCTGGAAAACACAAGAAACCACAGCTTCTGCACAAAGGAACCAAACCTCAGATGCTGAAATGTTTCATACAAAACTGCTTTTTCTGCCAGGACCCTTAACTGTACCTAGAGCTAGTCAGACACTAACAGCGTGAGGGAACACTCATCTCTGCAGGCTGCCCTTAATTTGTGTCCCTGAAGACAGAAAGTGCAATACAGCCTGTGTCAGGAATCCATCTGCAACTTGCATCTACCACCATCACTCCTAAACTGCTGGGGGGTTAAAGGTGACATCCTACTATGGAAACACTCTTGTTAATAAACTTCCCAACATACTTCAAGTGCCAGAACTCTCCAACAATCCATGAAATTCAAAGAACCACAGTTAGTCCCAACCTAATCACTGCCCCCTCAGTACTGCTCACCTTCAGATCTAGCAATAAGGTGGCAGCTCTGTCATGTAAAACATTCATCTCATTACTACAAAAAGTTAAATGTAAAATAGATTTATTTCAGTTTTGTATATAAACAAGTCAGAAGAGCCAAACAGTTGCTAGTAGTGATAAATTCTGTGAATGGCAAGTGTTTGCAACCTCACTTTACAAACCCAAGTGCCTGTAGAACTGCAATCATGAGACCAATTTTAATGAAGGCTGGGATTTTTTTTTGGTTGGGTGATTGGGTTTTTGTTTCTCTCAACTGCCTAGGTGGCTAACCAGTGGTTTTAAGTAGTTAAGAGCTTAACAGACACTGAGTGACAATGAAATCTGACCAGAGTGTTAAACAATTAGTCTGAGGAACCAATGCCACTCCCTCCTCATCCACATGCAATCATTACCCACTGAGGAAAACAGGCAACCTATGTGCAGGCCTTTGACACCTGCCTGTGCTGAAGAGTCAGCTCAGAGGATCTACTATTTACCTGATGGCTATGGAGAAACAGCTGAATTTCTAAAGCTGCATCAACAGTGCATATATACCACCATTTCCAGGCCTTCTTAAAAAGGGAAACAGATACTTTGGAAAAGCTTAAGTTACTAAATAAATACATTCTTTGTATGGCATCTGCACCACCCTTGCATAAAACTCCTAACAGATTATTTAAACTCCAAAGGGAAGCATTTTATTTAAAACAAATAATAAGAAAGGCTTTAGGAAATACTAAGTTACAACTTGTTTGTCACACAGAAGCTCCAGGTGAAATGGCATGTTGCAGGGAAGGCTGCAGCACTGCTGTCAGGGTATATTGACTAACTCCTGGGGGTAAGGAGAGCTACAACTCTTTTTCCACTCAGTTTGCAAGACTGCTGAAAACTTATGCCTAGACTCAGACAATCCAGCTGCTGTCAGAGCAACCTTTTCAAGTGATATTTGACATGCCAAACCCCAAAGGAGCTGGTCATCATAGACAGAGACAAGTTTGCAAGGAAAAATTGCATAGATTTACACTGTATAAAAAAGTTTCTGATGGATAAAAAAACCTTTTGCCTGAGAACATCAGTAGTCAAAAATCCAAAGGAATTCCTGGAGGTCCACAAGAACTTCAAAAAAGAGGCAGTTGGGTAAAACCATATTCCTTCCATAGTTCAAGTGCATTAAGGTGGAGGCTGACGAAGATCACATCTTGATTCCATTCTCACTTTCGATGCAAGTTCCAACTCTAAGTCCAAACTCCCCAAATCCTCTGGAGTTTTGCAACTAGTAGTAAAAAACTGGGAAAACATTACAAAAATCTGCATATTACAAAAAATCTGCAAATGTTTTGGCAGCTCTGAAGAGCACTTTGCAGTTCACATCAGCACCAGCCAGGTTCATTGTCTCTCAAACCTACGGAGCCTTTGCCTTCTGATGTCCTCTTCCGACTGCTGCTCGGGGGGAAGCCAAAAGCCGTAGGGTTGCCGGCCAACAGTGGGTGTTGCTCCACCAGAACCTACAAGACAATGAAAAACTACTGTTATTTTGTTCTGTACCATGAGGAAAATGCACATCTACCCTGTCATCCAAAGCACTGCAACACAAAGGAAACAGGGAGTAGAATGTTTCCAATTCCAATGGTTTCAGGGCAATCAAAACTTCCAGAAACTGCTCTTAAATGACAGAAATAAAACAGCAAATAAAAACCCAAACCAACAAACCTCAGCCAGAACACCAAAACATCTAGTGAGTTCTGACCTGGCAGTTCATATTTCCAATCCCTACTTCATACAAACTTCAGGCTGTTCAACTGTTTAAGCATCCTCAGTACATTTGTCTGCTGGCAAATGAGCTTTGGGATTTGCCATCGGTGTGGCAGCCCACACCTGCTGACCCCCACCAGAGGCATGTCCAGCTCCCACCCTTACCTGGCAGCAATTACAGACAAACCAGATGAGGCAGTTCCCCTAGACAGAGCTGGGCACAGAGTATTTTAAGATTCTTTAGCATTGCAACTTAGAGATTCCTTAGGAAGATTTTTCTACAAAAGCAGATCTTCTCCCATTGTAGTAGCAAGGTAATCAAAGAGTAAGCAATTACAAATAAACACATTTACTCCAAGATAATGGCACCACACCACACCACAGCCTCTGAAAATCCTGCCAGGAACCTTTCAGCTGTTTCTGAAGTTATGTCCAAAATATAACTAAAGAGCAATACATCTTTTTCCCCCTCACTGCCTTCCTAGTACAAACTGTAAGTTGAAGCACAAGGTGCAGAAGAGCTCCCACCTCTCTCACGCAGACTGTTCAGCACTGCCCTCTCCAGCTGCTCCTCTTCACTGAGCCCACCTGTGTAATCATAATAGCTCCTGGACGTGCTGTACGGATAGCCTGGAGAGCCAGAATACTCTGGAACATCAACACAAAACCAAGGAACTGAACTGCTGCTACTCAGTAGGAGAGTATGAAATCACATGTCCTTTTCAGCCTTTCTTCAACAAATTATTTTCATTTAGGAAAGAAAAGGTATTAAGATTCAATTATACAATCTATGAATCAATTCTAATTTACAAAGTCAGACTATGGCATCTGGAGAGAGAAAACAAAAATACTGATCCAACATCTCAGGTTTTTACAACTGTTACAAGTGTCACAGAATTGCCATTATTAATGTTTCCCACAGAACTGGAAAGAGATTAACCCTCACCTTTACCTCCCTTCTGTCCACAAACATTCTAAGCAACATAAACCAAAAATAATGTACAACAGACAAAACAAAGCTCCTGCAAGGCTAGAAGTCAGAACAGTAAGAAAGAACAAATGAATAGAATAGTTTTCATGTGAGCAACCACAGACTGCAACTTGTCACTCAGTGAAATAAAGGATGACCATGGTCATCAGTATAGGCCTGAAATCTATTATAAAGGACATGAAGAATATAAAGAAAGTACATGAAGAGTGAAGGTTTAGCTTCCCTTCCAAGAGAAGAATTCACATGCATCAAATGAAGTGAGCAGCCAGCAGGGTCAAAGGCTTAATTCAAGGTTTAACATCTCTTGTGCTTAATACATACACACAGTTCCATTAGAAGGAAAGGTGAAGCACGGCCAGTGAAGTAATGCAAGCTTAGCAAGTACACGTGTGGAATATCTTCTCCATTCTATGTATTTCCATTTAAGTAGCTCCTCTGTAGGATTTGTATCATTAGCAAAACCAGCTTTTATAACTGGAATGAGTTTAGTAAGTGGGTGAGAGCACTTACCTGAATAATAGACCCTTGGCCTTGCAGGGTTAGTGAAGGAAGAAATGACACCTACATAGAAGAGTAACACATGTACTATTAGAATAAAGCAATCAAATCGTCTCTCTTTATAAAATACAAAAGTACTCTATTTCAGAGTCTGTTTCATAAGATACAAATATGAAACCATGAGTATCAGTGATTTATTTTTCTTGCATCAGTGAGAATACAGCACTGGTAAGCCTGTATATTGTCCCAGATTAGATAGCAGTGTGCTGTTTAATAAACATAGCCATGTGGATGAGAACAATGCAAACCAATCTGACCAATGCTCTCCAGAACATGTAATTATTTCTGCACTGAGACATTAAAAAAATGCACATTAGTAAAAAAAGTTAAATGCACAGAAAAATGAGGACTGGAATAATACTGCACTGTTCCTGCTCTGATGCACAGCAGAGAAAGACAAGCTGTGTCCTGGAACACTCCCTCCTCCAATCTTAGTCAGGTAGCAACCTTCCCAGCAGCAGCATCTCCACAGCATGTGTCACTAACAGCACCACAGGTTTTATCACAGAATTCTAAACCAGTTCTGTGTGGAAGGGACCTCAGAAGGCGCCTAGCCCAGCTCTACTCAGTGGAGACTAGGTAACTGGGTCAGGGCTTGATCTTGTCATGTCTTGGAAACAGCCAGGGCCTGGAGCTTGCTGAACCTCTTGAGGGAGCATGATCTGGTGAGCGACTGTCCTGACCGTCAGCACAGCGCCCCCTGCCAACGCCACAGAGACCTGCAGTTCTCCCACTGAACTGCTACGACACGTTACGGCTGTCCACTCAGTGCAGTCGGAAATCCGATGCTTCTACCTCTATTCTCTTCTGCATTCACTTTAATAATCAGCATATAAAGGTACTGTCTAAAAACGTGTTGGAACGGCCTCAATTTCTATACACAAGACTCACTGAAAGTGTCTGTTGGGCAGATTTTATAAATTGAACAAAGTTCCATACCTGCACATGCTGTCAGGAACTTCTTCAGAGGTCCCACAGTGTACATCAGCCCAACAAGAATCCCTGCCAGATGCCCAGCAAAAGAAGCCCTACACAAAAGGAAAATCTTGTCAGTGATGGACTGGAAGGTGGGGGTTTTTGTAGGGATCCAGAGAGCAGGGAGTGCAGAATTTGCTGTAACCAAGAAAGTCCCTGAGCGAGACCAAGCACAGAGAACTGACCTGCCTACACGGACAGCATGCCAAGGTTTTCCTAACTACCTTAAAATTGGTAGGCATAGACTGTTACAGAAAGTGTCTAATACCCTGAAGATGGAAACTAACCAGAGACATCATCTCAATTGCATGTTTAAAAGACAGTACTACTTCCCTAAAAGCATTTACAGACTTACTGAGGTAGGAAGCTAATTTTAACCTTTAAATAGTAAATGCAGAGAATTACACTGAGATGTCTAGGTAGGATCTACAAAACCATTAACAGTTTCAAGCAAAAGCATAACTACAGCCCTTCCTACTGCACTGTCAGTATAATCCTGCAGTGAGCCTGAGACAGGCATAAATGCAGATCCACTGCAATCTTTGTAACAGTGTCTTCAAAATGAGAAGAGAGTGAAATGCTGAGATCCAAACTCTTTTCTACACACAACAACAATTTAATAAAGGTCATTGTCCATCTGCATGCAGGATGAAAAGGCTCTAGAGTCTTTGGAGACATCAACGTGGCACCAGATGTTACGGTAAATAAGATTTGCTCCATGTGTTGCTATGACTATGGGGTACACTGCAAATTTGTAACCGATTTCCAGCATTCAAATTAAGAGTTAAACTCTTTTGTTTCATCAGGTTTAAACATTAATTAAGAGCAAAATCTTTTGAGTTTAACCATGTTTACACACTCTGCAAAGTGTTCACCTCTAGTATGAGGTTAGAGAAACCAATACACTAAACCTGATTTCCTGGTATATGCAATTATAGATAACTCAGTCCACTGGATTTACACTGGTTGTCCAAAGATTCAAGTAACAGGGGTTTTTTGCCTTTATAAAGCAGAGATGAAACCTCTAATGTAAAAAAAGATTTAAACATTACATATTTTACTTTCCAGACTGAAATCCTGAAAGTTACCCAGACGACAGCATGCGTGCTCATGACAACACAACTGGCAGCAGCGCTGGTGAGAGCACACAAGAAAACGCATCTGTCACTAGGGGGAGGTACAGATCAAATCTCAAGTCACTCTCTTGCCGCCTACTTAACCACAAACTTCTATTCTGCTATGTAAAGCGGCGGTTCTCTCCCAAAAGTAACCAATAAGGGTAACAAAGAAATGCAGATGTGAACATTTATAGGCAAGAGGTAACTACCAAAGCAAAGTACCTATAAGGAACTGATTTTCCAGACAGATTCTTCGGGAACTGATTTTCCAAATTAGTGTGAAATACATGCCTGAAAATGTATGTACACAGCAAGCATTAAACACTTCAAGGAGTCTTACTGTGGAAATCACCGATATGAGACTGATTCACCTGTAGTCCTGGTAGTGTTCTTCAATTTTAAGCTCATCTGGATGTCTCTGACCACAACACTGTTCCACAAACCCCTAAATCAAGGGCTTTGCTTGCAATACAGTGAAGCTGTGTATTGACAATATGAATATCCAAAAGCCTTGACCTTTAAAAAGCCTTTACAGGGACATTTTCCACTTCATGTCTGTTGACTAGGTTAGCATATTACATGCCTCAACACTGTTGACTGTTTAAAAATAAATCATATTCAAAGAGTAGAAACTTACAAGGAAGATGTTTAAGCAGGGTGCTCTAAATGCAAAAGCATCAGAGCCACTGCCACATATACTATCACTGACATGCAGACAATGAGGATATCTGATAAATCACATCAGATTTTCACCAATTACTCACCTCTTATCTAGTCAAAACTAAATTAGGCAACTTGATCTACAGAGGAACACCATTTAATCAGACACTTCAAATATTACAAGCCCTGAGCAGGCAGATGAGCAATGTAAGAGCAGTGCTCCGAGAGCTACAATTGTTATGGCTCATTTCAAGGCAGTTGGCAGCAACTAATTAAACACACTGTGTTCTAGGACATGAATTTCTGGAGATTACTACTTCTCTGTAGCCTCCATTATCATTTAAGGGCTGTGAAACTGGCCTAACTATCAAGATTGCACGTCGCAACGCAGTTCTTTAGGCCAGGCAGCAATCTAAGCTTCCTAAAATGATGCAAAGGCTTTTGCAGTGATTTCTGGCCCTTCTATACACCTAAAAGATTTCTGCAGTAATGCAATTGCAAACCAGCATCACCCAACCACTACACTCATGTTTTCCCTCTACCAGATGCAATGGGATTACTACAGACTAATTGTAGCCCCAGCACTATGTTTAGGTACCAGCTAACACTACACATACTGCATCATACACTTCACACTACTTCAGGTAGGCCAAAACTCTTCTCCTACCTTTGAAATACTAAATGCACTTACCCAGGGGAAATCAAATGAATAGCCACCAGCTCCAACCAACAAGCATATTTACTTGGTATCTGCAGCCCAAGGACACTGCTGACTCTTCCTGGGTTGTAATAGTTGTTGAGAACTTTCAAAGCAAACAAGACTCCTGCAAAGAATAAATCAGAAAGAAGTACTTGAACTCAAATAATAAAGAATTGCCATCAATGAACCCACCTAATGTCACAGACATGCCATGCAGTTTCACAGCACCAGGGAGCACACTGTTACATGCCAAATAACTGTTGCAAGCTTGTTTCTTAGTCATACTTTTCAGTAACTTAATGATAAAAAAAGACATAACCTCCAATCCTCAGTTTTTCAGTATGCCTCCACTGTAGCTTTGCACATTCAAAACAATACAAACAATTTTAAAATGGAAGTTCTAGCTGAAATAATTGACAATTATTGAACTCAGGAAAAAATGTTCTGTGAGTTGTGAAAAGCTATTACTGAAAACAAGACATAACAGTACAGGTGAAGCTCAACATCAGGCTCAAATTCTGAATTAATGGGAAATCATCTTACACATACTTCAGAATCACTTGTTTCTGGAAGAAAGATAAATCACCTTTAATCACAGTAAATAATCATTCATGTCTAATTGACTTCAACTGCTTTATCATGCAAGCAATTGCTAATATGACAATGAAATCACAATTTACTGGAACTTTCAGAATGGTTTTATAAAGCTCCTCTCAACAGAAAGTCCCCATGGTTGTCTGAAAAAACCCTCTGAAAAATGGACAAGCAAAAGATTTGATATGGAAAAGACAGAGCTGAACAGCAACACAGATGTACTGAATGCAAACATGAACGTGTCTTGTAACACGACAGAAAACCAGAGACTGCAATATTCCTTAATCTATCCAGTGATGCAAACACTTATTCTAGGATCAGATATAAACAGGAATGTGTATGTGCACAGACACACTCATGCTATTTGCTGCTGATAAAACTGGACTTGTTCAGAAACTATACATTTACTAAAAGGGAAACAGTCAATAGCAGCAGCACAGTTTAGGAGTCATCTCTGTCCAACCCACCCTAGGCTCAGAAGAACCCTGTCTGTACAGTTGCAGCTTTTAGGGGTTTTGGGTTTTTTATAATGGCTCAGTGTCTGTTGCAATTGCCTGACCTGGTGTGTTGCCAGGTTCCATCCAGGGGAACATAGGGTAAGTTGGTTTCATCCATTTAAAATCATTTAAAAACCCCAACAATCCAAGCATCCTAAAACTCTTAAAACCTGTTTAAGTGCATAGCTCACAAATACACACATAGGCTCTTAAAGAAACAGTTAGCAGGAAAATACTAATTTTCTTCAGCTGTTCCACATACCTGCCATTTGCCCCAGCTGAATAGAAATCACCTGTGCGGACAGTCATGTGGAGAATGCTGAAGGGTTAGAAAGATCAACTATGGACACTAACTCTGTCAGAGCCACTTTAATCTGCTGCCCTGATAATGGTCAGATGCACATGCATACAGGCTGCAGTCCCACATTCCCAAGCTTTGAGCACTCAAAAGCTGCTCTGGAAGAAGGTAAGTGCCTTCAGAACACACTTCAATGCTTCATGCCAGACCTGAACTCTCTTGCAGAACACAAATTACAATCCAATTAGGTAAACCCTCAATTGCCAAAAAGCTTGACTTTGTCGTCTCCACAAATGGCTCTGTATATTAGAGGCACAGTCCCACTCTTCTGGGTTCACTAAAAAAAAAATCCCAAAGCTATGCTCCAGCTGCTCCTGTGCTAGGGCTGCCAGGAGTCTCCCATACAGAAGGCAGTGGGGACCCTCCCACCAGCACCACTGCTCCTCAGCAGCTCCAGCCCTTCAGCCGCAAAGCATGGGAACTATAGACCTGCATCTCCTGGATAACCATCACTAAATACAACATCCCTTCTGCTGGTCCAAGGAAAGCGATGTCTTAGGTTGTCATCTGGCTAAGTGAGGAGCTGGAGACTAATCTGGGGGAAACCTGACAGTGAAATCTCCACCCCACCCAATTCCATGGCAGTACTACATTTCCAGGGAAACAGGGCAAAAAGGTTTCATCATAAACTCTTGAAATACTCACCCTTCTCATTCCTAGTAAGAACTACTAGGTTGTTTTAAGGCATGGACTGATTGGAACACATAGGAAAGTGTAATTCTATTGGGCTGATATTTTTCACATTCTCAGGTAAAGACACTGCTGGTCACAAGAACATGAACTGAACCTTGTAACATTCATACCCAGAGTACAGCCTTTATATTAAAAAATAGGGTAACTTTACTGACCTAAGAGCCACATGCATGTATAGGGATGCAAGATTACCCATTTACTACATCCAAATTTGTTACATAGCACCTGTAAGCACTACTTTCACATATGTAAATTGGACCAGCTATTTGCCTTACCTGAAAAACCTACAGCACAGTTCCTTTCATACAAAGGATCATCCAGGATTTTCACAAGCATGAATTCCAGCACCATATAAACAACTCCAACCAGCACTGAAAATACTGCTATTATGTATGCAAACCATATGCTCTTCAGCTTTTTTTCCAGCATTATCCCCTTCCAAAGCATGGAAACCATGTTGTAATATAAGTGCCAGTCATCTGCATGGTGGACAGGAGAAAGCAGCAAGCGTTGCCAGTCCTTTTGGTAGAAGCCTTCCCTTACACTGATGCACGCTTCAGAGAGTGGCTTCAGGGGGTTCAGGAAGAGGAAAATATTCAGTGCCAGCACCCCAAGGGTCACAGGAGGAATGTTCTCAAGTCCAACCTGAGAGATCTGATAAAGCAGCAAAAGCAGCCCAGCACTGACTCTTCCCTGCCTCCGCTGCATTCTTACTTCTTACTCCAAGAAACGTGAAGTTTATTCCGATTTCTAAGCTTCTGTTTGAGTTCAAAACCATCCAAGTTTGGGAAACTCTGAAAGAAAAAAGGTAACTCCATTACTGTACATACACAGGGGTGGGTTCAAGCTTATCTCTGCCTTTTTTTGTTTTCAACATATCAAACTCTTCAGGCTAATTTACAAGTCAACATCATTTAAATGCAACTCCTATGGAAACCCCCAAATCTTACCACAGCACACTGTTCAAATTGCCAAATGCTACAGTCCTGCTTTTTAAAGTTTCCACCTCCCTTTGGATACTCTAATTTCCAATGTGAAAACTTTTAGCATACAGACACCTAGGAAAAACCCCTCACAGCACAGATCTGTGCAATAGTCAAGGTAACATGACAGGGAATGGTCTACACCACGATTACAGGAGTGCTGTGCATTATAAATCATCCTCATTACTGGAAGCAACAAAACACATCAGCCAAGACACATTATGTGTTTGATTATAAAGGAAAAAGACACAAGAAAGAACAGTAGTTATTTGAGAGTCTTCTGGAATGCCTCTCAGTATATAGAGCTTTCAACTGCGTAAGCATCCTTCCTCTGCCTCTGCTCTGTTTAGTACAAGCCTAGTGAGGCTTGAGACAATGAAGCACTTACTCCTTTTTCTTTCTGGAAAACATGCCACCCACTTCAAAATGCACAAATTGCCAGAACAGACTTGAAATGGACATTTGTCTTGCATCTCAGCTGCCACGTGTCTGCATGTTTGTAACCTACTCAAGATAAATATCTGAGCTAAACGTTCTCAGAATTTGTTTTCTACTGACCAACTGCAAAGCATTTAAAGTTTTCACTGTGACAATCCCCCTCACCCACATGGTAACAAGAAAATGTTATGACTTCATCTTACTGAAAACTCCTGTCATAAAGCAAGTATTTTAGTAAACGCCAGTTGAAATGCAATGTGATACTGTCTTTTCCTAGAGCTGTGATCTGAAGCTGGAGGAAAAGAACCACTCTGTATCCTTGCTTCCCCAAAAATGGACAAAACCACCCTGGAATTTTGATTTCTGTTCATGTAAAGCAGCCTATTGCCCTTCTCTTGAAATAAAATCACACCGTGGTGTAAGCTTACATTTTTATGACCAGACAGAAGTGCGTAACATCTAATTCCCACCAAGGGTGAATGCAGCCATGACATACCAGGTTTTGCAGTAGCTATCTTCATGGCACATCCTGATCTTCAGATCTGTCTCCACACTTGTCTTTAGAACTACTTTGTTCTTATTGCTTTGCAAAAGTAACCTGTAAGAGAGGTCCTTAAGGACTGTATAACGTCACCAACAGAAAAAAAGAGCTACTCCTTCAGTCCAGATCAGGAGCATGATTTTGAAGCTACTTTCTCCATTGCCCCACTGACCTCACCACAGTTCACCTGGTGGAGTGGCCCAAGTGCACATGAACTTGTCTCTTTCCAGATGAAACTAAACTAGGAGATGTGGTCCAGGAAAGAACCCCATGCACTCCAGATAAAAATGGGCATTCAGCCTACATGGACTGGAGCTAGACCAATGTAAAAACCACTTGGGAACATCAAGGGCAAGTAGCAGATCCTGAGCAAACACCATTTCACACTACACACAGACTCAACAGGCTCACACCACTTGTCTATCAAGATACTCAGGGTACAAAGACTTATCCAAGTCAAGACTGAAATACAAACTTTTTAGGTCAGAAGAAGCTGCCTACAGAGGAAGCAGAAGCAAACTGTAAACCCTTTCACTACTGCACTCTAATTCTGGACGTGTGGAGAAAGGAAGGCAGGACAGAAAAAAATCAAAAGATCTGAAACCTCCTGAATCATCCTGTTTACATTTAATATGTATGCAAGAAGGAGGTCAGCCACCAGCTGTCAGGTACAATAAGCTTTGAAAGGCACAGTCAATTACACAGTTCATAATGAAATGCAAGGCTCTGACACAATTATACAAGTAATTACTGTCTAAAGAATGACTTCTGGACTAATCAAATCTGCCTTTAAAGGGTGTAATACGCTTTCACTCACAAAGGAACATGGAACTTTAAAAAACCAAAATGTTTCTGAATTTGCTATGAGAAGTCCCACACCTGTAAGGCAGATGTTTTCAAATTATTTAAGTTAGTAACTACCTTGCAGAAAGAGTTAATGTTAAACAATACCTGCCAAGAATACCTTTGGGCACCTTATCCCAAAACAAACGAGACCACTTTCAGAGGAGAGAACGGAGGGGACCAGCTCCAACCTCAGACTGTGCCTCACATCTTAAGTATGAACACCTGAGACACTAAATATTTGGGCTTCTAATTGCCTCATTAGTTTGACTACTGCTTTGAAGCATCAGTTGTTGCTGATCCTCTGTGGCCAATCAGTCAGAATTACTTGTTATAAGGTTCTGAGGGGAGGCAATGGACATACTAAGCCCCTTCCCAGTTTTGCAGAAGGAAAGACATACAGAAGGGTTTGATAAATATTCTTACTATCCTCACCTGATAGCAGGCAGTAATTAATAACAACCTCTATGTTACCCCCATATATAAGAAAGGAAGGAAGGATGATCAGGAAATTACAGGCCTGTCAGTCTGACTTCTGTGCCAGGAAAGCTGATGGAGCAGATCATCCTGAGTACACTTCTGCGGCACTTGCAGAGCAGCCAGGGGATCGGGTCCAATCAGCATGGCTTCACAAAAGGCAGGTCCTATCTGACTAACCTGATCTCCTTCTATGATGGGGTAACCCGCTTATTAGATGAAGGGCGGGCTGTGGATGTTGTCTACCTTGACTTTAGCAAGGCATTTGACACAGTTTCCCACAGCATTCTCCTAGAGAAGCTGGCTGCTCGTGACTTGGATGAGCACACGCTTGGCTGGATAAAAAATTGGTTGGATGGCCAAGTCCAGAGAGTTGTGTGCAATGGAGTCAAGTCTGGTTGGCGGCCGGTCACGAGTGGTGTCCCTCAGGGGTCAGTGCTGGGGCCTCTCCTGTTCAACATCTTTAT